>CM052437.1:56918163-56940991 GCA_028533085.1 Varecia variegata
TCCAGGATAATATAAGAGGTGCTAGTTCACCATTGTTTTTTGTAGTTGAGTAGTATTTCATGGTATACTGATACCACTTTTTATTAATCCACTCATGTATTGATGGGTGCTTGGGTTGTTTCCACATCTTGGCAATTGTGAATTGTGCTGCTATAAACATTTGAGTGCAGATGTCTTTATTATAGAATGTCTTTTTTTCCTTTGGGTAGATGCCTAGTAGTGGGATTGCTGAATCAAATAGTATTTCTATTTTTAGCTCTTTCAGGTATCTCCAAATTACTTTCCACAGGGATTATACTAATTTGCAGTCCCACCAGCAGTGTAAGAGTATTCCAATCTCTCCACATCCACATCAGCATTTGTTGTTTTGGGACTTTTTTATAAAGGCCATTCTCACTGGAATTAGGTAATATCTCATTGTGGTTTTGATTTGCATTTCCCTAATGATTAGAGATGTTGAGCACTTTTTTATATGTTTGCTGGTCATTATTCTGTCTTCTTTTGAGACGTTTCTGTTCATGTCTTTTGCCCATTTATTGATGGGGTTGTTTGATTCTTTCTTCTCGATTTTCTTAAGTTTTATGTAGATTCTTGTTATCAGCCCTTTATCGGATGTGTAGAAAGCAAATATTTTCTCCCATTCTGTAGGTTGTCTACTCTCATGATAGTTTCCTTGGCTGTACAGAAGCTTTTTTATTTGATCAGGTCCCATTTGTTTATTTTTGTTGCTGCTGTGATTGCTTTGGGGGGGGGTCTTCTTTGTAAATTCTTTATCTAGGCCAATGTCCAAAAGAATCTTCCACACATTTTCTTCCAGAATTCTTAAGGTTTCACTCCTTGGGTATAAATCTGTTATCCAACGTAAGTTGATTTTTGTGAGAGGTGAGAGGTGGGGATCCAGTTTCAATCTCCTGCATGTGGATATCCAGTTTTCCCAGCACCACTTATTGAATAGAGATTCTTTTTCCCAATGGATCCTTTTGTCTGCTTTGTCGAAGATTAGATGACAATATGAGGGTGGTTTTACATCTGCAATCTCTGTCCTATTCCCGAGGTCTATATCTCTGTTCTTGTGTCAGTACCATGCTGTTTTGGTTCCTATAGCCTTGTAGTAAAGTTTGAAGTTTGGCAGACTGATGCCTTCCAATTTATTCTTTTTGCTTAAGATTGCTTTGGCTACATGAGGTCTTCTCTGGTTCCAAATGAAGCACAGAATTATTTTTCTTAAATCTGTAAAGAATGATGATGGACTTGATTGCCCATTCCCATTCACTGTTGAAGTTTAAAAATAGCCTGGGTTCCCATCTCCTCTTCCCTGCCTGAGTTCTGAACATGTTGAGAAACAAAGAATAAAACAGCGAAGAGATTTAATATCAACTTTATTCTTTAGAAAGGCTAAGGAAGAATCATTTTGTTGTGAAAGCCAAAGGAGCCCACTTACTTGAACACCAGGAATAGGGAGATTTGCCAAAGAGACATAGGCATTGAAAGCTCCCATAAATGCTGGCTGCTGGAGAAGCCAAACAAAAATATTACCTTTCTGAGATTAACTCACTCCCAAGAAGAAGGGCCAAGCTGAGTCAAGTGTGTCCAATTATATTCATCAAACTTACCAGTCAGAAATGTCCTCCACCTTCCCAATGGTGAAGCAAGTAGATTTTTAGAGATATATTTGGGAGGGAAATGTGGGAGGGAAAAAGACCATTCTGTTCTCCCTATTTGTATCCTATTTGTTGTTGTTGTTGTTTTCATTGTTGTTTTAATTTAGTAAAATGGCCTTGTCAGTTCCTAGGTCAAAGAGATGTAGGAGCAATATCTCAGCAAGAAGAAACTAGTATTTTTACCCTAAAATTTCTATATTCTTTGATAATTTTAACTCATAGAAGGAGATGCTCACTTTGGGTACTCATCATGTTGAAAAGGCAGCAGCTAATTCTGGACTTTCCTTGAAGCTTGAAGTTCAACCAATAGCAGACTTTACCTCCTATTTCTTGTTTTCAAGTAATTAGAGGAGCAATTCCACTATTTAGTTGACAAAATAGATTTCTTTTCAAGTGACATTCATCCAGTTCCACAAAGAACCTGTTAGAGTCATCAGAGTCAGGACTATAGATCCAAATATTTTGTCCTTATCAGAGCACCAGTTTATGAATAACATATTCTCGAGTAGATTCTGGGGCCATTCTGATGCAAGATTTATTTACAACTATGTATAAAGCAAATCACAGGAAGAGGGTGGTGTGGGTGGTGGGGAAGGGGAGTCAAAAGCCATTACATTCTGGAAAAAAGTCATTTTGGTTAAGAGTAATAAATGTGTTCTTATTTAGCTAAGTAAACAAGCTATGGATTGTTTTTGATTTCAAAAGCATATAATAGGGTAAATAAAGTTGCATGTTTTGCAAGAAAGGAATTGATAAAATACTTAGTTTGGCTGATTCCTGATCAGCCAGGCTCTGCCCCAAGCACAGGACAAATGTAGAGGGAGCACACTATTGAGATGAAAGTCCGGGCATTCAGATCCCCAGTCCCCAAGGTATACGGTCATAGTTTTTCCACGGTCATCAACTTCTGATGCTGCTTCCTCTTTCTTTCACCACTGATTGACTAAGTATGACCTTCTAATTATTTATATTACATTCTTGGCAGATGGATAATTAAATATCATAGTCTGAAAAATGAGAAGATGTTGAGTCTCTCATCACTTTCATGGTGGTAGGAGTTCTTGGTAACCTAAAAGGTAGTGTGCACCTTTAATGAGTGACTTGTTGCTTCTCAGTCAACACGGTGGCAAAAACAACCAAGTTATAAGTGACATAAACTCTAGGGGTGAGAGCAAGTCTACCAAAGACAAATTTTTCTGTTGGTCTGTGTGTCAGAATGTGCCCAACCATTCAGGGTTCTTGCTCATGCTATAAACATGTTTTCTTGGAAGCAAAAAGTTCCAATGTGTATGTATTTTCAATGTATGAATGACAAATACATGCCAACTATATATATTTTTTATAGGGGAAACCCTTTAGAAATACAGACCAACTAACAGCTCCAGTTTCTGTTTCCATGACATATTCCCTGAAGGAATGGTTTCATAGTATAAAAATGTAATTATCCTTCAAATTAATTTGTAAATTAAATACTATTCTCAACTACATGCTGATGTTATTATTTTAGAATTTGGCAAAATTATTACAAACATTTCTGAAAATTGAAACAAACAAGAAAAAAATAGAAAATTTCAAACAAGGAAAACAATGTGAAAAAATTTGCCTTCTCTAATTGATTTTCTATGAGACTGTCAAATATAGCATTCATTTGCAATTGTTTAAAATAAAAATAATTTGTTAACAAAATAAAACTCCACAACACTGAAAGGAGATGTAACAAAGTGTTAACAATGGGTATCCCTAGATGATAGGTTTATGAGTCATTTTCTTTTTCTTTATTATATTTTTACATTTCTTTCTAAGATTAAAATGTTTTATTTAATATAAATGGTAAAAATTAAAACTATACAGACCAATGAAATGCAATGATTTATATAGAAATGAAAAATTCTCATAAAGTATCATTAAATTATAAAGTGTTTTGTAAATTAAATCAACAAATACTTTATAAGTGCCTATTATGTTCTAGACACCCAGTCACCTTCTAACTTTGTATCCTTAAATATAAAATCAACATGTCTTCAGTTTCAACACGCTTGCTTCAGGTTTTGAACATACCTGGCTGGGACAGGTTTACAGTGTTCTGGGATATGAATGCAACACTGGAGAGCACTCATTCCTTTCTGCTTCAGTTGTATGGCTCCACTTTAAATCAATCAGCAAAGGTAATATTCCCAGCTCGAGTTTCCTTAACACTATTCTGTTCAATATTGTGATGCTTGTGGGTAATTGCCCAAGTGTGACATTAGGTTGGAGATTCATTACTGTGAGTAGGAGGAATGAAGTTAATCTGTCACAAATTCGCAGGCAACTTGGTTTCCTTTTGTGCCTCTCAAATTCATCCAGCTTGTCTATTTTATCTGGAAGAGCTGCGATAAAAATTTCTCTAGCTTTCTTGTTTGAATGTTGAAAGTTTCATACAAGATTGTATACTGTGAAACTTAGTATGTGAAAGACCATGGCAAGAAGACAGTTGAATGCAGTGAGTCACAGCTCTCCGCAGACTCTACAATGTGTACTAGGTAACGTTAAAAGGTAAACTGAGGAATAATAAAATTTAAAATTTTAAAGAGTTTACAAATACTTCATGTTCTCACTTATAAGTGGGAGCTAAGCCACTAAGCGATAGGTACACAGGGGTATACAGAGTGGTATAATGGGACTTTGAAAGGGGAAGGGGGAGAGGGAATGAGGGATGAAAGTTACCAATTGGGTTCAATGTACACTATTTGGGTGATGGGTACACTAAAATCCCAGACTTCACCACTATATAATTCATCCATGTAACCAAAAACCGCTTTCACCCCTAAATCTATTGAAATAAGAAAATAAAATAAATACAATGTTAAAGAGTTCATTTGAGCAAATAGTGATTCATGAATGGGACAACTCCAAACCTAAGGTGGTTGGGGGGTCTTCCCAGGGAATGCAAGGGGAAAGCTTGTATAGGGTTAACACAGAAGTAAAGCAAATATTTGATGGGTTATAGTTAAACAGTTACCTTATTTGGTCTATCCTGCTGGAGAGTCTCCAGTTACATAACTGCAAATTACTTGGTAGCTTCTGATTGGTTAGCCGTAAGGGTCACTTTTTTCTAATATAGGCATTTACAAGAAATAGCTCAAGTTACGTTTTGCTTATGTTTGCAAATCAAGCAAGGTGAAGGTCACGTAAGAGGGCTAATTGGCCATCTCTGCTCAGGAATGCTTCAGGTCTGGTCTCCATTCTAATGTACTGCAACAGTAACCTGGAATCATTCACAACACCTTGCAGGGGCCCAGTTTCCTCAGCTACAACATCAAAGTGTCAAAAGAGAAACTTAAATGATCATTACTACTACTAATATTAATGTAAACATTCTTCAAATAGAGCCAATATTTATATTTGTGCTTTGTTAATTTTTAGTTTTTAAAAATCATTTAAATAGTTTCTCAATACTAAATATAAAATAAGACCTTTCAGAGAAAAAAAAAAAAAACACTTACCATAATTATTGCTTGTATTCTGTGGGAGTGTGGGGGAGATATAAAGCAACTGTGTGAATTCTAAACAAGTGACCTATTTTGTTTATATGTGTCTTTTTTTTCTCCTACTCTTCTCCTCCCCCCCTTCTCCTCCTCCATCTTTTTTATTACTAGATGTCTAAAAACAAGCAAGAACTATGTGTCTTTGTTCCTGAAATATCTTGCTTATGATGCATTTGTTATGCAGGCATATCTCAGAGATATTGCAGGTTTGATTCCAGACTATAGCAATACAGTGAATATCCTGATAAAGTGAGTCAAAAAAAGTTTTTGGTTTCCCAGTGCATATAAAAGTTATGTTTATACTAACTAGAATGTAGTCTACTGTTTATAAAAAATGCTAGTGATCATCTGAATCATAAGCAAGTAGTAATCTTTTTGCTGGTAGAGGGTCTTGCCTCAATGTCAGGGCTGCTGACTGATCAGGGTCGTGGTTGCTAAAGGGTGGGGTGGCTGTGGCAATGTCTTGAAATACATCAGCAATAAAGTTGGCCACATTAATTAACTCTTCCTTTCATGAAAGATACTGTTTGAAGTATTTTATATACAGTAGAACTTCTTTCAAAATTGAAGTCAATCCTCTAAAACTTTGCCACTGCTTTATCAACTAAAGTTTATGTGATATGCTGATTCCTTTGTTGTCATTTCAACAATGTTCACAGCATCTTTACCAGGAGTAGATTTCATCTTAAGAAACCACTCTCTTTGCCCAACCATAAGAAACAACTCCTCATTCATTCCAGTTTTACCATGAGACTGCATTGATTTCTTCACATCTTCATGCTATTTCTTCCACATCTACCATCTTCCTCCACTGAAATCTTGAAACTCTCAAAGTCATCTGTGAGAATTGAAATCAACTTCAAGCACCTGTGAATGTTGATTTTTGATCTCCCCCCATGAATTTTAAATGTTCTTAATGGCATCAATAATAGTGCATTTTTTCCAGAAGGTTTTCCATTTACTTTGTCTACATTAATGAGAAGGAATCACTATCCATGGTGGATATAGCCTTACAAAATGTATTTCTTAATTATTAGATGTGAAAGTCAAAATTACTCCTTGATCCCTGGGATGCAGAATGGATGTCATGTTAGCAGACATGAAATCAACATCTATTTCTTTGTACACCTCCATTGAACTTTTGAGTGATGAGGTGCATTGTCAATGAGCAGTAATATTTTGAAAGGAGTCCTTTTTTTTCTTTTTTCTGAGCAGTAGTTCTCAACAGTGGGTTTAAAATATTCAGTAAACCATGCTGTAACAAATGTACTGTAATCCAGGCTTTGTTGTGCCATTTACAGAGCACAGACTGAGTAGATTAAGCATAATTTTAAGGCCCTAGAACTTTCAGAATTATAAGTGTGCATTGGTTTAAGTTAAAGTCATTAGCTGCATTTTTTCCCTAACAAGAGATCCAATTTGTCTTGAAGCTTTGAAGCCAGGTATTGACTTCCTCTCTGTAGCTATGAAGCTCCTACATAGCGCCTTCTTCAAATGTAAGGCTGTTTTGTGTACAATGAAAATCTATTGATTAATGTGGCCCCACCTTCACGGGTGATCTTAGCTAGATCTCCTGGATAACTTGCATGGCTTCTACATCAGCACTTGCTGCTCCACATTTCACTGTTATGTTCTGGAGACAGCTTCTTTCCTTAAACTTCATGAACCAACCTCTGCTAGCTTCAAACTTTTTTTTTGAAGCTTCCTCACCTCTCTCAGCCTTCATAGTATTGAAGAGATTGAGGTCCTTATTCTAGATTAGGCTTTGGCTTAAGGGAATGTTGTGGCTGGTTTGGCCTTCTGTCCCAACCACTAAGAGTTTCTCCACATCAGCAATAAGGCAGTTTCACTTTCTTATCATTTGTTTGTTCACTGGAGTAGCATCTTTAATTTCCATCAATAAATTTTTCTTTGCATTCACAACTTGGCTAACTGAGCTATCTCAACTTTTGACATATTTTCTTTGCTAAACTTAATCATCTTTGGCTTTTGATTAAAGGTGAGAGATATAATCAAGTTCTTTGCACTTGAACACTGAGAGGCTATTGTAGGGTTATTAATGGGCCTAATTTAAATATTGTTTTGTCTTAGGGAATAGACAGGCCTGAGGAGAGGGAGAAAGACTGGGAACTGCTATTTAGTGGAGCAGTCAGAACACACATAACATCTATTGATTAAGTTTGCTGTTGTGGCACCCAAAAAATTACAATATTAATGACCACAATCACTGATTACAGATCCTCATAACAGATATAACAATAATTAAGAAGTTTGAAATATTTCAAAAATTATCAAAATGTGACACAGAAACAGGAAGTGAGCACACGCTGTTGGAAAAAAATGGCACCAGTAGACTTGTACAACACAGGTTTGCCACAAACCTTCAATTTCCAAAAAAATGCAGTATCTGTGAAGCACAATGAAGCCAAGTGCAAAAAAGCAAGGTGTTCCTATACTCAGTGAAGCCTTTACTATTTTGATGATATACATTTAGGCTATTTGCCAGAGTGCCTCTGGCAAATGACAATTTTAGGCAGGTTTACAACTTCTTAGCGATGAATAACATTTTTGCAGATGGTACTTTGGAGGATAGGAGCTATGGTTCTACCATGATCCTTAGACAGATAACGTAGAAGTCATGGAAAACTCATTACCCCTAGTCTTAGCCTGTGCCACTTTTGACTATCTGGCTAAAGCAACATTTGCTAACTAGAGGAATCCATTCCCCTTGAAGTCTAGCTCTACAAAATATCACATTACAATGTTTCAAAGTAGCAATTTGAATGTCAGAGGAGAGGAAAATTGGGCCAGGAAGTCACAGTTAATTTAGAAATGTTTCTGTCTCCATGTTGAGAATGTTGCATAATCTGTACCTCAGTGGCTACTTTAGCTTGCCTTGGAGAATTTTGATATTAAACCTCATTAAAAAGATGCTTTTAGCATCCATGTGGACCTTTTTTTCCCCTTCAAAATGATCCCTAGGTCCTTTATAGTTGAAGAAATACTGGGTATGTAGGTGGAGCCAGAGAGATGACACAGGAATCCAGCACCTCCCACACAGCCATCAGATAAAGTGATTTCATTTAAAACTGGCAAACCAGCTCTGTTGCTGCAGAATCCAGAGAATATGACAGAAAGATCAAAATACAGCATGTTCATTTCACGCATTGTTTACAAGCATCATTGTAGAGACACATAAGAAAAAAATAAGTATCACTACAGTGGAGTCTGAGCTTTGCCACGTGCTGCTTCTATGGGTGGCTGGGTAATGTGTGAGGGAGAGCAGAGTCTCTGTGGCCCCCATTCTCAGGGATAATTCCCCTCAGTAAATTCACTGACTTTGGCCCTGCCTGGGTTGGCATGTAAGTCAGGGTTTGGCTTGTAAAAAGGAAACCACTCTAGGTTTTTTAGACAGAGGGAATTTAACTCAAGGTAATGCAGGTAATGAAAGAACTAAGAAGGCAGAGTGGGAATGGGATAAAACTAAGAGATTATACCTTTCAGGAAGGGGCTATAAATTTTAAAGCAAGAGAGACAACAGGGTTATCTGGTGAAACCTGGGAGCTAGAGATGCTGTTTGAGTATGTAATGGAGGTATTCTTTAGCACAGGCTGGAGATGGGAGAGATACACGGATACCAGAACCCGCCATGGAAAACAGAGAGAAGGGGAGAAATATCTTGGCTTCTCCCTTCCTCCAGCCCTTTACTCTTCCCCCATTGCCTCCTGTTCCAGTTAAATCCACCTACATGCTAGAATAGCAGGGGAGCTTGAAAGTATAGTTTCCTTGATAAAGAATTCAGCTGGAAAAGGGAGGGATAAACTGGAGAACATGCTGGCACAGTGTACAAAATAAGTGAGTGATGTATCTGTGAAAACCATGGTAAACAAAATAATGGTCTCCCGAAGAAGTTCATCTCACAATCCCCAGAACTTGTGAATATGTCACCTTACAGGGCAAAAGAGACTTGCAGATGTGATTAAGGATTTTGAGATGAGGAGATGATTATGAATGTTCTGGGTCGGTGTGGCGTAATAATGAGTGTCATTTTAAGGGGCGGGTAGTTGGTTAGAATCAGAGGAGATTTGACAATGGAAGCTGAGGTTGGAAGGACAAGTTTGAGAGATAGAGGAAAGGGCCATATGCAAAGGAACGTAGGTGGCCTCGAGAAGCTGGACAGTAGCTTCCAGAAGGAATGTGACTCTGCTGGCACCATGAGTTAGCCGATAAGACCCTTTTAGACTTCTGACCTCCAGAACTGTAAGATAATATATTTGTGTTGTTTTAAACCACACAGTTTGTGGGGATTTTTCACAGCAGCAATAGGAAACTAGCATATTCAGTAACAGTATAAAATTTGTTATAAAAAAATCCTAGAATTCAAAAGCCAAGAAAAAGCACACTTGAAATCTGAGGGGAAGATATCTACTAACCAAGTGAGAGTATGTTCATGCTCCCCATGGTAGAAATGCTCTTTCCAAGATCATTAATTTCCCGTTGTAGCCCCCAGTGTATTTCCTTAACTGAGCCTGAACACAGCCTCATTTTCTTATTTTCCATCCTCTAGTAGGTATGAATTGTGTTGAAAGGGACACTGCCCTGGTTATTTTACAAATGAATATTGAAGTCAAGTATTAATTGACTCGACTTTTTTTTCTTTCACCCCATAATTGAAGTGCATTTATCCTTTCCCCCCATCAATATACATAAAATAATTGCCCAATTAACAAGAAATTATTTTGGGAACGACTAATTTGAGTATCTATTAAGTCTGTACCTAACACTTTGCTCTGTCAACTGGAATAAAAAAAAATGTAAATGTCAGGAAAAAGATGTGAGAAGGATTTGCCTTAACAAGGTCAGCATTTTTGAAATAGGTTAAAGCAGGAGAAAAACAACATGCAGCTTTGTCGAGACTGGCATGATAAATGGAAAGGGACAGGGGGGCGATTTCGACAATGCAGCATCTGAGATGAACCAGAGAGGCATGACTGCCTTTCCCTCCCAAACACTGCTTTGCAACCATGTCCGTGCGGGAGAGATGGGAAACAGCTGCTGTCTCAAGTTCGGACAGTGTCAGGGGTCTCAGTTCACATCCTCCAGTTTGGTGACTGTTATCACAGCTGACAGTACCTGGCACTTTTGCTGTCAGCCTAAGCATCATGATTAGATATGGAAAGGAGAAATGCTGTGTTCTTATTTCCTGCTGGCTTGGGGGAAGAAAGCAGTGTCTAGGTCTCTCCATTACAAAAAAAATAAGTGGAATTTTTTGGTTTGCTTATTGAAGTTAAAGAGAGCAGCGATTCTTGCAAAACTTTTATTCTAAGGGACAAAAGGCATCTCTGACACTTTCTCTCCATCCTTGCATGATTTTTATCCTATCCACCACCAGACCTCCCCACAACAAGAAAGTCTGTCCTTTGCCTTGTGTTGCTGAGGGTTGATTCTACCTTCTCACTTCATCATGGCTTTAATTAAGGTTTTGACCTCCAATCTCACATCATTGCTAATCCTCTGAACTTCAGTGTGAATGAGATTTAGCTTGTTTTTCCGGAGGTTTGATAAGGGAATCATGTTTGAAGATGGTTTAGTTGGGAACAAGAATGTTATATGTAAAGACACGGCTCTCAGTTTTTAAATCTTTGGTCTGCAGCTAGCAATTTACTCAGCCTCAGGGTCCTTATGTTTATAATACAGAAGACAATGTTTTACTTAACTCATAGGGCTGTTCTATAGAATAAAATGCTTAATTGGATGGGAAGTGCTTGAAAGTGTGCCTGGCACATAATAAAGTCTTGTTAATTTTAATTGTGTTCAATATTCTTATTCTTAAAGGACAAAAAGTAATCAGGAAGGAAAAGATTTGAGTGCCAGGCATGTGTTGATTTTACAATTTGATGAGTGGTGAGTGTCTTATGTTCTTTTGCTGCTATATCTGTTTTTTATTTTTAACTCTAGTCAGCCGTGGTGAAACTGCACTTTACACAAATCAATAAAGGGGTGCAAGGCGAGGACCTTTGGGGTAAGGGCCCCAAAACTCTGGGAAGGAACAGGCCTAGCTAAAAATATGATAATAATTAATAATTAGTCACTGTTCATAATTGCTACTCTGGAGTCACATAGCTGGTAGTCCTAAAGATTCCTAACTTTTTCCGTAGATAACATCATGCTTTGCAAACCTAAAGGCAGTTTCCGAGATATCTTCCAGGTCCCGCATTCCAGTGGATTGGCTGACCCATCCAGACCCATGGCCCATACCAAGAAATTGACTCAACTGAAATTATGACCCCAATCCAGGAATGAATTCAACACAAGATTTGCCCCGATTGCTTAATCCTTTGCCTGCAAACTGTCTTTAAAAACTTTACCTCCCAAACTCTCAGAGGGGTGCATTTGAGAAATTCCTCCCATCTTCCCACTTAGCATGCTGTGGAATTAAACCCTTTCTTTGCTGGAACACCTGCTGTCTCAGTGTATTGGCTTCCTCTTGAGCAGTGGGCAAGGAACCTGGTTGTACAGTAACAATGGCTCAAACTTTAGGGCTGCCTGTGTGCTTAGCTTGACTGTAACTCATGACAAAAGCCCTGATGGTGTGGGTGAGTATTGCTATTTTTGTATACAACTACTATTTTCTATACTCCTTGGAATACTAGTCTACTGCTACTATCACCAACTTGTTAATTAATACTTCTTATTATAACCTTTTTTTTGCAAAAGTCAACCACTATTAATGTACATGAGGGGAGAAATTAAGAACAAATATGAACAATTAAGGACATGAAGGCAACATAGCATGAAACATTTTCCAATGTATGTGTTCAAGAACATCAGTCCCTCTATTTCTTCAATAGTCAAAGCACTTAGAAAATGTTTCATAGCATTTTTTGACTTAGAGGCATGCTGTCACGTGAACATATTAAAGACTATGAAATCTTCTATGCAAAGATTAAACTTCTTCTGCAATGTTTCCTTTGGTAGCAGAGAGAATTTTCAATGGATATATGAGACTAGATCTTTAAGGGGCTCAGGAAATTTCACCCCAAAATATGTCTCCTTGGTATAAAGAATATTTTGAAGGCCATTTGAGATCAAAAAGCACTGGAAGGGGCTTTCTCTCTATCTGCATAAACTGGACTGACCTGATCAAAAGATCAAAGGGGGCAACTGACTTCCCCTCCTCTCCCTGTAATCTCAGTATATGGCAGGAAAGAAGATCAAGAATGCAAGCAGACCTGGTCTAAATTATTTTAAGCACAATACTTATCTTTCAGGTTAATTTAATTTGCAAAGAGAATCATTTACAAGTCAATCTGTCTCCCCCATCCATTAGTCCTCCTCAGTACCATTTGTCACCCCTAAACAGAATTACCTGTACTCCACATTTCCCCTCCCCTCCAAAAAGATAGGTATAAAAATATTTGAACTTCACTGGGATATTGGGTTATCACTGTGCGATTCTCCCCATGCTCATGGTATTGGTAAATAAACTTTACACTTATTAATCTACCTTAATTGTGAGTTGAGGTTTCAGCGAACTTCTTGGGGCAAGGGCAAGTTTACCCTCACCCCTACTATCTGCTGCCTAGGTATATGATTGTGGGCAAATTACTTCTCCTTGGAACTTCAGTTTTCTTCTTTTAAAAAAAAATCCTAGCATTTTTGACTTCAGAAATATATTGTCTGGGCAGTATAAATCTAGAGGTGATTTTTTTTCTCTTTATCTAATTTCTAGGCAAATAGCTAAGGATTTCATCTTATTAACAGACTTAACAAGCCAAATTCTATTAAATAATTGAATTGATTTTTTCCCCCTTGAGTTGTCCAATGGTTTTATTGAATTTCAAACATTGACTGATTATTTTGGATCACTTAGATGCTCAATGCCAGTGATTCTTTCATCTGTTCCATAACTTTTGCCTTCAGGAAAATGTCTCTTAATATCAGTCTTGTATATTAGAGAGAATACAAGTTCAATTATAATTAGAGATGACTCTTTTCTGAATATGGCTAGCTTTTTAAAAAATATTTTTGGCCTCACTTCTTTGTCATTTCTTCCCATTCGTGAGCTATGTCTATATGCTAACAACATTATACAAATTCCCCCATTGGTCCGTACTCTTGTTTGTTCTAGGACCTTGAAAACTTTGCTCCCTGCCTAGAGCCCACTCGCCATCCTGATTTCCCACCTGGCTACTCATTCTTCGGTTTTGGTTAGATATTACTCCCCCTCAAATTCATCACGGTTGCCCTTCCCTTCATTTCCTGCCTCTCTCTGTTTGGGCTTATTCCTCCATTTCTGATGGCATCTATCATCTGCCACACCTCTTTCTGCTCTGTCAGAACAATTCCCTAAAAAAGTTTGACATTTATGTGTACTTAAAAATATAGAACTTAGTGGGTAATTGCTAACTGTTAGCCACTCTGGTCTTGGTGGTATAAATTCTATGCAGGAGACCTCTGCCTAAGGATGGAGAGCTGAAATAAGGGCTTTTCAGAGGAGCTTCCATTAAAAATAGGCAGAGCTGCATAGGAAAGAAAAATAGTTGTGCTTCAAAGGAAACTATGCTTTATTAATATGATGTAAAGTTCAGCGATCTGCTCTCAGTTCTTGGTGTGCTCTTGCTGAAGAATGACAAGACACACTGATAGCAAAGCAAGTGAGAGGTAAAGTTTATTGAGCAAAAGCAAGATAGGTTCATCACAGACAGTGTGAACCAGCTACTGTTGCTACAGGAGGCCCCGACTATTAACTAAAGTTTCATTTTATATTGTCTGGGTTGGCCCCTCCCCAGCAGGTGTGGCTTATGTGTCAGCTTGATGGATAGCTGTTAGTTATATAACCTGAGTCTTACTGTGCATGTGGATTTCCCATGAGCCTCTCTGAAAGACCAGTGGGGGAGGAGGGGTGCAAAACCACAATACAGATTTAGGCTAATGACATGATAATTGGCCTGAGGTTACTTTTGGTCATCTTCCAGACACTACTGCACCTGTGCTGCTTGGTTTTCTGGGAATTCCTTCTTCTGGGAATCCCCAGCCACTTCTGCAGTTAGTGTGCTGAGTTCTGGTTGGCAGTGCACTCCTCCTTCCTCCTGCTGTGGCGGAAGTAGGGCACTTGCCCCCTGGACCCAGAGACCCAGAGGCCCCTCACCATCTACATAACAATCACACCTTTCCAGGATACCCCATTCTAGGTTTTCATTGTCTTTGAGCTAGTTTATATCCGTGAATTGTAGCTGATAACAATACAAAATAATTCTTATCTATAGACATGCACATTTTGTCAAATAACTTCCCTCCCCACTGTGGAAGAAGCCAGTTTACCTCCATTTGAATATTCATTTTTAATATTCCAGATCTAAAATATGTTTGTAGAGCTGTTTGTAATACCTTATCACTTTCCTCAATAATAGAGTTATATAAGATCTTTATCACATGTTAATTTTTATATCTGTATGGAAGTCATGATTTTACCAATTTTTGAAAATCATCTTTTAACAAGTTGCCTAATATGTCATAATTGGAGGGAGAAAAATTGCCTGAATTGCCCCCTCTTTAAAATCCTCCCGTTACTGACTTCTTTGGTGTAAAGCCTTCTAGAATGGCATGATCTCTGTAGCACACTGTAGTATCAGCAGCTCTCCTGTAAGCAGAAGTGCCTTCCTTTCCAGATTCTTCCACAGGCTCTTTTCCTGCTGCTTCCCTTGGGTTCTCTGCTTCGTTTTAAATTTTCTTTGAATGTATTCCCAGGCCTCGGTTCCTGTGGTCGCCCTCTCAAAATCCTTGGCTGCTTCCTCTCCACATAGACAAGTGCTAGAGACCTCAGGATGCAGGGGGTCAGATACTCCCCTGCATGCCCATGAAAACTTTTGCCATGATAGTTAAATAGGATGGCTCCCTATTCCCAACTCATACAGCATGGAGGAGCTATTCCAGCTATTTCAGGAAATGTCCTGCAAGAAGAACTAGTATAGTAGAGCCGAAAGGAAAATTAGAAATCATCTACCGCAGAACCCTCATTGTACAGATGAGGGCACAGCTATTTATTACTTTAACCTGCAGTTCCATATTTGGGGAGCTCTTGACTTATGAATGACTTGTTCTTATGCATGGAATTCCTACACCCTCAAAGGGACAATCCTTCCTTTTCTTTTTTCTCTAGTTCTGAGCACCTGGGGAGTGATTGACCTTAGAGGTGTCATTCTTTATGCAAATGAAAAGAAGCTTCCTCTTATTCTTATGCAGATAGGAAGTGAATAGGTCCCTGGATTCCTGTAGTTTATAACTCCCTCTCCCTCCTCTGAGGAGAAGCCCTTATTTGTCCTACTTTCCAGTGAAGTGCTAACATATCTTAGGCGCTCAATAATGTTTAGAGTTATTAGAGATTTTAGTTTAACATTCAGAATATATTTTCCTTAGCAAACATTTTTTATAGTGATCGGGTAAAGCTAAAGTAATACATAGGTGTTAGATTATATGTTAGAGCATTTCACATTTGAATAGAGCTTTTTGGACTGAATAGAAAATTATCATTGATAACATAGTTTTGCTTGTTTGTTTTTTAATGCGAGAAACCTCCTAAATACCAATCATCTCTCATAAGAAACTTAGAGACACAACAGTTTAACAAGTTTCTGTTTGTTTCAGTTCTCTTTTTCAATTCTGTTTTGTTTACTTCTCTAAACTCTTTAACTCATTTGTTTCCTATTTATCCACTAAATTTTATACTTCTTGAGGGTAGGGTTGGAGAGTCATTCTCAACGTGAGTCTATGCTGCCTGTGCTTACAGCAGCTCCTTATAGACAGTGTGGATTGTGTTAAACGGTGTGAGGATCAAATATACGGTTGACATCTAGGTTGAGAGTCATTAAGAGATCATAAAGACTCAAGAAATTATACCAAAGTAGAGGCAACTGGAGAAACGAGCTCAACTTGAGTCCATGAGGGCCAGGGGTGAGGCAGGGGTAGATGGAGGGTCCCCAGGCAGCACGAAGGCCACATGGTTCATTGACTGTAGGAGAGAGAAGTGCAATAGGAAAGCCTGAGAAGCCAAATGGGATTATATTAGAAATATTTTTAGTCCAAAATATGACATTTTGATATTCTGGACTGCTGCCTGAGATCTGGACCTACCAAGGAGAACAATTGTCCTTTTTTCCTCCCTCCCTATAAGACCTGGGTGTGATCACACCTGAACAGACTCTTTAAGAAGGTAATGTCCTGTCTCTCAGACTCATTTAAATTCCAAAAGGAAACTATCTACCAGTTAGTCTTTGTCACCTTCCCTGGTGTGATGGTCCTTTCTTGCTCCTGGACAGAATTCCTCTCCCCACCAGTCCATTTTACCAGAAAGGCATTTTACCAGAAAGGCATTTTAAAAGAAAGGCATATAATATAAACTCCTGAACCCCACTGGGGAGTTGAATCCTCATTTTCTGAGGGGCCTGTATATACATGTTAAATAAATTTGATAGCTTTCTTTTATTAATCCGCTTTATTGTGGGTTGATTTTTCCGAGGGCAAAGGGGAAGTTTTGCTTTATCCCTCAAGCATGCATGCATAAACACATGCACACATACACACTTGCCCCACATAGCACACACACACTCACCATACACACACACCACACACCAAACATGACATATACACTGCATACACACAAACCATACATACCACACATACTACACACACATGCACACACATACGGCTGCCCATGTCAGTTTGTGAAAGAGGCATGTCTGTGTTTGCTAGATCATAAACTCTTTTACATCAGAGAAGGGATATTTTCTTCACACTTTTAGCATCTACCACAGTTGAAAGCATATTATATTGTTAAGTAATTGGGCAATAGGGAACTCAGGGTTTATTTTTACCTCTCTATAGATAAAGCAACATTTACTAAAGAGTAAATTGCTGCAGATGAAAAAATTAGTTGGTGGCTGCCCTAGAAGTATAATCTCAATCTTTTTCTTTAGGCCAAGACTATTTTTTGCCTTTTTTTTTTTTTTTGATACGGGATCTCATTCTGTTGCCAGAGCTAGAGTGCAGTGGTGTCATCACAGCTCACTGCAACCTCAAACTCCTGGGCCCAAGCCATCCTCCCGCCTCAGCCTCCTGAGAAACTGGGACTATGGACGTGCACCACTATGTCTAGCTAATTTTTCTTTTTTTGTAGAGACAAGGTCTCCCTATGTTGCTCAGGCTGGTCTTGAACTCCTAGCCTCAGGTGATCCTCTTGCCTTGGCCTCCCAAAGTGCTAGGATTATAGGCATGAGCCACGGCGCTCAAGTCTGATGATTATTAATCACAATAAAATAATTTCTTTTAAGGAGTGGTAATGTTAGGTAGATAGCAAGGGATTTCAGGTCTCTTAGGGATGAAAGTGGGTGTCGTTGTGATTCACCTCCCCCCAAGTGGGCTTGCAGAGAGGCTCATGGGAAATCTGCATGCACAATAAGACTCAGGTCATGCAGCTCCAAACTGTCCAAAGTGGTTCCATGGTGACCTCTGAACCACTAGGGAGGTACCAATCCAGGCACTATAAAACAAGACACAGACCATAACCAAGTCCTTTTTCTTTTGCGTCCTTCCTTTGGCTCTCCCTTTGCTGCGACAATGGGTTCAGTCATCATCTGTCGCATATGTATCATTCTCTGTAAACCTATATCTTGCTCTTGCCCTATAATCCTATCTCTCTCTCCTCAATAAACCTTATTTTTGTGCTTGCTTTACTTTGGCACGTCTGATCATTTTTTGGCCATTCTTGGTGCGCCAAGAACTGACATTTCAGACTGGAACCTGACAGTAATAATAATACTACCGTGAAATTATAGCTACCTTTTTTGAGCCCTTACTATATGACAGATGTACTTGAAGTATTTTTATATATTATACATATATTTTATCCACATTTATGGAATACACACAAGCACACACAAATGTGCACACTAATTTGATCCTCATAGAACCCTTATGAGCTTTTTAAAAATTTTCTGTTTTACAGATGAAGAAATTGAGCACAGAGAACTAATTAACTTGCCCAAAGTTTTACTGAGAGCTGGGTGTGGCTCATATTTAATCTCATTTGATTATCACAACAAGCTTATGAGAAAGGTATTTAAGCCCTTTTTGCAGAAGAGGACCCATGGGTGCGTGTTATTAAATAAACCACTCAAGGTCACCCGGTCAGCTTGGAGTTATGACTTGAATCCTGCTTATCCTGGGTCCCATCCACTGTATTTTCCTAGGTCTTAATAGACCAAAAGGATTTGATCAAAGCTGATAGAAAATGCATCAGCCATCTGCAGTATTGATTTCTTGCAGACATGAGTAACATATATTCTGGAATCAACATCAGGACAAATGGCCTGAAAAAAATTCACACAAACCTGTGAGAAATCAAGGATCTTACTGGGATTTATGACCTACAGTCATCATGTTTTAGGCAAGCATTCCTTCACTGCACTGATTTGGTAGAAGTCGGGTGCTTGGTTGGGTAGGAGGCCAAATGTCACTTCTAATTAATACCTTAAAATAGATTTTACAGCTGCCTCCTGCTGACAGAATGTTCCTCCCTTGTGAACTCCTACACTTCTGGCCTGGGAAAAATTAGGTTGTAGGGTATGCACCCCAGATGGAAGAGAATTATTTTGTAAGTAAGCACTCCACCGTTTATTATAATATGGCCAGCAAAGCTAATTGCAAAGTTAAGTGCTGAAGATAACATGATTTCTACAATGACTATGTCCATACCCTTTGTTTTAATGTCAAAGTAAGGTACGTTCATCTTTTAGTGAATTTTTTTTTAATAATAGATCAATTCTCATCCAAACAAAGACTTGAAGCTATCAGTCAGCTAAATGTGACCAAAAGTTATGTTGACATGAAATAACCAGATAATTGAGAATGCACAATGTATTTGAAGGGTATTTGAATAATCTAGTTAATAACGTCAATTTTTCATTCCTCTTTTCTTGTGTAGGCATGATTCCACTGCACAGATTTTCTTACTACAATAAATGAAATCCTATTTAATATTTTTTCTTCTCTTTTAATAAAAAATTATAAGACCGGGAATTTCCACTTTTATCTGACACTTCAGTTTGCCTATACTCATAGCAAACAGAAGGGCATTAACTCCTAGGGATTTAGTAATAAGATTAAAATAAGGAGAAATGGAGGGAAGGGTCATTCAGACCAAAGCCCTGTCTGCAGGCAGCTCCATGAATAAACCATCCCAGGGAACGAGGATTTCTGTGTATCCTTAATAACCTCTAGAAGAAGGAGATTTTGTCACCTTTTTAAAGTGGCTTTCCACAGCATTAGGCTAAAAGGATACATTTAAAGCTTCTTTTAGCGAAATGACTTGAAAACATATCTATAAAGCCAGAGCTGAAATTAAGGTGAGGGATCTTGAGCCCCATTCTGTGGATCTGCCTCCTAGCCTTGTGGCCATCTGGACACTTTTCTGAGAGCCTGCAAGGGAGGAAGAGCTGGCTCTAGATCTGCGATGCAACCAAGAAGGATTTAACTGTGTTTGGCAGAGTTTAATTTCTTAAAGTGAGTGGTGGAAACATAGGTATTCCTTCTGTTATTTTAAAATAATTTTTGTGTACTTTAAATATGGCATTTTTAAAAAAACACCACCCCCTACCCCACCCCTACCGCCACCACGCAGACATCCCAAATGGCGATCTCCAGCCACTTGTGCTGCTCTGGAGTTTTCTCAAGGCCTGGCCCCTCTTGTTGTCGTTCTAGCATGTCCCTAGAACTCTCTGAAGCTCAACTCAAGATATTTGGGTTCCTTAATGTACTATTTAGTTGAGCTAAGGTATCTAAAACTCTTGCTAGAGTGCTTGGCACATAGTAGGACCTTAAGCAATTTTGGTTTCCATATTTCCTCCCTTTTCTTTCCAACTCAGCAAGTGCCCCCCCTTTCTGTGTTTCCCAGATGCATACATTATACCACTGCTATATTGATGATAGTAAGTTATGGTATATGCACCTGTCTGCTGCCTCCTTCCCCACCCCCGCCTCTTGCCTCCATCCCTCTTGTCTAGCAGGGAGTTTCTTGAGAACAAAGATAGTGCTTTTCATCTGTGTCAAACTAGCTCCTGGCACAACACATGGAATAAAGTTGACTGAATTAAAAAAAAAAAAAGCAACATGAATAAGCACCAGACATTAAGCAAACTGAGGGAGTTTTCCATTCAGGAAAGAAACCTGAAGCAGGGAGAAAAGAGTGATAGATTTTTCTAACATTTCTGAACCATTCATTGAGGGGCTGGGTAGTTTATATTTGTCATATCATTCATCTCAATACCAGTCTAGTAAAATAGTATTACTGTTATTCCCATTGTTAGCACTGGAAAATGGAAGCCAGGAGGTTAATTGTACAAAATCATACAACTAATAATTAGTAGAACTGGAATGTTAACCCAGATCTGATGTCATGCTTTCTTCTGTGCTGTTCTATCTCTTGGTATATCAGGAAGACCCTCGGTATGTGGAATATAGAGAAGCCCATTTCTATGCCTTACTCAAGACAGCCTCGTGCTGCTTTGACAATAGTCAGGAGCAGTTGAGACAACATGTTACCCCAGTCACCAGGTATCATTTGAATATTTGTCCCCTCTACATCTCATGTTGAGATTTGATCCCCAATGTTAGAGGGAGGGCATAGGGGGAGGTATTTGGGTCCTGGGGGCAGATCCCTCAGGACTGGCTTGGTGCCCTCCCTGTGGTAATGAGTGAGTCCTCACTCTATTAGTTCACAGGAGCACCTCCCTTCTCTCACTCTTGTTTCCTTCCTCTTGCCAAATGATGCTTCTCCTCTCCCCTTCTCCTATGGGGCTTCCTGAAGCCCTCCCCAGATGCAGATGCCAGTGCCAAGCTTCTGGAACAGCCTGCAGAACTGTTAGCCAAATAAGCCTCTTTTCTGTATCAATTGCCCAGCTTCAGGTCTTTATAACAACACAACATGGACCACCACATGCAATGATACTCATCTCTCTTTTTTTTTTTTTTTTTTTAAGAGACAAGCTCTCACTTTGTCACCTAGGCTAGAGTACAGTGGCACAATCATAGCTCTCTGCAGCTTCAAACTCCTGGGCTTGAGCAATCCTCCTGTCTCAGCATCTAGAGTAGCTGGCACTATAGGAATGGGCTACCATGCCCAGGTAATTTTTATATTTTTTATATTTTTGCTGAGATGGAATCTTGCTGTGTTGCCCAGGCTGGTCTTGAACTCCTGGGCTCAAGCGATCCTCCTACCTCAGCCTCCCAAAATGCTGAGATTACAGGCATGATCCGCTGCACCCGACCATTACTCATCTCTTGATCACAATACTTACAAGAGAATTCGTCTTGCCACTTCTCAGTTCAGAAACAAGTTCCACAGGTGGAAAAGGTGAGGCAATGTGAACCTGATTTATTTTCATTGTGGTATTTCCGAGAATAGGAAAAATAACATATATGCTTAGAACATAGAAGTCCTCAAGCATGCAGTCTTGAATATATGCATTTATAGAATAAAATACCTTTCTTTTGCTTCTTTTCTTTTCAACTGTTATGTTCCTGCCCTGTATCACTCTAATTTTTCAGTCTGGCCTATCTAGGGGCTGTATTAATCTAGTTTCTCTGATTCATGGTCTAAAGAAAAAATACACAAATTATGACCTATAAGCTAAGCATGGGTTTTGCATTTTTAAATAGTTAAAAAAAGAACAATATTTCATGACATAAGAAAATTATATGAAATTCAAATTTCAATGTCCATGATTTATTGGAATATAACCACACCCTTTTATTTTGGGGTACTTTTGTGCTACAATGGCAAAGATGGGTAGTTGTTACTGAGACCTTATGGCCTGCATAACCTAAAATGCAAGGACCATTAAGCCTAATTTTATCATGTATTTGACTTTTTGTCTGCCATGGTAGGACAGACGTCAAACTATCCTTGGAGTTTGGTGTTAAAATCTTGGGCATTTGTTTAAGAGGATCATTGGCAAAGGAGAGCCGATTCTGTGGAGGGCTTTCAGAAAGATGTGGGCCTGGACACTGCACTGTGGGACGTGCTTGAAGGAGGTATGATCTCTTAGCCTGGGATACTCTATTCATTTTCTAGGGCTGCCATAACAAAGCACCACAATCTTGGGGACTTAAAAGAATAGACTTTTTCTTTTTTTTCATAGTTCCAGAGAAAATCAGTTACAGAAGATTTCCATTTAAATAAAGCAGACTTTTCTAATAATAACCATGAACTTTACTACCCTGGGTGCAGTGTGGTAAGTTCCCTACTGGGTAGACCTATATCAAAAACATGGTGGAAGCTATTTCTATATCAAGTTGGTCTCTGCTTAACTTTAAATTATTTTATAACCTATTGCTTCCTTTTTCTAAGCACAAATCAGCACTGGATACTTTTTTTTTTTTTTTTATTAATTATAGCTTATTATGGGGGTACAACCGTTCTGGTTAAGTATATTGCCCATGCCCCTCCCAACCCCCCGAGACTGAGCCTCAAGGGTGTCCATTCCCCCAACAGTGCACATCGCACTCATCATGTAGGTAAACACCCGTCCCCTCCCCCACCCCCAACACCCCGAGTCAGATCTTCAAGTATGTCCATTCCACTGA
>CM052437.1:56941491-56965299 GCA_028533085.1 Varecia variegata
CTGTATTGGTTAAGACCATAAAGGTTTTCCCGATTGGTGGATTTCAGCTGATGTTAAAATTAATTCAGAATCTATATTGCAGAGATGCAAAAGCCAACAGGTACACTTTTATCTTTTTGTTGCAGAAATTCTTTTGGTAAATTTTGGATTTCCATTTGGGTCAATTTGTGGACATTGGTTTTAGCTTTTTATTTTCTCCCTGTGTATTGAGTTTCTTCCTCTCTCTCTCTTCTTCTTCTCTGTTTCTGGATATACTTGGGGCTGGGGGGACACTCTACTCAGCTCATAAGTATTTTTTTTTTCTCCAGAGAAGTCTCTAATCATTGTCATCAGAGTTAGGGGCCTCTACCAACACAATGGTTGAATTAAGCCCTTTGCTATGCCACAGATATACTACGGGCAATTTCCCTTATAACCCTGAGATCTGCATCTATTTTGATGACAGGGGCATAGGTAGCAGCACCAGTAGTAAAGACATTTTGGGAGGACTTAGTGAGCCATCTGCTTTTAGGATTGTGGACCTTAGCATGCCACATAGTAACTGCTCCACACAAGTGGACCCACATATATTATATGGTGTCAGTCTTTCCCCTGAGGACTCTCTAGAATGGAGTTCAATACCTACTTGAGACACAATGAAAGATCACAGGATAGGAGTCATTCTCCTCAGCCTAGGGTCCATCATGGCTTATGCTAGAATTGAGACCCACAGTAGGTCTTGGCTGATGCTGAAAGGAGACATACAACCCAGGGGCACTATAAGGAGGGACTCAATTCCATATTATTAATACTATATAACAGAGGCACAGCTGAAGGCACAAGCTTGCCTGAAGGCAGCAATGTAGTTCAAAGAACATGCTAGCCAGCAAGCTGCTGACCGAGATGATTGCTCACTGGCAGGCAGCAGAGCCAGCTAGCAAGCCACAGCAGGAGAAGAAAGAACTCCGCTGGTGGTGGTCATCATGTAGACATCCTGCCCACAGAACCACTGTTCTGGATATTCCACAAAAAGAAGACAGCCCTGTCCCTACGTCCAAATTTTGGTTTGTAAGTTGAGACTACTGATGCCATGTGTCCAGAGGTTAGGAAAAGCTTTATTACTCACATAAGGGACTCCCAGGGAAGACAGGATGGCACAACAAGCAGATCCGTGCTGGCTTGAGGGAGCAGAGAGTGAGCCGAACTTTTAGAGTGGCTAGGAGTTTTCATGGGCTGGGGTTTTGTGAGGTTTGAATTCCCAGCAGGCACCAAAGGAGGGGACATGTGCAGCTTTCTTATTTGCCCATCTAGATGTGGAAGCAAAGGGGAAGAAGAGAGAGGAGCTTAAAAGAAGTCAGCAATCATACATCAGAATATGGAGTCAGAGCCTTTATTACAGTCCTTACTAAATTTTGAATTTTAACCCTGTGAAAATATAATATTCAACAACTAAGTAAAATCCTTATCCTCATTCCCTTCTCAAATTGAAAACAATAAGGAATCACTATAGGTTCCTGAAACCATTATTTCTATTCTTAATTCCTTTATATCTAAATTATTTCTCTATGTATCATTTCCCCAGGAGTCTCTTCTCTTGTTAAAAATAGGACGGAAAGGAAACATAAACAAGATTCTTCAAAACAGGAAAAAAAAACAGTGATTGTTTTTTCCAATACCTTTCTGAAAGAGGTGTTGAAATTAAATACAGAGATTTAATCCAAATGGGCAAAGAATTAATCTTGTCATAAATACTTGTTTTTGTTTGTTTGTTTGGGAAGTATTTGGAACTAACCTTTGACACCTGCATCCCCGTAAAAGCATGGTCTTCTCATAACCCCTGTCCTTCTTTCTTAACATGGGCTTCCATCTTTTAAAAAGTCTTCTTTTAGGAAAGAAGTACTGCTGCGAATTTCAGTTCATCTGAATAGAGCGTTGATTCTTCACCTAAGGCTTGATAACAAAACAAAAGCTTGTCCTCTGTCTTTATGACTGGAAACTGCCCCAAAGGTATCACCGACAGTGTTCGGCACCATACCTTGGTGGTCACGTCTGAAGATTTCTGTTGCCTAGAACCCGTGTGGGCTTAGACAAGTCTAATTTTGTCACATCACTTTGAGGCTAGTTCTGTCCCCAAAATAAAGTAATAAGTTATTTTTTTCCAATTTTCCATTCTTGGTAGAACAAGTAATTCAGATTTAGGGACATGCTGAGGAAAAAGAACCAGCACACAAGAAGATAATTCCCCTCCCTTCTGTCTTATCTTTACTATCTATCTATGACTGTGACTAAATAATACTCAACATTAATCATTCTGCATTTTCACCAAAAACCTCCTTTTTCTTCAACTAGCTTGATCTAGTATAATCTTGGGTACTTATTATACACAAAAGTTTAAGTGCAGAGACTGTCTTTTAACTTTCTTTTCTCATCACTTAACTACATTGCTTGACACAACAGTCAATAATATTGGCTTTATGGAGGGCATGTGGTACAGTTGTTTAGAGGACAGACTAAGAATTTCTGGGTTATTTATATGCATGCTATATTCTTAAAATTTTCATAGATACTGCCAAATTACCATTCTAGAAGTTGTACTGATTTATACTACTATTAATAATAAATGTAGTTATCCATTCTTTCTTTCCTCAGGGACCACACATGTCAATCGTTAAAATACATTTTTTTAAATTTGCTTTGCTGATTACTAGATAAAGTAAGCATCTTTTCACAAGTTAATTGGATCATAATTAATTGTGCATTTTTATAAGATTGTTTGTCTTCTCAGTTATTGGGAGGACCTCATTATTGATAGGAATTTTAATTCTTTGTCTTATTTCTAAGCTACACAGAGTTTAGAAGTCTTTCCCTTAATTTTTAATGATTTTTTTTTTTAAATTTTGAGGTAATTGTAGATTTACATGCCATTTTAAGAAATAATACAGAGTGATTTTGTGTACTCTTTACCCAGTTTTCCTCAATAGGAATATCTTGTAAAACTATAGTACGATATCACAAACAGGATATTGACATTCAGGATATTGTAGTCAAGTCACAGAATACTTCCATCACAAAGTACATCATGTTGCCTTTTAATAGGCAAATCTACGTCTCTCCCTTCCTTACACCCTCTGTAACCCTTGGCAATCACTAATCTGTCTTCTATCTCTCTAATTTTGTAATTTCAAGAATGTTAGGTAAATGAAATCATGCAGTATGTAACCTTTAGGGATTGGCTTTTTTTTCACTCAGTATAATTACTCTGATTCATCCAAGTTGCTGTATGTGTTAACAACTCATTCCTTTTTATTCCTGAGTAGCATTCCATAGTGTGGATGCCCCACAGCTTTTTAACCATTTATACACTGAAGGGCATATGAGTTGTTTACAGTTTTTGGCTGTTATGAATAAAGCTGATATAAAATGTGTGTATAGGTTTTTGTATGAACGTAAGTTTTTATTTATATTTTCTTTGATATTTTCTGGAAAAGATTGTGTAGAATTTGTGCTAATTATTTAAACATTTGGTAAAATTCCACAGTGAAATCATCTGGGCTGGAGATTTCTTTTTAGAGAAGTTTTAAAATTATAAATTCAATGTTTTTAATGGTTATAGGACTATTCAGATGATCTATTTTACCTTGGCTAGCTTCATATTAGGCTAACTCACAGTTGGATTTTAGTTATTGTTAAATTTGTTAGCTGAGTCCTACTGATTATATGGATTTATCCTAAGTAATATAGTTCTCCTGTACTTTCTCTCCTGGCAGGCAGTCTTTCTCTCAGATTTAGAATTTTAGTTGATTGCCTTGCAACCTCAGTTTTGTAAGGGGTTCAAAAAAAGTCACCAATTTGCAATTTGTCTAGATTTTTCCTTATGGGAAAGGTATGAGTGCTGCCTTTGCAGCTCTATCACTGAGGTGCAGTCCTAAAATAGCTTCACATGATATTAGCATTTTCTTTTTAAAGTATATATTTATCACATAGCTTTTCTTTGAGATATAATAACAATAATAATGAAATGGCATACCTAGGTAGAAAAATTATATTTTAAAAGTCCTTCCACATGTAGCCTTATGTCGACTCTCACTGCCACAGTTGGAAGAAGAGTGGTGAAGTCATTCACCTGAGTTAATCCAGTTAGTAAACGACACAGAAGGAAAAAAAAAATAGGGCTTGTAAATCCAAGCATGTTACTCTTTCCTGTGAATAGCTGGTCCCTTCTCCACTATCCCTTGCTCCCTTCCACCTTCAGCCCCCAAAATCTATTGCCTCTGAGGAAATCATGGGACCCATGGCATAATATTAGCACCATGATGGACAATCTGAAACAGTTAAGAAATCTAGAGTTGTAGGTTGAATTGTGTCCCCCGTTGGAAACCACTTGCCTATATTTACATTTGGTATGCTCTAGAACAGTGGTTCTCACATTTAATGTGCGTAAAGAATCACCTGGAGAGCTTGAAAAAAAAATAGGCTCAGAGATTCTCGTTCCACAGGTGGTGATGGTACCAATGCATTTATGCATTTCTAACAAGCTCACAGTTGATACCAGTGCTGCTGATTCCTTGGAATGAGCTCTTTGAATAGCACTGCTCTAGACCAGTATTTCCTCAGAGTGTCCATGGCTCACTCACATCCAAGTCACCTGAAGTGCCCACTCTAGACCTACTGAATCCGACTATTTAGGGGAGGGAACCATGAATCTAATGGTAGCATGCCATGTGATTACTATCTACACTAATGTTTGAGAATCTCCACTGTGATTCTTAAACTTTTCTGTGCATTGCATTTATCTGGGAGTCTTTAAACATTTCTGATGCCTTGGTCCCATCTCCAGGTACTCTGATTTAATTGGCATGGGGTGCAAGCAGGGCATTAGGATTCGTAAAAGCCTCCCAGGTGATACTAATATACAGTGAAGTTTGGGATCCACTGCTCTGAACACTACTTAAATCAGGTGTCTGAGAAATAAAACTGGAACTTTGTTAAAGAGACTTGTTATAATAGCTGAGCAAGTAGAGAAATTTCCCCAGCCTTCTTGGGATGCAGGTTTGGAATGAGTTAAATTTATTTCTAAATTCGCCATGTTTATTCAGTAATGAAGAGAGTTCTCCTCATGGAGTCCAAAAGCTTTGTTCTTAAAAGAAATACATATTTAATGCTGATATTTAATGAAGTCAGCCATTTATGCAGGATTTTATTACAATTTGTTTTAATTGGAATTTTAGTTGATCTTTTGCCTTTCTGACACAAATCTAAAAGTCACTGGGAACAATTACAACATTGTCATTGTAGCTCCAGCATTTTACATTAATTATCTTAGCTTACTGGTAGGAACATTCAAATCTTCCACTAATTTAGAGCATGTAGAAAGGGTGAAATGCTGGAAGACATATTTCAAAAAGTTGTGTGTGTGTGTGTGTGTGTGTGTGTGTGTGTGTATTTTTGAATAAAACAATATAAGAAAGTAATAGGAATTTACTAAGATAGTAAGTAAGATAAGATAGTAATAGAAAAGTATGAGGAATTTTCTGTCTTTAAACATTATGAAACATTTGAACAACTTACAAAAAGATATGCCAAATCTCCTATTGATATTGTTCCTTTTAAATTATTATTTCATTACAATTAAATGTTTTTAGAAAAGAGGGTCTGCATATTTTCTATTTGAAGTCAGTGTAACTGAACAAATAATCTTTGGGCTCAGTCTGTTCCAAAAAATTCCATATTTTTGTAGACTCTACCCTCTCCCGTTTGTATATTTAGGAACTCTTTTACCTCCTCCCACATTCACCCAAGCAATTACAGTGGCTTCTAAAGATGCTTCTTGTCTCCAGCTTTCAGTAAATCCTCATGCTTCAGAGACCAGGAATTTTTGCTGGTGTAGATACAGATGAATAGAGATAGATACGTTTTCTTCTCTCTGTCTTTCCCCCGTCTTTAATTACTTGATTAAAAGAATAAAATCAAATCCTAATTATTGGGAGCTATCTTTAGTATTTTAGAAAAAAAACTAATTCCTGGACTAAAATCAGAAAAATCAAGAGACATATCGTACAGGATTAAAATAGGTAAGAAAAGGCAGATTTTCATTATAAATTGTCTTTTGGTGAAGAACTCTTCTGCAAAGTCTTTCATTTTTCTAATAAGATAGCCTTAACACCCAGGAAAACAGACCAGTTCTTAAAATAAAAAAAGAAAAATAGACTGACAAAATTATGTAACATTAGTATGTTGGAAAAATTTTTTCTATGATGAGAAGGGATTTATAGAAAGAAAAATCTACCTTGTTCAAAAATGAGGATGAGTTTTCAATATGGCAAAAACATAACAGAAGGCTTTAGAAAATATCTAATTTAGCGGTCTTATGTGGATTACATGCATCATTATATCTAGCAAAAGGGAAAAATCTAAGAGTGGGAAAGATTGACTGAAGTTGAAATGCATAATTATTGAATAAAAAACCCAATGGAGGGATTAAACAGAAGATTGAAAGCTAAATAAAAAAAGCAAAACAAAAATTACATTACTGTCTTGAATAAATCTCCCAGAACTCAGAAAAAAAGTAAAAAGGGATTAACAGGAAATGCAAAAGCTTATGTAGTAAGAGTGATACCAGCTAAAATAGTAAAATAACACCAAGCACAAGCAGAAGCTGTCACGATCAACTTTGTCAGAACTCAGGAAAATAGGAAAAGATATATATTAACCAAGTGATTCAGTAATCAAGAAAATGACAATTTTAAAATGGTAGTAAAGTGTTGTGGCCTTTTTTATTTGCCCTTGACCCAGTCCCTCCCCAGCTCAGTAGTGGTCTTAAAGATAGCAGCCCATATTCCCAGTGTGGAACTATAGTCCTCCATTCCTAAAGGATCAGAGTAGATTTTATTTGTAGAGAATTATATTAGCCTGCTCTAACCTTTCTAGGGTCTGTCTGAAGGACTGAGACACCTGATGACTTTGTTTAGCAAATTATGAAAATTATACCTGGCAGAAAAGTAGAAGGCATTCCTCTAAAACATCATTAGGTAAACACTGAACACACACTCCTGGGAAAAAAGATTACAATTGAGGCAAATAATACATAGAATGCCTAAAACCTGAAAGGAAAAACTAGGAATAAAGTATTTGGAAAATTAGGGCATTCAAAAGTGCTCATATATACTGGGGAATTTAGAAAGTTATGTGCATGTCCAGGGCAAGATGCACACCTAGAAAATTTCTGAGACGACCCTAAGCTTGCACCTCTGGGTGGTCCTGATCCCTGGCCTCATGCAAGCAGAAAGGGAAGTCTAAGGCAGAGTCGTGCCTGGCTGAGTGAAAGAGTGCTCCAGCACAATGCCAGTTTGTGAAGAATTGGGAGGTTATTTCAGGATCTCTCTCTTTCTCCCTCTTTCTCTCTCTTTTTCCTCCCTCTCACCCTCTCTTTCAATCTGTCTGTCAAAACACTAGCTGAGGATAATCTAAATGAAAAGAGACTGCAGATGCCACACATAAAAAAGAATAGAGACTTTACAAAAATAGTTTGGAAATATCACTAAACAAAAAAGATGTAGCCAATAGCAAACAACAAAACAACCCCAAGGAGGGGGAAAATCTAATCTCCAGGGTTACTATATTATAATATAAAAAATATCCAATTTCAACAAAAAGTTACAGAGCATACAGCTAAGAAAGTATGAGCCATTTGAAAAAGAAATTAACATAAACTGAGGGAGCCCAGACATCAGATTTACTAGAGATATACTTTAAATCAACTATCTGAAATATACTCAAAGAGCAAAAGGAAACCAGGAGAACAATGTGTGAAATACAGAATATAAATGAATAAATGAAATTATAAAAAGGAATTAAGCAAATTTTGGAGCTTAAAAGTGTAATATCTGAAATGGTTAACTCACTGGAAGGTTCCAATAGCATATTTGAGCAGGCTGAAGAAAGAATCAGTGAACTTGAATACAGGTCAATTGAAGTTATCCAATCTGAGGAGCAGAAAGAAAGAAGGAGTAGAAGAAAAAATGAGACTGGGGTGATATCATTAGCATACCAATATATGCATCATAAATGTTGCAGAAGAAGGAGAGAGAATAACATATAACAAAATATCAAAAGTACATTGTTCCTTATCAAAAATACTTTGAATTTCAATTTGATTGAATTCTCCAACCAAAAGGCAAAGATGTGCAGATGGATTTAAAAACACAATTCAATTATCTGCTATCTACAAGAGACTCACTTTATATCCAAAGACACAAATAAATTGAAAGTGAGAGGGTGGGAAATAAAATTCCTTGCAAATAATATTTACAAGAGTGATGGGCTAGTTATACTAATATGGGACAAAATAGACTTTAAGTCAAAAGCTCTTAATAGAGACAAAAGAGGTCTTCTGGCTTCTGGTCTAACATGTAAGAATCTTGAAAGTTGTTACTTGGTCCTAACAATAAGTAAAAAGCTGAACAAGCTGAAAAATCTCCTATTCTTAGATCATCAGAGAAATGAGGTCACAGGGCAAACTGCTTCTCCCAAAGTTGGAAATACAGACAAGCAAAGACAAAGAATCAACACTTATCAGAGTAGAAAACCCTGAGTAGAAACCTCTATGGGAACTAAGACAAGAATAGAAAAAAACAAAAAAACAAAAAAACATGAACTATCATTGATGAATTCCTGGAGGCTCAAGGTGAATAAGTCTGAAGGTTAAAAAGTCTAGGGGTGTTGAGTCATAGGTCGCTACCCACATTTTTGTGAGTTTTACTTCCAGGATCTCTATCAGGTTCTCACAATAAATATTAGAGAAAAATCCCTTTATGATTCTGGCAGATGCAGGGGGAAAAGGAAACATTTTGAAATATGCCAGAACATTCTGTTGTTCATAACTAAGATTACTCTATTTACCATAGTTCCTTTAAGCTAGTATATCATGTCTAGCTATCAAGAACATAATTATAAGGCATACTAAAAGGGAAAAAACACAGTTTGAAGAAATGGTAAGAAACAGAACCAGACTCAAATATGACAGGGAAGTTGGAATTTTCAGACCAAGAATTTTTAAAAAACTATAATTGATATTCTAAGAGCTCTATTGAATAAAGGAGACAATGGATGGAATTATATAGTAATAAAATGGTCAATTCATTGATAAATTATAACAATTATAAATATATAAACAGCACCAACAGAGTCCCAAAACATATCAAGCAAACATTGACAATGTTATAGGGAAGAATAGAAAATTCTACAATAACAGGTGGGGACTTCAGTACCCCACTTTTGATAATGAATAGAAAATCTAGAAATAAGTTTAATGAGAAAATATAAGACATGAACAACACTATAAACCAACTAGACCTAACAGACATGTAGAAGACTCCATCCCAAAACAGCAGAATATATGCTATTTGCAAGTCACATAGAACATTCTCCTGGATAGACTATATGTTATATCACAAAAAGTCTCAATAGATTTTAAAAGATTGAAATCATACAAAGTATCTCTTTTGACCCCAAAGTAATAAAGCTAGAAATCAACAAAAGAAGGAAAACTGTAAAATTCACCAATATGTGGAAATTAAACAGCACGTACTTAAATAACCAGTGGGCCAGAGAAGAAATCTTAAGTGGAATATAAAATACTTTGAGACAAATAAAAATGAAAATACAACATACAAAAGCCATAGGATGAAATGAAGGCAGTGCTCAGAAAAAAATTTATAGCTATAAATGCCTACCCTTAAAAAGAAGAAAGATCTCAAATCGATAACCTAACTTCATACTTAAGGAACTAGAAAAAGAAGAGCAAACTAAACCCAAAGCTAACAGAAGGTGGGAAATAATAAAAATTAGACCAGAAGTTAATGAAGTAGAAAGGCAATAGAGAAAATTAATAAACCCAAAGCTTGGTTCTTTGAACAAGTAAACAAAATTGACAAATTCATATCTATAATGACTAAGAACAAAAGTGAGAAGACAAAAATAACTAAAATCAGAAATAAAAGTGAGGACATCACTACTGACCTTATAGAATTAAAAAAAATTATAAGAGAATGCAATGAATGATTGCATAACAACAAATTAGATAATCCAGATGAAATGAACAAATTTGAAGGAGTTTACAAATTGCATAAAATGACTCAAGATGAAATAGAAAATTCTAGACATGTATCAAGTAAAGGATTGAATCAGTAATCGAAACCTCCTAACAGAAGGAAGTCCAGGACCAGAGAGCTTCACTGGTGAATTCTAAGAAACATTCTAAAAGTAATCAACACCAATTTTTTTCAATCTCTTCCAAAAAATAAGAGGAAGAATCACTTTCTAAAGCTCAACTTATGAGGCCAGTATTACCCTAATACCTTGATACTAAAGCTAAGCAAAGAGTCTTCCACAAGAAAACTAAAAAAATCAATATCCATTATGAATATAGATTTTTCCTAGAAATGCAAGAGTGTTTCAAAATAAGCAAATAAATCAGTAGAAGACTCCACATTAGTAGAATTAAGGAAAATCCACATGATCATCTCTGTTGGTGAAGAGAAAGCATTTGACATAGTCCCTTTCATGATTCAAACACTCAGAAAACTAGGTGTAGAAGATATCTTCCTTAAAATGACAACAGGCACTCATGAAAAAACCCACAGCTATCATCATAGTTAATGGTGAAAGACTGAAACCTACACTCCTAAGATTAGGAACAAGGCAACTACACACATTTTCACCACTGCTATACAATAATTGTCCTGGCAATGCTAGTCAGATCAACTAAGGAAGAAAAAGAAATAAAAAAAATCTAAATTGAAAAGGAAGAAGTAAAACTCTCTTTATTTGAGGATGACATGATTCCATACATATAAAATCTCAAACATTCCACAAAAAAGCTATTAGAGGATAATAAACAATTCAGTATGTTGCAACGTACAAGACCTACTTGCGAAAACCAGTTGTGTTTCTAGACACCAGCAATGAATGATACTATAAGAAAATTAAGAAAACAATTTCATTTACAATACCATTCAAAGAAAAACAAATAAAACCTAGCAGTAAATTTAACAAAGGAGGCGAAAGATTTGTATACTGAAAACTGCAAAATATTGCTGAAAGAAATTAAAGAAGAACAAAATAAATGGAATTATATTTCCATTATATTTATTGATTGGAAGACTTAATATTGTTACAAGTCAATACTACCCAAATTTAATCCTCTGACACAATGCAACCCATATCAAAATTCCAGCAGTCTTTTTTTTAGAAATGAAAAAGCCAGTCTTCAATTTCATGTGAAATTGCAAGAGCCCCATATAGCCAAAACAATATTGGAAAAAAAAAAAACAAACTCACACTTTCTGATTTCAAAACTTTCTACAAAGCCACAGTAATCAAAACAGTGAGATACTGGCATAGGATAAACATATAAACTAATGGAATGGAAATAAGGGGCCATAAGTAAAACTGTACATCTATGGTCAATTGCTTTTCAACGAGGGTGCCAAGACTCTTTAAGAACTGGTACTGGGACAACTTTGTATGTACCTGTAAAAGAATAAAGTTTTATCCTTACCTCACAACATATACAAATATGAAATAAAAATAGACCGATGACCTAAATTTAAGGGTTAAGATTATAATCACCTAAAAGCAGTCATAGGAGTAAATCCTCACAACCTTGAATTTGTCACTAGATGTTTAGATCTAACTCCAAAAGTATGAATAACAAAAGAAAAAAATAGATAAATTACCCTTCATCAAAATTAAAACTGTACATCAGGAACACCATCATGAGAGTAAAAAGAATATGCACTGAATAAAGGAAAATATTTGGAAATTGTGTATCTGATAATGGCCTACCATTCAGAATATATTACAACAAATACTTAATAATTCAATGATAAAAATACAAACAGCCCAATTTTAAAGATGGTCAAAAAACTTGAATGTACATTTTTCTAAAGATATACAAATGACCAATAAATACATGAAAAGATGCTTAATCTCATTAGTCAATAGGGAAAAGCAAATCAAAACCACAATGAGATACTACTTCACATGCACTAGGATTGCTACAGTAATAATATTTTTTAAAAGGGAAATAATAAGTATGGTTATTTGTGGGTTTTGCATCCCTGGATTCAATTAACTGGATCAAAAATATTTGGAAAAAAATTCTGTAAAATTCCAAAAGGCTAAACTTGAATTTGCTGCACACTGAGCACTACATTAAATGCACAAGAATGAAGTGATGTACAGGCATTATATTTGGTATTATAAGTAATCTAGAGATGATTAAATGTGTATAGGAGGATTTTCATAAGTTATATATAAATCCTATGCCATTTTATATAAGGGACTTGATCATCCCTGGATTTTCGTATCCATCGGTGGGGAGGTGGGGGTGGTCCTGGAACTAATCCTCCACAGATATCAAAGGATGACTATATTAGTAAGAATGTGAAGAAACCCTCCATATTGCTGGTAGGAATGAAAAATGATGCCACCATTGTAGAAAACATTTTGGTGATTATTCAAAAAATTAAGTATAGAATTACTGTATAACTTAGCATTTTTACTTTTAGGTATATACTCTCAAAAATTAAAGACAGGCACTCAAATACTTGTCCCTGAATGGTCATGAAAGCACTATTCACAATAATCAAAAGGCAAAAACAACCTAAATGTCCATCAAGAAATGAATGGATAGAGAAGCTGTGTTATATACACACAGTGGAATATTACTCAGCTGTAAAAAAGGAATAAAGTACTGAGAAATACTAAAACTTGGATGAACCAAAAAAAATTATGCTTAGTGAAAAAGACACAAAATATCGCATATTCTCTGATTTCATTTATATAAAATATTCAGAATAGATAAATCCATAGAGAAAGAATGCAGATTGATGGTGTCAGGGGCTGGGGGGAATTAGAGAATGGCAAATAGCTACTTAATGGGTTTGTGGTTTCCTTTTTGGGTGATGAAAATATTTTGGAACTAGATAAAGGTGGTAGTTGCACACATTTTTAATATACTAAATGTCACTGAATTGTTCACTTTAAAATGTTTATTATAGACATTTTACCTCAATTAAAAAAAGCAGCGATGTGGCAGACAAACCTAGTGGAACTAATATATATCTATACAATAAACATTTCAAAAGAAAAGTAAAGAGAAGATATTATCAAACTAATAATATAAATTAATACTCCCTGAGCAAAAATGCTTACTGATGCCAACCAACATTAACTTATACATATTGTTTTTAAAATCTGGAATATAAAGGATGAGAGTGAAATCATAAAAGCACTCAAGATTTTCAGGTCCAATTAAGTTATCATTCATATGTGAAGGCAAACTACTGTCTTTCTTTTTTTTTCTTTTCTCTTCTCTTCTCCTTCCTTCCTTCCTTCCTTCCTTCCTTCCTTCCTTCCTTCCTTCCTTCTTTTTCTTTCTTTCATTCTTTCTTCCTTTGTCTTTCTGTCTTTCTTTCTTATTTATATTTGAGGGCAAATTAATTTGTTTCTTTGTCTCTTTCTCGCTCTCTCTCCCCATTTTCCTTCTCAGTTACCATTTGTATATGAGGGAAAACTAATCTATTTCTTTATTTCTCTTTCTCTTTTCGTGAGCGGATACCTACCTCTTTCCTGAGTGGTGGTATGGAGTGGAGAGGATCCTTTCTCGCTATATTGCTCTTTATGCTGTGATAACTGATTCCCAAATAACAACCCTTCCTCTCATTCCTCATTGCCCTCTTTATTCTCAAGAACAATGACCTACCTCAAGACCTTTGAAATTGCTCTTCCCTTGTCTGAAAATTCCCTCCCTTATATTTACATGCTCACTGCTGTTTCATCCAAGTCTCTGCCCAAGTTTCTCACCAGAGAACTTTAACATTTCTCTATAAAACAGTACTCTTTTCTTTTTTCCCCTACCTCCTTATCCTGTTGGATTTTTCTTCATAGCACTTATTATCCTCTGTCAAATTAGAAAGTTATTTTAAATTTCCTCTCCCTACTCAATGTACCTTCCCTAGGAGGGATTTTGTTTGGTTTGCTGTTGTATTCTTGTGCTTAACACGTAATGTATGTTAAATGCATATTTTATCGAACCAATGAATGAATTGAACACAAGTATTTCATGAATAACTCTCATGATCCAGATATTCAGTGACACATAGTCAAAACCATAGCAGGAAAGCGAACAGCCTGAGCAAAGAAAGGAAATGATAATGTAGTTTTGGAGTCAATGAGTCCAACCTGGCTAGAGAAAAATATTCATCTTGGTATATCTTGTGAAATGAAGCATAAAATAATTTGTAGGAGCCAAATTATAAAACATTTAATGTCAGACTAAGAAATGCATGCTATCATGTTGGCAGTAGGGAGTAGGAAAAAAATTGATTGAGCAGCACAGGAAAGATTCCCTGGAAACCTATGTGCTAAAATTTAGCACGAGGATGCAAAATTCACAGGCTTGGTCAGCAATGAAGACTGAAAATACGATGGATGGAACCCCAGATGCCAGGTCAGAAAGGAGGCTGAGACTGCTGATAGAACACTTTAGACATGATTATAACTGGAACAATGGCACCCTTGAGTTCAGAGATTGTGGGAGGTGACTGAGGAGTCCAATTGGAGAATGGAGTTGTTCTAACCTAGAAAAAGTCAGGGCGGAGAAAACAGAGCTGTGAATAATAGGTAGGCAAGTGAGAGTCAACACGGCCAAGCTAACCTGAGATGAAACCATTTACTACTGCAAAATTCCTGATACCATCAGTGCAACCATGTTACAGCCATGATACAAAACACCCTGATCAGGGGGAATCTTGAGGTGCCATTAACTGTGGTCTTTTAAAGTCAGTTAGAGAATATTTGGTGCTAGAGTCTAGCATAAATTCTGCTTAAAGAGAGTGTTGGATGGGATGCGAGGGTCACTTTTACTTGACTGTGTCTGGAAATTAAAGTATGAAGTCATTTTAGACTCTGTGCAACTATTAAATTATTTTTTATTATAACAATCCAATAATTTTTAGTGACCATGAAAACCTGAATTAAAGCAAAAAAGATTGGTACTATATCAGAACAATTGATAATGTCCAAATAGGAAAAATAAGGCCAAAATTGAGTATGGGATTTTTACACTTTTATTTTTAAACTTCTATAAAAATATTTACTGTAAATATTGGCTTTCGGGGAAGGTGTAAATATAAAATGGGCTTCAAAGGGGATGTCTGCAGTGGTCCTGATCCTAAATAATGCTCCAAATATTTGTACATTAACACCAGGAGAGTCACCCTTAGTTAAGACAAGCCCTGTAAGAGGCTTCTAGTTAAAATGCATTGCATTACCATTCTGAATTCAGTTTTAATGGGAAAATATTTTTAAAATGCATTATTTTCTTGTCTCTTTGGATTGTGAAATTTGAGAACATATTTTCCATGTTCTTATTAAGATTATTATGGAACTAGACTCTAGGAGAGAATAGTCAAAACTGAAAAGAAATGTTTAGAAAAATATGACTGAGAAAAACCAATTTACACACAAAAATATCATCATATGGTCGCTACTATATTACTGTGCTTTGATTCTCTGTATAGTCCTAATTACTAGTTTATGTTTCTATTAAAGTACTATTTTTATTTGTTCTTTTTGTATTTTACCAGATAACTTCTTTGTTGCTTGTTAAATATACAAAGTCATATGATCTTGGAGGATTTAGGAAGCATAATTTTTAAAAACTAAGCTGGGACCAGTGTGCACAGCTATAGTCCCAGCTACTCTGGAAGCTGAAGCAAGAGGATCACTTGAGCCCAGGAGTTCAAGTCCAGCCTGGGAAACACAGCAAGACCCTGACTCAAAAAAAAAAAAAAATAACATAATGGAAATTAAATATAATTAAAAATATAGCCTAACATTTCAAGAAATTGCTCATTCCTCTTCAAGGCCAGAGTCTCTGATCATGGTTTGGTTTATTGAAATCGAGTCTCTTAAGGAATCATCAGCCCCTTAGAATATGATTCTCTCCCTCTCTATTTTTCACTACCTCCCCTCTTTGCTTAACCTCCCCTCTTTGCTTAACCTCCCATTTTCTGTGACATCCCTCTTTCTCTCATGCTACAAATGCCATTCATGCATTCATTCTTTCTGTTGATCATCCATTCACTGATTTATTATGTATGTGTGTGTATATGTGTGTGTAATTACCTCAGGTCAAAGTATTAAATCAGTTATAATTCTTGGTTCATAGCACAATCTCATAATGGACATTTTAAAATATTTATTCAGTCAGTTATTAGTCATTAGAACCCACCATCTAAAACAAAAGCTTGGAATTTTATAAAAATATATATTTGTGTAACCATAAGATACTCCTTTAGTGGCTTATGCCCCAGGGTCTTACCCCTTCTGAGAGAATGATTGCCTCAAACCCCATGTGCATCTTTCCCTTACATGTCTTTGTACATAGTTTCTTCTTGCATATGCATGTGTTCCTAAAAGCATGTATTTGTAATTTAGTGGGTTTTTCATCTTTCAAAAGGCAATTAGGTTATATATAATCTTTTGAGATTTATCTTTTTGTGTTATAATGCTAATATTTATCCATATTATCATGTGTGTCTATGGTTTATTTGTTATGATTGTTATATACTATTCTGTTGTGTGAATATAGCAAAGTTCGTTCATCCACTCTTCTGTTGATGGGTATTGGCTTCTCTCTTTAAAAACAATGCTATTATGAACAGTGGTACTGTTATGAACATTCTTCTGCATATCACCTGTTGCATTTGTCATTTATTTATTCATGTTATACATTTTTATTGGGAGCCTACCAAAAACAGGCACCATACAAGTTGCTGGAAAAAGAATGGAAATGGGAAAAAAGTAAGACAGGAAAAAATAAGGTGTCATGGAACTTACAATGAAGAAAGGGTTCTCTCTGACCATGTTAGGTGAGCAAATAAGCTCATATTTTTAGAAGATTTAGTTAAGACATTCTCCTTGTCTTGCACTAAAAGAAAGAAAGAAAAAAAAAGAAAAGAAGAAAAGAAAAGAAAAAAGAAAAGAGAAGAAAAGAAGGAAGAAAGAAAGAAAGGAAAAAGGGCTGAGGGTGGCAACATTTAACTTAAAGAACTGAGCTAAAATGAATTGTCATCACAATTATTTTCAATTTTTTAGTTGTATAAATTATTGTGAGTGGGTTTTCCTTATTAATCTCACAGGACATTATATAAGTAGCCAGCCTATGACCTTGTAAAATTCATCAGTACCTAAGTTTATACTTTTAAATGTATTCTCAAGACTGAAAAAGATGTAATGCAAATTTTTTTTCTCTCAAGCCATGTGGTAGATTTTAAAATTTTTATTACAAGCTGTTAGCAAATCAATGGACAGTTAGGCACACTGATCAGAACTGATAACTGGAAGGAGTGCTGCTGTCTCTGTGGAATTTCTTTTAAGTAATAGGAATAACTTGCTGAGAACATGTATATCCTCAAGGACAGACTAGGTAGCTGAATCTGTGACTTCACACTTTTTTTTCTACATATGAGAAGAGCATTTCCTTATAAACTTATCGTTTCAAATGCTGCCAACCAAAATGTTAACTATTCTTTGTCCTTTCCTTCTCCTATTGGAGAGAAATGGAAAGAGAACTGAGTGGAATGAGGGTATGTGTGGGAAGCTGCAGTCAATCTTGCAAGGATGTTACTAGGGAGACCCACGGCTACTCTAAGGAATGACTCTGACCCTCTGAATTCTTGGCTCACTAGTCCAAGCAGAGTGGATCAGTTATTCTTCTCTGTTTCTCATAATGTTTGTCACCTCCCCATTCCTGTATTACATCATCTACCTATATATATATTTAAATCTATGTATATCTATATTGCCTATCTAGCTGCATATCATATCCTACCATATCCATCACATTTCTTGTGTTTCATGGGTTAGTCATCCTAGCTGGACTAAGAGCTTTCTAATGATATAAACTGTGACTTGATCATATTTTTATTTATTTCACTGCTTAACACTATTCAAATGCCTACTTTACGTCTGACATTGGGCTACATTTTGATATATGAATCCATAGGCTTGCCTTTGTTGCAGTTAGGATGCCATTTCCTATATTTTTATCATGGATTCCTTCCCCTTGTAATTGGGCCTTCGCTGCCTCATCTGATCAGAATGTGCTTGATGACAGCCCTTGATGACAGCAGAGTTAAGGGAAAAATGCTCTTGGGAGGCATAAAAGTGTTCTTTTGCCTGTATAAGATTATTTAAATCTTAACTGAGTTGGCGATGTCAGAACATGAGCACTGTAACCCTCCACTGACTAAAACCTCTCAAACAAATATTCCAAGGAATATTAAGTTGGGAAGAATGCTCTAAAAGAGGAAAGAAAAATGAATCTACTGCTAACATTTATACAACATTTCCATGTTTACAAAGCATTTGTTGAGTCCCACGTTATATACAGATGCTCCTGGGTTTAAGATGGGGTTAAGTCTGAATAAATCAATCATAACTTGAAAACATTGCAAGTTGAAAATGCATTTAACACACCTAACCTACTGAACATTACAGCCTAGCCCAACCTTAACATGCTCAGAACACTTACATTAGCCTACAATTGGGCATAATCATCTGGCAGCACCATGGGCTGCAGAGTATTGGTTGCTTGCCCTGGTTATCACATGGCTGGCTGAGCGCTGCAGCTCTCTCTCACTGCCTAGCATTGTGAGAGAGTATCACTATCCCAGAGAAAAATCAAAATTTGAAGTATGGTTTCTACTAAATGTGCATGGCTTTCACACCATCATAAAGTCAAAAAATCATAAGTTAGGACCATCTGTAGTTCTTTGAGTCAAGAGGATGGGAACATGCCCATTCCAGAGAGGAAAAATTCAAAGTTTTATAGTTGACAAGATGCTAACTCAGCTAGAAAACAGGTCTTCCCATTTGAACTCCAAGATAGCTTCTAGGACACAACTTTGTACTCAGAATCAATTATGTCAAACTGTTCAGTTACCCAAGGGAATTTTCTCCTTCAGCCTGGGTACTGCATGCTGGGATAATCACAGAGAGAGGCAGATGCAGAGAGAACTGTGTTCTGTTTTATGCAACATACTTGTATCTATCTGAAGGTTTGGATTTAAGGATTGTTCAAAATACTGAGCAGATAAAAGGTGTTCTGAGATCTGAGAAAAGACTCTGGCCAGGTGAATTCAAGTTAGTATGTGGCCCTTAGCAATTTCTTATGTACTACAACAGTACTAAGAAGGTATTTGATTGCAAAAGTTATATTTCAAAACAACTGAGAATAGAATGAACTGGAGAAAGTCAAGGAAGAGTTAGGCCAGGAAAGTTGAGAAACATTTTACTTACTGTTTTCCCTAGAAGATATGCTTGGAGCCTAGTTCTGCCTGTGCTTTGCTTCAACATCATAGCCCAATACGGCTGAATGTGATGGGGGAGACCATTAAAGCCAAATCTACTGATTCCAAAAGTGAGACACTAGGGTCAAGAGAGGATAGCTTGATGTCCAAAAGGCCTTTCACTGATGTTTAACTACCACCCACATACACATACACACAAACATGGAGAACAGCACTTAGGGATAGGTCACACATGTGGTATCCAACTTGTCAAAATGCTTTTATGTGGAATTCTAAGGATGGACTCCTTTCCATACTATACTAACCTGGCTGGTTATAGGATTTCTACAGGCCTCTTAGTTCATTTTGATGCTTTCAGGTTCTGATCGTCATTATAGAATGTTGTGTTACTTTAGATTGGAATTCTTCAAACAAATTGAGAAGAATGGTAAATGAATGCTTTACACAAAACCTTACCGGACAATAAAAACAATAGCAACAACAACAACAAAACCAGCTAACTGTGCAATGCTAAAGATACTAACACTTCCTGAAGTCTATGGGCTCTGACATTCCTCAGGAAAGCATAAACATCTCTTGCGTGCAATCCTGTTCCCGATCCTTCTAACATGAAGACGAGAGATAGTGTATTATAGGACAGTGTTTTAAACTTTTATTTATTGTTTAAATATTTTTCAATAAGCAGAAACTTTTTTTCAACTAGCTTTTATAGAAGTCCGAATTATTGCACAACAGATAAAAATACAGCACCTTTGGTTGAGGGAAGGTGAACATCAAGCCCCACCCACATGGTTCCTTATCCATTCTCAAGATTGGATCTTCTAGTATAGTGACACTCAAAGTGTGATTTCCAGATGAGCCCCATTACTATCACCTGGACAGTTCTTAGAGAAGCTGGACTTACTAACTCAGAAACTCTTGGGGTTAGATCCAGCACTCTAGGTTGTACAAGCCCTCCAGGTAATTTTGATGCACGTTTGAGTTTGAGAAATACTGTTCCAATGCTTCCGAACTTGGTTGCCATTAGTGTAGTAAACAGAATCCCAGCCTAAGAGGCAGAGGATCTGAAATATAATTCTGGCTCTAATTAATCAATCTTATGAACTTGGGTAAGTTATTGAGTCTCTTCAGGCTTCAGTTTTTGTGTAAAATGAAATTAATGCTAGCTTTCATATCTTCCTCATGGGAATAATAAAAACTTTGAAGTTTTAAAAGTACTTTACATGCAAGAAACATCACATGTTGCAGAACAGAACTAGAGACAGACTCATTTCTATATAGAAATTACACATAAAATTAGTATAATTTATTCAAATTGATGTATTAAAGCATGCATTTAAAAATAAAATTCATAATTTTAAATAAATAATTAAAATGAGAAATATAATAGACTTTCCAGGGGTCTCAAACATTTAAGCATAATAGTACTTTTATTTTGTATATGTCAAATATTTTTTGAGCAAATGCAACATACCAGGATAGAAAAAAGTTAATGTTTATTAATTATTTATATGGTTAGGTACTTACATTATTTGTTTAACCCTCACTAAAAATCTGTGTGTTAATTATGATTATTATTTATGTTTGCTCTAAAAGGAAACTGAGGCTTGTATAGGTTTTATAATGGTTCAGAGACACTTAACTACTGAGTGGTGAAGACTGGATTAAAATTTAAACAAGTTTGAATTCATGAAAGCTTTTTATAACAGCTCGCTTTCTAAAAATATAAAGCTTAATTTGAGCAAAAAGAGAGCTTTTAAGATTTTAAATTTCTAATTATTGAACTAATTGGGCTGGAACTTAGGGAATTAAAAAATATGAGAAAATTACTAAAAATGTATTTTTAAATAATTATAGTATAGAGAAGGTCTTTGTAAATAAGAACCAAAATGTATATGCCAGGAAAAGACAGATTAGTAATGTAAGCATTTAAACTTTAATATAGTGAAAGATGCTGTAATCAAAGAAGAAACTGAAAGAAAAAAATTTATTTGTAAATATATCAGATAAAAGATTAAGATTTATAATACACAGAAACTTCTGTAAAGGAATAAAAAGTAATGAACAACTTAGTAACATTTGTAAACTTACAAAGAGGAAATTAACAGTAGAAATACAAGCCTTTAATAAAGATATAAAATGAAGTTCATCCTCACAATCTAAGAGATTCATATTAAAACAATACTAGAAGATTGGCAAAAATTTAAAAAATCACTCATATTCAGCATTGTTTAGGGCATTGGGAAACAGATAGTTTCATGTACTCTTTATAAGAGTATAAATTTGAATAGATGATTGGGATAGACAATGGAAGTAGACTTTTGACAATAACTGTGAAAATTTTAAAGTCATGTATCATTAAAGCCCTCAATTGCTTTTTGCAGATCTATTATAATGGAAGTGTTGCATGTGCCTTCATGGATATATTTTCAAGGAACATTTTTGTAGCTATGTTTGTAGTAGCAACATTTTTAGGGGAAAAAACCTTAATTAATAATTAAAAAGTTATTTTATGCAACATTATTGAATGTTATGTACTTATCACAATAGGTTAACAGTCATAAACAGACAGAAATCTGACATGAAAAGATATTCATAATATATTATTAAATCAATAATAATATTAAATTAATTAAATTAATAACATTTAATTTGTTATTTAATTTAATATTTAATTTAATTTGTTGATAATATTTAATTTGTTTAAAAACAAAAATTAAATCAATCCAAAAACATTAGTAAGTGGTATAAATTTATTGATCACATTCAAAATATTTTTACACATAGGCACACACATAAAATTCATATATATTCAAAGAAAGATAAATAAAAATCATGATGTATGTGAGTTTGTTCTGGACATTGGGAGAATACATTTTAATACTGCCTTTCTTCATTCAGAGGAAAGTAGAAGGAGGTATCCCTGCGTAAGATTTTAATTATGTTTCAGAAAATATGTTATATTAAATTAGCTATGGATAATTAAATCTCCTAAGGTGGAAGTCTGGTTTGGGTGGTCCTTTGTTTGGTAAAGCACCTAAAGAATGAGATTCTTATTCTCTCACCAGGTACAAAAACAGATCTGGGCAGAGCCAGTGATAATTTCCCACTGGGAAAAGAAATGGTACATGGATTTTTAGAGTATCTACTTATTAGTCAATTTTAAGTGGTTGCTTCCACTGTAGTTCTCTTCTATTAACCTAAACCTTTAGTGAAAGTCGTGTTCATGAAACTGCCTTGTAGCAGTGGTACTTAGAAAGAATGAAGAAATCAGGAAAAAGTCTATAATGTACAAAATCACCCAGAAAAAGAATAATTTTTTAAGGCTGCCACAAGACACAATTCTAAGGAATGCTATTTATTTACAACCTGCCATATACCAGAGAAACAAATACAGTTCAAAGATTGAGAATTCACTGAAAGAAGAAAACAGGAGCAAGAGATAACCAGAAGAAATGTAAAGACTTCATAGCTCTCACATGCAGTAGGGGAAATCCTTACATGGATTTCACACTCAGCTTATATTACCTTAATAATTAAAAATCAAGAAAATGAAAAATAACTTTATTAATATAAGTATAAAACAGTATCTAAAATTCCCTATAATTTTATACTCTTATGCCTCTCTTGTATGTCACCAATGAACGTTTTGATACAGGGTAACCTAATCAGCCCCACTCTGCTGCTCAGCCTGGAGAAGTAGAGTGTTTAATGTATGATCTATTCTCTCTTCATCACTCTCAATACCTTGATTCACTTTGAGGCTCATCAACAAAATTGCAACTCTAACCCTACAACCCAGCCACTCCTCTGGTCCTTCCTTGGATATCCAAGTACTTCTGGGGAAAAGCACCAATACAAGCAAATCTGTATCACCAGAAATTGATAAAACTTGAACTTGTATCACTATATTCAAAAGTCTCCTATCCAATTCCTTCATATCTCACTCTCAGATGACCATGATCCCTTCTACATGGATAAGAGCAGAAAAGCTTACTATAAATGACCTCACAAATTTTCCATACTTCCACCCATTAACTCCTTCTGTCTCCTTTCTTCAATTCAAAAAAATTATCTCTATACTTGTACCCACAACCCCATTTTATTTATTTCTATTTTTTAAGATAAAAAATCAAACAGTCCAAATATTTGAACTCCCCTTTATATAGCAATTCTATTCCCAAAGTTAATAACTACATATTTGAACCCATAAAGTTTATATTAATTTCTATTGAAATGAATGTCTTCCTCCCTTTGCCTACTCAAGGACTTCACTTTTGTATTGTTTTCGTCTCTTTTGTTCTCTTTACCCCCGACTCTTGGGTGTCATTTAGCATATAACTCCCATCTTAAAAATATATAGAATTTATAATCCCTCCAGCTTCTTTCACAGTTCTCTATTCCCCTTTACAACAATGCTCCTTGAAAGAGTTGTGCAACGTGTGTACTA
>CM052437.1:56965799-56999258 GCA_028533085.1 Varecia variegata
TTGCAGTCCCACCAGCAGTGTATGAGTATTCTTATCTCTCCACATCAATGTCAGCATTTGTTGTTTTGGGACTTTTTGGTAAAAGCCATTCTCACTGAAGTTAAGTGGTATCTCATTGTGGTTTTGATTTGCATTTCCCCGATGATTAGAGATTTTGAACATTTTTTCATGTTTGTTTGCCATTAGTCTGCCTTCTTTTGAAAAGTTTCTGTTCATGTCTTTTGCCCACTTTTTAAAGGGGTTGTTTGATTTTTTCTTGTTGATTTGTTTGAGTTCCTTATAGATTCCATTTATCAACCCTTTATTGGATGTATAGCATGCAAATATTTTCTGCCATTCTGTAAGTTGTCTATTTGCTCTAATGATTGTTTCCTTGGGTGTACAGAAGCTTTTTAGTTTGATCAGGTCCCATTTATTTATTTTTATTGTTGCTATGATTGCTTTGGGGGTCTTCATAAATTCTTTGCCTAGACCAATGTCTATAAGAGTTTTTCGAACATTTTCTTCTAGAATTCTTATGGTTTCATGCCTTAGGTTTAAGTCTGTTATCCATCACAAGCTGATTTTTGTGAGTGGTGAGAGGTGTGGATATGACTTTTATCAGTTTTTTTTGTTAAAGAATATTACGATTGTTTATATGTAAATATATACATATAGTTATCATATATATAAATACATGTATGCAATTAGAAAAAATGCTGATATGAACTTTCTAAACATATCTTCTGGTACAAGACTTGTTCTAGATAATGAGATACTTTTGAGTAAAATAGCTGGGTCTTAGAGCTTGCTACAAAACACCAACATATTTCTGAAACAGTTCGACCAATTTTTACTCCCATTAGGAGTGAATGAGAGTTCCTAATTTGCCAACTATCCCAGCCAACATTTGATTTTATCATTTATTTTATATTTTGTTAATCTGATGGTATGCAATACTATATTATTTTGCACTTAATTTGCATTTCTCTAATTACTAATGAAGTTTAGAATCCTTTCATGTGTTTATCTGCCATTTATATTTTCTCTTCTGTAACTGAATGTTCATATTTTTCCCCATTTTTTCCCTCTTAGGTCATTAGGCTTTTTTTTGTTGTTGTTGCTTTTAATGATGATAGAACTTTTATATATACCAGATACTAAACCCTTATTAGCTACATGTGCTGCAAACATCTTTTCACAGAGTGTGGCATATCTATTCACTTTCCTTGCAGTCTCTTTTAATAAACAGAAGTTCTTAATTTTAACAAAGTAGAGTTTATTTTCCAATATAGTCTGTGTTTTTTGGAGATCTTATCATTTCATTCTTTAACCATAGATTAAAACTATAATACCACTGATAAGGTACAAACAGTTGCATTTAATTACAGTTTTTTAATTCTTTTGTCAGTGAATTTCTTTGCAAATTTGATATCTTTGGTTATCTTTTCTGTATAAAAATGTTACTCCTTTTGCTTCAGTGACAACTTTTTGTTTCTCCTTCTTCCATAGGTGTTTTTTTTTTTTATTTTTACTTTTATTTTTATTTTTATTTATTTTTTCAGGGGTGGGAAGGAACGGAGTCTCATTCTGTTGTCTTGGCTAGAATGCAGTACCATCATCATAGCTCACTGCAACCTCGAACTCCTGGGCTCAAGCCATCTTCCCTCCTCAGCCTCCCAAGTAGCTTGGACCACAGGTGTGCACCACCATGCCTGGTTAATTATCTGGTTTTTTTTTTTTTGTAGAGATGTAGTGTCACTCTTGCTCAGGTGGGTCTCAAACACCTGACATCAAGCAATCCTCCTACCTTGGCCTCCCAGAGTGCTAGGATTATAGGCATGAGCCAGCATTCCTGGCCCCTAAATTCTTTTTTAATTTTTAATTATTATGGGTACATAACAGTTGTATATGTTTATAGGGTACATGTGATATTTTGATACAGGCATATAATGAGAATTAATCAAATCAGGGTAATTGGGTATCCATCACCTCAGGCATTTAATATTTCTTTGTGTTAGGAAAATTCCAATTCCACACTTTTAGTTATTTTAAAGTATACCCTAACTTATTGTTGATTATAGTCACTTTGTTGTGCTGCTTCTAAGTTAAATAGTATTCTACCACATATCTTTTAAAAGCTATGTTATTATTTGTCCTTATTCCACTGTAATTCTCATTCCCTAGAGGATTTCTGAGTAACTTCTCTCACTGTAATGATTTTACCACCTCCTGAACAAACCATCCACTATGGGCTCTTGGGCTCATATATCCAGTTTCAACTAAACATTCATGTTTAGATATCACATGGTAAGCTCAAATCCAAATCTATATTCTTTCTTTCTCACATCAGAGCTTTCTTATTTACTCTGTGAATTGTTTCTCTTCGTATTCACACGGTCACCTAAACTAAAGCCTTAAGTGCCATCCTTAATACATTGTTTTCCATACAGCTACAGCTTATTAAGTGAGCCCTATTTTCTTCTCTAAGTATTTCTTACCTCTACTTTTCCCTTTCATATGCCATCCTTAATACATTGTTTTCCATACAGCTACAGCTTATTAAGTGAGCCCTATTTTCTTCTCTAAGTATTTCTTACCTCTACTTTTCCCTTTCATATGCACTATCAACCTTCTTGATCTTCCTCACCTCCTATGAATGTCATTAATTTTTCTTGACAAACTTAGTAATTCTGATACTCACCTTCACCACAACTACCAATAATACTTGTAAGGGAAAATTATTAGAGTTTTTGAATGATATAAATAAATAACTTCTTCCCTACTTTTTGAATAAATTAATTAGAGATCAAAATGTTAGCTTTATTATAGAAAAGCAGATGGTAGAATGTGTGTTCATATCCAGAGTAAAAGGACAGGTCAACACTCCCCTCTAAATTTGGCAGACAGCTGCAGCCAGTAATTGGCACAGCTGAGCAATCAGGTCTCCCCCATAGTGTGAAAGGTTGTCTCTCTAAGCTAACCATTCAATGAAGCAGCAGACCAGAGGGCACCTCTCAGAAGGCAGGCATACACAAGAGACAAGAGAGAAGAGGTAGATCATTTTCTTTTAAACTCATCAATTAGATAACTACATTCACACTCAGTAGAAAGTATTGAGTAACAGGTGGAAAAAGAAGCATGGGATGTTTATTTAAGAGAAGCTCTAAATCAAAGAAAATGACTTATCCTCTAACAAAATCCCCAAAAGGTTTGAATGACTACCCAGCTTCTACAGGGTGTTATCTAAGCTCCTCAACATGGCATAAGAAACATTATCTTCTTCCTTTACCCACAACCTCCGGCCTCCGCTGTCTTGATGTTTTCTCCCTTGTGCTTCAAGAACTAGCAGTACTTACTTGCCTACAATTTCCAGAATTCTTTGTGCTGTGTCTTGACTTTATTATTTTGGGTATCTCAACTCTCCTTCCTGGAGTATCCCCAAATTTATCTTAGAGACATCAGTTATCTATCTAACTCTTACATATTCTTTAAGTCTCAGCTTGAGCTTTATTTTTTCAGAAAACATTTTGTGCCCTTCCTCCCCACTGCCTTAAATGAACCTCTCTTTTGTATCTATAATGCTATGTTCTATTTTCTATGATAAAATTTTCTTTGTTGTGTTGTAATAATCTATTTACGTGTGTATCTCCCCCACTAGGCTATAAACTCTTCAGTGTAGATATCCACAGATAGCAAGAACATTGCAGACATTCAAAATGTTTGGTAAGTGGATCTCACTTTCCCTTGAACTCTTGACCTGCTTGTCTAATCTCAGTTATGTTTTCTCCTTGGATTTGACAACAGGTTTGGCTTCTTAGCTTTGATTCTTTTCATTTTTTAAGATATGAATTCATCCTTAACCTTTCTTGGTCTCAGCCAACTCCCACCCAATCAACCACGTTCTTCAGGGCGCTATCACAAGTCCACCTGCACTTAGCCTGCACTGGACACATGAGATGTGAAACCTCCCTTTTGTCTTCCCCTGTCTCATCTCCACCAGAGCTTTCAGCTTAGAACTCTATATTGCATATAAAAAATGAAAACTGTCTCTGTTTTCTGTGCTAAGGGGGAAAAAAGGCATATTTCTTTCACAAACATTTATTCAATGTTACAGTGAATGTTCTTTATTGTTTTTTGCAGTGTGGTCAGGTTATCATGCCAGCCTAGCAACAGAAAATGGAATGCAAGGAGCAGAGTTTAGAATTATAATCAAATAAAAATTTCAAAATTAATCTGGCACATATATTACACAAAATATTTATTACGCATATGGTAATATGATAGTAATAGTAAACAGTTCTCACAAATAACTGTCAGTAATATTACTTCTTCATAGTAAAGCCAGTTAGTAGTATTTTTCTTTGTTCATTCTCTGGTATCTAGAAGCAGCAATAACTGTCAGTAGTTTTTCCTGATAGCATGTGCAGTTTAATTCTCATCTCTTGAACATGCCTATGCTGATTTTTACTGAAATCTCAAATCTAATTTCTTTTCTTCTAAATCTCCAGGATTGTATGTTTCTAAGGCTAATGATGACTTTCCCACCTCATATTTCTGTTGTGGATTAGACAGTTCCTCACTTCCTATTCAAATTCTTTAGAAGAGCGTATGGATGGCTAATTTACCAAATGACCATCTGGACTACACCAGACAGGAGTGAGAAATACCATTTCATACCACAGTGGTGCACAAAGTGATTGTGTCAATTAAGGTTCATTGATTGTAAGCAACAGACACTAACTTCATTCAAGCTCAGTATCCATGGAGTTACTCAGGTCTTGGAATTAGGTGAGTGTTTTAATGAAAGTAGCTGTAGATGAATAAATTAAGTAAAATCTTTATGAGCTGTCTTTGTATTTTTCCTTAGTATTCTACAGATAGATCTCAGATCAACTTATTTCCTAAAGTATGTTTATGTCATCATATCTGTACTTAAATACCATAGTTGGACACCGTCATTAGTTATGCCTGTAATGCTGATAAGATCTGTTTTGCTTCTAGAAGTTAATTGCCTATAGCTCTGTGAAACTTCTTAGTGGTACTGAGAAGAGGTAACCAATTTTACCTGTAAACCTTCCTATCAACATTTTTGACCAACATAAAACATATAAATTGTTTTTTAAAACATTTTAGTGTTTCCCACATCAATTATTCCTGATGACAAGGAAAAGAAGGGTCTTCTGGATACTTACAGATAATATAATGAAGGAAGATATAGAAAGTCAGGAAGTATAACATTCCTATTGTACCAAACATTTAAACATCTTTATGTATCATTGGCCAATCTAACAAACTGTTAAGAAAGGAGACAAATGCCTCAACAACCTTATTGAATGCATAATCTCCTATAAGTGCATATATAACAATAAATTGAGCCTAATCAAAATTATGCCCTTACTTTCTTGATTAAGCAGACACTAAATCAATCCTCCATTATTCTTTTTAACAATATAATTTGGTGAATTACTGCATTTTTCTCTGGATATAACTTTGATTCTGCCTTTCAGTCTGTAGACAACTTTGAATATAAATTTTTGTTTCCAAGTGAACAATAATGAAAGAAGGGTCATGACTTTTTCGAGCAAGGCAGCTCTTTTGAAAAGCATTTCAGAAGTCCTCTGTGTCCTCCAAGAAACACTGATTACAATTATTAGGTTATAACTTTAAAGAAAAATCAGGATCTTACCTTTCATATAAGAGATCTGACAATGTTGTGCATTCAACTGGAGTTGTAATTCATTAACCCACAAAATGACTCTGTAACCTTGGTGTTCAGGAGTGTCAGCCTGCAGTTATAAGGAACAAGAACTTATTTCAGCAATGTCATATACTTTCTTAGATTCATTTCTTGACTTGAGGCAAGGATTTTGAGGTTGAAGTTTGTTTTCTCTTGCCCTGTTATCTAATGTCATTTAGAAACAACCATCTTATCTTTAAATTTTTTTTCTCATTTCCTTTAAATTGGTCAAATGGGATGAACAATCTGATCTCCTCAATCTTCACCTTCAATGATGACCCTATCTTAGGTTTGTACAAGTAAGAGCCATTCATCATAAAACTATCAATTTCCCATCCTCACTATACAAATAGGACTTTCTTTGCATTTTACCTATTTTTAGATTCTAACCTCTGGAGAATATTTCATGTTGTCTCTAGGAATTCATCAACTTCAACCACTTGTTAAGCATCAATTGTTAACTAGAATTTTTTAATTAAAAGCAATCAGAATAGGCACTTACTAAGTTAGCAGGAAAAAGTGGGAACAGATATTTTTAGAAAGATATTGGAATATTTCCAAAAAATGAAAGGAAAATTGAATATAAAAAATGTTGGTGAGAATTTGGACCAGGACATTTCTGAGTATTTCAACGTCAGAAGCTCATATATCCTTGTTCTAAGGGGTCTTATCAAATGATTCAACTTCACTGGCTATCTATTTCAACAATGACCTAAAGTAGGTCATTGATGACATGAACAAAGTCTAAATTTTAGCATCTAGAAGTAATGACTCAGAACACAATGGGTGAGATAAATGAAAATATTTTTTAGATATATTCAGTTTAAATCAATAAAGCATTACCCAGTGGAAGTGTTTATCAAATAGTTTAGAAAATTGGATTCTAGAGTGTATCTGAAATGGGGAGGAATGTTTGGGAATTATTTTAGAAACAAGATATTTAAAGTACGAAGGTGAATGAGAGCTCTTCAAGAAATTGTAGATAGACAAAAGGTCAAGAAAGAAACCAAGAAGATGTCTATACTTAGTAGAGTAGAAGAAAGAGTGAGATAAATTAAAGAGTTAAATTTAGGAACAATTGTCATAGAAGGAGGAGCAGAATAGAACTGTGGAATACCAGGGAAAAATTTTAAACAAGAGTATTTTATCCTATAGCCAATATCATACTCAATAGTAAAAATTAAAATAATTATTATTAAAGTCAAAAATGAGGCAAATGATGTTTACTGTTACTTTTATTATTAAATATTATTCTAAAACTGTGGCCAATGACAAAAATGGCCATAAATTTACCTCATCCCTCTATGCATGTCTCCTTGCAATCTGATTTTGTAGCTCTCTTCATTAAGAGATGGAGTATGGAACAGATTACTCTACACTTTTAATTTGGGGTTAGATATGTGCTATTCAGAGTCAGAAAACAATACCCAAAAATAAAGACCTCAGAAGGAAAAGTTTTTCTCTGATTTCCTCCTACCCTCCTGTCTCTCAGTCCCATTCCTTTCCAAGGCTAGCCATAAAATCTAGAATCCCTCTTCCCCAAGGTCCATGATGATAAACAAAACCGTTTTTCCCCAAAGCCAGCCTGAAAACCTAAAAATATTACTTTAACTTTCCCTCCACCTTTCTGTGTAAAGATGGCCATAAAGAAATTATCCAAGCTACCCTGTTTGACTATAGGTCATAAGATTCTCCATTTCAGAGAGGGTCCGTTCCCATACCCAGAAGGAAGGAATTCATGCTCAGAGAGGCCAAGAAGAATCTAGATGGACATGCCTTGCTAGATATTCCTACTCACTGTATTAGCATTAGATCACACCCTTTTTGTCTAATCATACTTCCACACAGCTATTCATACTTCGTTGAGTCTAACCATTAAAAATGGACAATGTCCTCTGTATCTTTGGCTCTTCATTCTGAAAACTCCTGTGCACATGTTAATAAAAAATTTGTATGCATTTTCTCCATTAATCTGCCGATAGTCAGTGATTTTTAGCAAACATTCTGAGAGTGAAGCTTTCCCTTCACCCTACAGCTATTCTTTAGCCAATGGGACTTTAACAAATATGACACAAGTAGAGATTTGAAAGTGCTAGTACATGAGGTGTGCTCTCTCTTGCTGTTTTTTGAGAATTCCATAACCCTACCACTGTGGCAATGATCCTAGGCTAGCCTCATTCAGCAGGTTAGCCCAGGATCACTGTCATGGTCAGGTTATGTCTGGGTGCCACAGCTAACATGGAGACAATAGCCACATATTTGAGTGTAGCCATTCTAGGCCCTTAGCCCAGCTGGGCCAACTCAGACCGAAACTATGGCTCAGCCAGTTCACAAAACTGTGAAAAATAATAAAATATTTACTATTTCAAGCCTCTAAATTTTAATTCTTTATGCTGAAGAAGAAACTAATATAAAAATGATAGACAAATACATTAAAAAATGAAGTAAATATTGCATATATTAGAAAGGCAGAGATGCAATGATAATTACTTGTATATAATTTGATTCTACATTCAGGAAATCCAAAAAGGTAAATGAAAAAGTGTTTGACATCATCAGAATATCCAATAAGGTGGCTGATTACTACACAGTTATACAAGTAAACAATTTTTACAAATATTGTAGTATACTAAAAAATATATTTAATCTTTTCCCCAGTTCTGGACACTGAGCTTCAAAAATCTTTGACATTTCCTGAGCCATAGGAATGGTTTTGTTATGCTTATGAGGCGACTTGCTGCTAGGGATGGGGGCCTTAGATAGCTTTAGTATGAGGACTGGTCACTAGAAAAACCAACCTAGTGATTAAAGGGCTGGAACGTTTAGCCTTGATTTAATCATCAATCATGCCAATATAATGAATCCTTGATTAAAAAAAAATCTCTGATTACTGAGGCTCTCGGGAGCTTCCTAGTTGATAATAGGGAACACAGAGAATATCCCAAAGTATGGTGCTTTAGCATGCTGAGCACTTTTTTTTTTTTTTGTTTGCGAAAAGAGGAAAGGTTTATACAAGTTGCAGTTTTAAAAATGTAACTTTGTTCTATCAATTACACATTAACATACACACACAAATTGAAAATATGCTACAACCATGTCTGGAAAAGCAGTTTAACATTTTCTATAGGGATTCTGCTCCACATTTACTGTATAACACAGCTGTTAATACTGCACAAGTACAATTAGCAATAATGTTTAATTACTTTCAAACAAAGATAAAGGGATTTTCATCCCTCAAAACAAGTTTTAAACATCAAAACCTATGCTTATAAAAATTTACAACTTTCAGCAGTCTAAATATTTCAAATGAAAACCATTACAAACTTCTCAAATGTTTTCTATATTCCAGGTATGGCAACCTAGTTATCTAGTGTAGAATCCTTCAGAGATATTTCAGTCTCTTTCTCTTCACTGGATGGCTTTTTCTTAGTGCTGGCCTCATAGTTGTCTTTGCTTTCTTCATTGCTATCTCCATTATGTTGTGGCTGATTACTGTCTTGAGCATCAGATCCTCCGTTTAGCGTCTTTGAACCTGTTTGTTCCTTTTCTAGCTTTTTGTTTGGCCCTTTCTTCCCTTGATCTTTGGTTTTATTTGCTTCCTCATGCTGTCTTTGTTCAGCAAGAGATTTATTCAGCACTTGTGTGATCACGGAATCTCCTTCACCAACTAAAAACTGTTCTTAAACTTGTTATACAACATTGTAGACTTTTCCATGATAACCTGACTAACTTTGAATCGCTGTATTTTTTTCAGTGTAGTAATCATCTCTGTGTGTTTTTGAGCTTGTTGCATTGTGACCTGAAGTGAAGCAAGGTCATCCAAGGCCTCAATGGATCTGTTCACATCAAGATTATACTCATCATGTAGGTATACACCCATCCCCTCCCCCACCCCCAACACCCTGAGTCAGATCTTCAAGCATGTCCATTCCCCTGACAGTGTGCATCGCACTCATCAGGAAATTCAAAGAACTTAGAAGCTGCCTCAGAACTAAGGAGTTTCCTACTTTCTCTTTTTTCTCCCCTGCAAGCACAGGGAGGGACTGTCTCTGAAAGTTTTCTTACCTGGCTGAGGAGAACTTTCTCCAATAGAAATGCAATTGTCTTAAGACTCCCTCCCTAGAAATCTCACAATTAAGCAGGAAAAATTAACTGCTCAAGAAGAGAAAAGACAGAAAGTCCTCACCACTCTCAGATATTTCATCTATTCTTTTGACACTAATTGTATCTTGATTTAGCATCAGATCCCACAAGTTGAAGCTCAAGGTCCCCAGTAAGACTGCTTTTCAGGTGCCAGCTGTTAAGTAGGATCCATAGCATAGCTGTCCATACTTTGTTGAACAGAAGCATAAAAATGGACAATTTCCCCTGTATCTTTAGGTTTTCATTCTGAAAATGCATATGTACTGAATTATACCATTATATCATTCTGTGCTACCTTCATTTTTGTTCATATGACTACAAATTTGTAGTGTGGAGGAGAAGGAAAAACTTCTTTGCCCCCTGAAGCTCTGCTGAAAGATCAACTCACAATAAGGTATATTAATAAGAGAAAGAGATGACAAATTTATTTACCGTGAGCATGAGGAGACTCACAGAGTGATTACCCAATATTCCAGAGGAGTTCAGAAGTTTCTATAGTCTGGGGATCTCACTTGCATTTGCCATCTGAAGGGCAGTCTTATTGGGAACCTTGACCTGCAACTTGGGGAATATGATGCTAAGTCAAGATAACTAGGGTCATAATTGTTTGGGAGATCAATGGAAAGCTAAACATTATAAATCTAACATGAATATATTTCTTTTTGATTCGTAAAATAAAATCATATATTTCATAGTAAAAAATAAAAAAAAGAATTGAATTGTCGAATGCTCATTTAGTGTCCAAAAATTGGTGTCAGAACTCATATATCAGTTATAATTTTTTGACTATGAGGACATAGCAAATGTTAAGTACCTGAGTGCACATTTACAAGAAATGAGTAGGGCCTTTTAAAGATAACTCCCCTAAGTCATTTAAGAAAATACTTGCAAAACAATATTATTATTCTCCCTGAAAGCCTTAATATTGAAAAATCCCCAATTTAATATGTTCATAGCAATAAATATGTTTATAGCAATTTTGAATTAATATCAATGAAAATTTTGGTGAATATGACAGAATTTTGTATTAAATTTGAAAGTTAAATACAACTTCATGCTTATTCTCAAGACCCTATCAGGTAGAATACACAAAAATATACATTTACTGAATTATAATAAAATGTGATTTAGACATAAATAAAGACTACAAAGTCAAAGAGGAGAGATAAATTATTTTTTTTGATGAAAATGCAGAATACTTCACACAATATTATTATTTGGTCTATTTTTTTTCCAGGATGAGAATAATGTTTCTAAATGAAGAAAGTGGAGAGGGAATTCTAACTGGAAAAAATACTTTGAATAAAATCACATATAAAAGAAAATAGCTATATTCCATTAGTTTATTTTATTCCCTAGTATAATCAGTCTTCTAGAAAATGACAACACCAGTTTCCTACCCAGATTTCATTTTACTGACCTCGCTCCTTGCTTGATGTACCTATATTCACTCCCAGAGCAGATAGGTGGCCATTGTGGTGGAATAGCATATATCCATTAGCAAAAAGAGGAACCCTTTATTAATAATACCACTCGATGGTATGGTAATGAATTTCAAATGGCATAATTTAATGGGTTAATATATATTGTATCCCATGTAAAGTTCATGTAAAACTTGAACTTTAAAGTTAAAGTCAAGATAAAGTATGCATCTTAGCTTAGATTTCTCTTAAAAGCAAAGACTTGAATATAGATTATTTATTTGAGAGGATATACCAGGAATTATACCTGAGGAGGTAAAGTAGGCAAGGAAAAGAAAAGTCAACAGAGACGGTGTTAATAAGTGAGTTAAAGCTAAAAATAATTGGGGTTCAATCTCTTTAGGACTCCTTGAGGCATCACATAGAACTCATCTCAGAATCTTCCTACTAGATGATAGGAAGTCTGGGGTATTTATCCACAGATGTCCATCCCCCATTGGCTGACTGTTGCCTTCTGGAATATCAACTCATGTACATTTCTAAGTTGTGGTTGATTGAAGTGGAGAGAGGTCCTTTGGTGACAGAAATAGCTTTAAAGCAGAGAATAAGGGAGACATAGAGTTATAAGGTGGGATGCTGTCAGCCTCCTAGAAACTCTACTGCAACTGTTGGTGAACTCAATCTGGCTACATGTACATGGAGCAGAACACTAACACCTGCTACAGTATGTGCATATTCCCTAAAGAGTATCTGAAAAACATTTTGCTGAGAAATGGGTCCGATGCTCAAGGGACATAGAAGCCAATACTATGGCACTGTCTTTTGAGAAAAAAAAAAAAATGCTGTACTGTGAATTGACTGGCAAGAAGACAGGAGGCAATGCTCAAATCTGTCTCCCTGAGCCGGGGTCCCAGATCAGGTTTTACAGGCAGAGAGTAACCACAGTGGAGACAGGAAGATGCAGTGAGGTGTGACCTGATTGGATCATGCAACGATGGGCTGATGGGTCCTTGGCTCTTAAATTTGTACACAACGAAACAAGACTCCCTCAGTTCTCTATTTTGTCCCCATTTCCTGCTCTGAGCACTTAATTTCTGCCTATTATTGACATTTTTGTTGTGGCTGGCCCCAGGGTCATGAATCAGGCACACTCATGTGTGCCTGGACATGCTCAAGTTATGTTACCTACAACCTGAGTTTGTTGCACTGAAAAATAACTCATCATTCCATTACATTTTGTTGCTGACAAAGTTGAACCAAAGTTGAACCAGACTGAACTGGTTCTGTGATTACAATTAGGTAGTCAGTTCAATTTTCTGTACTTTCATGGTTTTACTCAGTATTGTAAGGAGGTTTTGGTTTGCATCCTCCTTTTATACATAAAAATATATGCCCCCTTACTCAATGGTGACCACAGTATAAGCTGTGAGAAAGTGGATGTGACACACATACAACAGAAGGTGGCAGAGAACTGGCCACTCATGACCTCATATTTTTTTTATTTTGTGCTTATTGGGTCTTGAAATAATAGAACCAAAAAAGATCTACCTCAAAAGATCATACATAATTTTTTGACATTATAATGCCAACTAAAATTATGGAAAAAACTTTTTATACTGGATAATCTTTGACAATAACTTCCCCGTTCAGTTTTCCTCCACTCTCTCCCTAACAATACACATTTCATAAGACGGCAACACGGAGTAGAGAGCTGAGTTTATCAATTTGCCCTTTACCAACATTTTAGAGAAAAATATTTTCAGAGGTATTATGAAAAAATGTTAACTTATTAGAGATTCTTAGCATGTTGTGCTCTATAGTATCAGCCCATGAACATAAATATTTTATAAGTAGATCAAATTTCTGTCTTTACAATGGTACCAAAACTTCACTTGAACTAGACCCCATGTCTAGCATTAATAGGTCAGATAAACTTCAAAAGACAGAAAGTTTTCAAATTAATGGTAGAGAATATGGGCTAAAAATGTTCTAAGACAAGAGAGACACATATTTTCACTTGATTGTTCCAGTTGGAATTGATAACTTCACAATCTATACTCATAATAGCAAATATCCATCCGCCTTACCAAGGACCTCTTAGAGGTGGCCCAACCATCCCTCTGACCTTACAGCATGCCATTCCCCTTTCACTGCTGCTTGTCATGCTGCAGTCAGACTGGCCATTAAAATAGGGTTTTGGTTTTGGGTTTGGGTTTTGGGTTTGGTTTTGGGGGTTTTTGTGTTTTTTTTTTCTTTTTTTTGGTGGTTGTTTTAATATGCCAAGCATATATCCAGCATAGAGCTGTTTTATCTGCCTGGTCTTCTTCATGTGCCTCATCTCTATGGTGTCAGCTCAAATGGTACCTCTTCAAAGATTCTGTCCATCACCACTCTAATATTGTTCTCTACACTGTCTGGACTAAGCTATTATATTACCCTATATTTTTTCCATATTTTAATCTTTTTGTAAAACTGTATTAATTATTGATTAATTTTATGCCTGTACTTCCCTGGTATAAATTGGACATGAGCAGGATACTTGGATTTTTTTTTTTTTTTTTTTTTTTTTTTTTTTGAGACAGAGTCTCACTCTGTTGCCCGGGTAGAGTGCTGTGGCATCAACCTAGCTCATGGCAACCTCAAAATCTTGGGCTCAAGTAATCCTTCTGCCTCAGCCTCCTGAGTAGCTGGGACTATAGGCATGTGCCACCATGACTAGCTAATTTTTCTATATATATTTTTAGATGTCCATATAATTTCTTTCTATTTTTTTAGTAGAGACGAGGTCTCGCTCTTGCTCAGGCTGGTCTTGAACTCCTGAGCTCAAACAATCCGCCCGCCTCGGCCTCCCAGAGTGCTAGGATTACAGGCGTGAGCCACCGCGCCCAGCCTTGGATGTTTCATTGAATCCCCAATGCCCCAAATTTTGTCTGACTATGGATAAGTAATACTTTAAGATCCTATATGTGGTAAGGATGCAGCAGGAGCTCAAACTCCAGAGCCCTGGTGCAGGAATGTGGTAAGAAGTTTAATGTTACTATAATGATGCCAAAAACATAGAGTCAAAGACAGGAGGTAGAATGATCTTTCCCGAGTCACCTTCTTTAATCAGCAAGCCTAGTACCCATTTTCCAAATTTCTTGTAGGTTTTCTTTGTCACAAATGATAGCTATCCTTTTGATTACCATCAAGTGAAAGGGGGAAGATTCCAGATGGAAAAGAAAACATGTGACATGGATAATGATTGTGCCAAAAGAACTGAACCTGGATGGATTTGATAGGAAAGAGGCCACTTTGGCTGAATTAATGAATGAAAGTTTTGGCTGTGCAAGTATTCTCAAATCATCCTCTACCCCTGCTTATATAGTCTCTGGAAATATATTACCTTCCCAAGGAGTGTTTCTTTCTTGGTGATATCAGTCTCTCATGCTTGCGTGATAAGTAAATAAATTGGCAGGATTAACTGGAGGTGCCATAAATGAGAAGGTGTGAGCAGCATCTGTGTGTGGAAGTGTTAAGGGAAAGTGGGCGAGAAGGGGGTGGGTTGCAAGTGAATTTGAGCTAGCTCTTTCAGCTGTTCTGAAGTGGTTTTCTCAAACAGAGCTGTGATTCAGCAGGTACACCACACCCCTCCTTGACATTTGTGCCTGCAAAACTGTGAATATGAGGTACTCATAAGAAAATCAGCAGCTGCTTTTATATAAAAAAATACTGCTGGGCTTTTTCTCTTCATAAATCCAGAAAGAATTGACTTGGATCAGTGCTTTGAGTGGTAAGAATGGAAGTGTCTTGATATGAGTATCCTTGACTATAAGTCATATTATAACAACCTTGAGACCACATCTGCAAAGTGTCAGTATACTTACAAAGAAATTCTAATTCTCATACATCATTGCTGGGAGTATAAATAGATAAAAACATTTGGAGTGCCATTTGACATAGTTACTAAATTGAAAGTGTATCATCTCTTTGACCAAGGATTTGTCTGTTGAGAATTTAATCTGTGAATTATACTAATATAAATGTGTATGAATATGGCCCTTCCAATATTGTTTGCATTCACAGAGAACTGAAAATAACTTGAATGAAAATGAATTAGGAATTGGTTAAGTAATTTATGTTACTTTTGTAAAATGTGAATATTATTCAGCCATTGAGAATAGGGAAGTATAGACAGGCATGTGCTGATGTGAGAAGATACCAGAGATACTAGAGAAAAGAAATTGGCAATGCTCTGAGTATCATAAGATTCCAAATTTGTTAAGGAAACATGTCAGAATTTTTATTGTTATTTATTCTGAAACAGTACAGAGGTGCCCACATAAGAAGTAGCTGGGTTTTTTTATTCTTTTATTTTTTCAGATAATCCTCTCTTGTGACTTATGGTTTGAGACTCATATTTCTTTCTTTCTTTCTTTATTTTCAGCATATTACAGGGGTACAAATGTTTAGGTTACATATATTGCCTTTGCTCCACCCAAGCCAGAGCTTCAAGTGTGTCCATCCACCAGATGGTGCACACTGCACCCATTAGGAGTGAATATACCTAACCCATTCTACCCCCGCCCCCGACCTGCCCAACACCTGAAGAACATTACTACTATATATGCACATAACTGTCGATCAGTTAATACCAATTTGATGGTGAGTACATGTGGTGCTTGTTTTTCCATTCTTGTGATACTTCACTTAGTAGAATGGGCTCCAGCTCTATCCAAGATAATACAAGAGGTGCTAGATCACCATTGTTTTTGTGGCTGAGTAGAACTGCATGGTATACATATACCACATTTTATTAATCCACTCATGTATTGATGGGCACTTGGGTTGTTTCCACATCTTTGCAATTGTGAATTGTGCTGCTATAAACATTCTAGTGCAGATGTCTTTTTTATAGAATGTCTTTTGTTCTTTTGGGTAGATGCCCAGTAATGGGATTGCTGGGTTAAATGGTAGTTCTACTTGTAGCTATTTGAGGTATCTCCATATTACTTTCCACAGAGGTTGTACTAGTTTGCAGTCCCACCAGCAGTGTATGAGTATTCTTATCTCTCTGCATCCATTCCAACATTTATTGTTTTGGGACTTTTTGATAAAAGCCATTCTCACTGGGCATAAGTGAAATGATATCTCATTGTGGTTTTGATTTGCATTTCCCTGATGATTAGAGATGTTGAGCATTTTTTCATATGTTTAGTGGCCATTAGTCTGTCTTCTTTTGAAAAGTTTCTGTTCATGTCCTTTGCCCACTTTTTAATGGGGTTGTTTGATTTTTTCTTGCTCATTTTCCTGATTTCTATATAGATTCTAGTTATCAGCCCTTTATTGGATGAGTAGCATGTAAATATTTTCTCCCACTTTCTAGGTTGTCTGTTTGTTCTCCTGATAGTTTCCTTGGTCGTGCAGAAGCTCTTAATTTGATCAGGCCCCATTTATTTATTTTTGTTGTTGCTGTGATGGCCTTTGGGGTCTTCTTCATAAATTCTTTGCCTAGGCAAATTTCTGTAAGAGTTTTTTCCAACATTTTCTTCTAGAATTCTTATGGTTTCATGCCTTAGGTTTAAGTCTGTTATCCACCACATGTTGATTTTTGTGAGAGGTGAGAGGTGTAGATCCTCTTTCAGTCATCTGCATGTGGATATACAATTTATTGAATAAGGATTCTTTGACCCAGTGTGTGTTTTTGTCTGCTTTGTTAAAGATTAGATGGCTATATGAGGATGGTTTTATATCTGGGTTCTCAGTTCTGTTCCCCTGGTCTATGACTCTGTTCTTGTGCCAGCACCATGCTGTTTCAGTTATTATAGCCTTGTAGTATAGCTTGAAGTCTGATAAATTGATGCCTCCCAATTTATTCTTTTTGCTTAAGATTGTTTTTGCTTCACAAGGTCTTCTCTGGTTCCATACCATTTCTTTTGCCCATAGCATACTAATTTGTATGACGTGGCTCTGCATTTGGCATTCTTGCTGGTCCCTGAGTACATAAACTTCAGCTACTAACAAGGATATTTGCCTATTTCTTTGCGTTACCTCCCAATGTCCCCAAATTGAATTTCACATACTTCACAGAGTCTATATTTTAAGGTAGGTAAGTTCATATTTTAAAACAGCTGAAACACATTTCCCACATTTTGTGAGCATTCATCCAGCTGCCTTTGTGAGAGATCCTAACAGAGAAGTACAAAAGTTATTTTATTTGTATTAATTAATTGTTCAATCCTCTTTACATTCTACTAACATCAAGCCCAGGATTTCCCTCTGGAGTGCTTTTATTTCTCTTTACTCCTCCCCAACTTCAAGTTCTAAGAATACTTGGGCTAATTTGTTCTCAAGTGTTGCTTAAGTATCTGATCTTCAGAATGAGTGAAAATATGAGCTCTTTTACTTCACTACCACCACATGTTAAGCCTGTACAGTTCCACAGGCAAAGCTTGTCTGTGACAACCATGCATACATGCCTGTCAGGAAAGGTCCTGTGGCCTCAAGAGTTCTTCATGGGAGGCAATTTCTCTTCCTCAACAAGCTGGACTTCCCCAAATTGCAGTTACTATTGTCTAGCTCATTTTTTTTAAATTCATCACAAGTTCCCTAGGTAAAAGATGAAACCCAGAAGGGTATGCTGGTACAGGTTCCAGAGTTTGCCACCTTATAGACCTAGAACCCAATATTTATTTTCCATGACTATTTAAATGGTGGGGCAGCTTTTCTAAGTGTGAGAAGTCTTGTTATGCCCCACTGCCTTGGACAATCAGACTGTTCACTCTACATTCAGCTACTATTGCTTGTGATTATAAGGTGATGATCTGTTTATCCAATACAGTGAAATAGCTGGTACCACCTCTCTTGCCAAATAAGGATAAAAAATAAATTTAAATTCTGGCAGGCAGTTTTTTTTTCTGGTGAGGAATATTGCTATATGTGTAAAGGAAAGATTTAGAAATATGCATATATATGTGTGTAAATATATGTGCTTGTTTTTGCAAGGAAAGTTACAAGAGTGACATACAAAAAACAGTTTATAGTGGTTCTGCTAGGAGGTTGGAATACTACTTTCCATTTTTAGCTCCTGTACTCTTATTTTTAATGTCATTATGTTATATAATTTTATCATTATAATTTAAAATAAAGAGGCTTGTTTGCTGGCTTTGCTCATTTTAACTAAAAAGAGGAGGACAAAAAAGAAAGAAGAGGACTTCCCTCACAGAAATTCCCAGGCATTTGCACTTAATTACTGGCAGGGTTGACTCTGTGCTTCCTACTTGCAAATCAGCTTGCTCAGAGTTCTAAGGAAGCTCCCTTGGATTTGATTTTATGTCAAAACCAATCATAGTAAGTCTTGCATTTATATGGTGATTTTAGTTTTGTAAAACATGATCAAAGATATAATACACACATGAATACCCGCACACACACACCACACTGAACGATAGCACAGCATTCATTATTGCCTCATTTTTCAGGTAAAGCAATGAATCTAGAGAATTTAACACTGTACTGTAGGTGGACTTGGAACATTCATTCCTCATGATGATGAAGTGAAAGGTGACTATATCAGACAAGGAGAATAATAATTTAACAAATATGCTATTGATATCACTTGAGGCCCTACATAATCCAGGAGGATTTGCTGGGACTCAAAATATTTGGAGAGCTGCCTTTAACGGAATACCACTCAGATTATGAGACACTTTTATAATATGCTAAAATGAATTAAATCTTCATCTTTAGAAGTGGATTTGCTATTTGGCAATAGCTAAGTCATTCCAGCCATACCTATGGATAAACTGGCCAATCACAGTAAAACAAAAAATAATTTGACAATAAAGTGCATGTGTGCATAAATGACCTCTATTCTTTTATAAATCAATCACAATGATTCCAAAGTCTATGTAAGAAATTAAATGTTTTCAGCTTCAGGCTTCAGGTGTGATGTGACTCCAGGAGCACTCCAAGTCAAGCTGGAATGCTTCTATTTAAGGATGACTAGCTAAGTATCCCTTTTTTTACTCTGGCACATATTAATGTGGGATTCTAGTGGAGGAGAGCTCTCTGCTTTGATGCATAAATCAGGAAACTGCAAGAAATTTGCATTGCCAGAAACTTTCCAACCTGAAGTCAGAACTTTCATATCATTAAATTGATCCACTGATACTTGTTTTGATTAAAGCACCAGCTAACTCATAACAGCATCTGTACTCAGTGATATAACTCAAACAAGCATAATGAATGCCTATCTTTTAATTTTTTATGAAAAGGCTTCATAATATATAATTAAGATGTTTTTTACATGTTCTACTGATGAGCCATCTGCAGGTATGACATTTAGCATCTGTACTTAAAAGTAGCCACCTGTTACAGTCTGGTTATCCTGCCTGTGAATCATTTTGGATAAATGGAAGTTGGTATTGTTTGGATTCAGAGTTCCTCATGAATCCATCTTCTTCTTGACATTTATTATTTTATTGCAGGCTATCTTTCAGGGGTTTTAAAGTTGAATCCATTGAAAAGCCTAGACTACTGCATTTGTTTCCAAGCACGGAAACTCTTAGTAAATGTATAGCAAAAGAAAAGATTTTTCAGAGGTCCTAAATTCACTTTCCTTTTTCTTCTTCCTTAGCAAAATCAGATCCTTTCTACCTCAAAGTGATCATAATTCTTCAACTCTTGTTTGAGTCATTAATTTCAAAACCACCCCTCAGATTCTTTCTTCACTTTGAGGTGTAAAAAAGTGTGACATTCAAGGTGATTTGCATGAGATCAGTAAAGAGGTCAAAATTTTACACTAAAGGTAAAAATTAATAATGTTAGAGGATTTTTGAGAATGAACTGGGATGACAGTTGCAGAGATAGTTGGGGCCCTCTGGGGATATCAGTATTGTTCCAGAATTTGTAAATTGCAGGGCATAGGCAGTCAGCTATTCTGCCTTCACCCGAGCATAATTTCACTTTTCAATTGAGAGGTGCAGATGTGAATCTTGCTGAGTCTAACTACCCCACATACTGTGGTGATAAAGTGCTGTAGAGGATAGTAATAATAATCATATTAATGATAATAGTAATATCTACCTAATACTGTTTATTTGCCATCTACAAAGAAACTAGAAGAGCACATGACACATGGCAGCCTCTCAAGTATTTCAAGTAAATTACAGTAAAACAAATTCCTTTAACATGTAAGTTGTACATTATACATGGGACATAAAACAACCCCTAAGATTATATGCTAGACTGCTGCATAGGTCCTTTGCTGGCCAGTATGGCAGTATCAACTCACCCTTATTGTCTGAACTTCAGTATGACACAGTCAACATTTTCCCATTATGGAGCATATAACATTTTTGTTATTATTTTAATATTTTAAGTGCCAGTGCCTTGCAATTAGATAAAAAGTTCTGGAAACAGTCCTTGTGAGATATGCATGTCACACACACATATTGAAGCATCTTACTTGAGAGTAAGTTTCTAAAGTAATCATGTAGGGAGACAATAACATAGAGATAAAAATTAACCCTGAAAGAAATGCTTTGATTGAGTACCAGTTGAAGAAGTTGGCTTATGTCTAGGGGCCATGTTTTATATGAAAATTATAAAATGATATTCATCAGGATAAGATGATCGCACTATAAAAGGCCCTTGGGAATAGAGAACAACTTAGGAAGAGCTGATTTATGTCTTCATCTCCCACAGGCTCTGAGACAAATGCTTATTGAATACAAAGATGTGTGAATTTACCTGTGCTGTTTAAATCTCTTTCTCTCTCTCTCTGAAATTGTTATGTATAATTTAAATGATCCTGTGATACAGATCACTATGTTCAAAAATATGTATATGATTATATGTTGCTTAAAGATGGGGATATGTTCTAAGAAATGTATCATTAGCTGATTGTTGTGCAAACATGCTAGAGTATACTTGCACAAACTTACATGGCCTAGCTTACTACACATCTAGGCTATATAGGGTATAGCCTATTGTTTCTAGGCTACAAACCTATACAACATGTTACTGTACTGAATTCTATAGGCAATTGTAACACATTGTTCTTTGTGTATCAAAACATATCTAAACATAGAAAAGGTACAGTAAAAACATGATATAAAAATTAAAAAATGGCATACCTGTATAGGATACTTAACATGAATAAAGCTTACAGGACTGGAAGTTGCTCTGGTTAAGTGAGTGAATGGTGAGTGAATGCGAAGGCCTAGAACATTACTGTACATATTACTGTAGACTTTGTAAACACTGTACCCTTAGTGTTTTTCTTCTATAATAACTGAAGTTTACTGTAACATTTTTAAAATGTTACTTTGCAAGGTAACACTTTGTAAAATTTTTAATTTTTTAACTTTTTGACTCTTGTAATAACAGTTTAAAACACTAACATTATACAGTTGGACAAAAATATTTTCTTTCCTTATATCATTATTTTATAACCTTTTTTCTACTTGTAATTTTTTTTTTTAACTTTTTAAGCTTTTGTTAAAATCTAAGACATGAACACACACATTAGCTCAGACCTACACAGAGTCAGAGTCATCGACATTACTGTCTTCCACCTGTACATCTTGTCTCATTGAAAGGTCTTAAAGGGCAATGACATACATGAAGCTGTTACCTCCTGTGACAACAATGCCTTCTTCTGGAATACCTCCTGAAGGACTTGCCTGAGGCAGTTAACTATTTTTTAATAAGTAGAAGTGCACTCTAAAATAACTAGTATAGCAAATACATAAGCCAGTAATAGTTGTCTATCATCATTATCAAGTGTTATGTGCTGTGCTATACTTTTACACATCTGGCAGCACAGGTTTGCTTACACCAGCATCACCACACACTTGTGAGTGATGCATTGCACTATGACTTGATGACGGCAATGAAGTCACTAGATGATAGGAATTATTCAGCTCTCTTATAATCTTATGGGACCACCCTCATATATGCAGTCTGTTGTTGTCCTAAATGTTGTTATGTGATACATGACTATATATAACTTCATCATATCTATTCAATTATTTGTAATTGTTTTAAGTGATTTTTTTCATCTTTGCAGACTATGTAACATAATGCACATTCCAGCTCCCCTTCACCGTCCATTGTGAGTGGAAGCTTCCTGAGGACCTCATCAGAAACAAATGTTGGCACTGTGCTACTTGTACAACCTGCAGAACCGTGAGCCAAACCTTTTTTCTTAATAAATTACCCAGCCTCAGGTATTCCTTCATAGCAACACTAAACTGACTAAGACAGTAGGTAAAAAGCTTGAATGGACATTTTATTGAAAAGAAAAAATGTATATCTTTCATAAACATGTGAAGATATCTTCACCTCAGGAGTCATCAGAGATACAAATTAAAACAAAAATAAAAGATATTTTCCCACATAGGAGATTGGCAATAATTTAAAAGTTAATGACATCAAGTCTCAGTAAGAAGAACGAAAAACCTGAACAATTATATGCCACTGGATGGAATGTAAAGTGATGAAAGAAATTAGAAAACAATTTAGCATTATCTAATAAAATGTGAAATGTGCATTCCTTATGATTCAGCAATTCTACTGCTAGGTATGAATTCAAAACTATAGGGTCAAAACCAAAACAAAAACAAAAAAAAACTATAGAGTCTAGGGAAACTTGCCTATGTATGCAAGGAAACTGACACAAATGCTTATAACAACACTGTTTTTTAAGAAGAAACATATCTATTAAAAATTGACTTGTTAAATAAACTGTGGCATAAGAATAAATGCAATATCATACAGCTATCTGTTTCAATCCTGATAATTATAAAAAATAATAAATTTACTACTTCCTGACAGAGGAAAAATAAATAAATAAATAAATAACTGAATTCAACAATATTTTAAAAAGATAATGGATCACAACCAAATTGAGTGTATCCTTGGAATCAAGATTTAACATTAAAAAAATCACCAAATATTATTCACCATATTAACTATAATAAAGTATAAAAATAATATGATTATCTTATTAAATGGAAAAAAGTATCTAAATTCAACTCTATTGTGACCACACACACAAACACCCACATGCTATCTCTCGCTCAGTAAGTTAGGCAATTAAAGGAAATTCCTGATTATAATAATGGATATCTATGAAAAGTTAGCAGCTAACTTAATGATGCATGACTGAATGCAATTTTTTCTAAGATCAGAATCAAGGCCAGGATGTTTCTAGTTTCCACTTCTATTTAGCATTGTACTGGAAATTTGAGCCACGAAAAATAGGCAAAAACAGGAATCAAAACAGGTCAACTGGCAAGAAAGAAGAAAAGTGTCTTTGTTCACATATCATGGAAAATTCTAAAGAAACTATAAAAATCTATTTGAATAAATAAGCAAATTTAGTGGCCAATACAGTCACTATGAAAACATCAATTGTATTCCTATATAGCATCAACATAAAACAAATTAAATTTTTAAAATACTCTATTAATCAAGATCCACAAACATGAACTATTTACTGACACATTTAACAATATATGCACAAACCTTGTGCACTGAAAATTTTAAAAGACGCTGAGAAAAAAAGAAGAATTGTACAAATGGAGAGGTATGTCATAATCATAGATCAGAATATGCATTAGTAAGATGTCAATTCTTCTTAGAGTTTGATGTAATCCCAGTAAAAATTCCACAAGACTTTCTTGTAGTACAACAAACTGAATCTAAATTGTATGTGAAAATGAAAAAGATTTAGTCAAAGACTTTTTGAAAGTGAACATTGGAGAATTTGCAACTGCCTGTTTTCAAAACTCAGTATTATAGTAATCTAGACAGTATTCTATTGACGTAAAGACAAAAATCAGTGGAACAGAATAGAGTCCAGAAATAGATTCAAGTTTGTAAAGACAGTGAATTATTGACAAAAGTTCAGAGATCATTCAATGGCAAAAACATAGAGTTTTCCATAAATAGTGCTGGAACAACTGGATATATCTCTGGAGAATAAAATGCTATTAACCTCACAACATAAAAAATTCACTTAAAATTGATCATAGACCAAAATTCAAAATCTAAAGCTGTGAATATCCTAAAAGAAAACATAATAAAAAAATTTGTATCCTAAGATATAACATACAAATAATGAATCATAAAAGAAAAATGCCATATATTGGAATTTATCCAAATCAAAACCTTTTGCTCTTTGAAATAAACAATTCAAAAAATTTAAAAGCAAGCCACAGAACAGGAAATAAAAATATGTGATATATACACACATATTATATACAAGATATATAATATATATGTATTATATATAACAAAGGATTCACATTCAGAATATATAAAATATACAAAGAACACTTACAACTCCATTGTAAGAACAAATGACCAGTAAGTACAAGATGCTCAACATCATTATTTATCAAAGAATTGCAAATTAAATATGCCATGAGGTACCATAACACACACTAGAATGACTAAAATAAGACTAGAACATAGAATTATTTTTTCTAGATCTGTGAAATATGATGTTGGTATTTTTATGGGGATTGTATTGAATCTGTACATCACTTTGGGCAGTATGGACATTTTAAAAATGTTGATTTTACCAATCCATGAGCATGATATGTTTTTCCATTTGTTTGTATCATCTGCAATTTCTCTCCTTAGTGTTTCATAGTTCTCTTTTTAGAGGTCTTTCACTTACTTGGTTAATTATATTTCCAGGTATTTTATTTTTTTTGTAGCAATTGTGAATGGTATTGAGTCTTTGATTTGACTCTCAGCTTGACTGCTATTGGTGTATAGGAATGCTACTGATTTGTGTATGTTGATTTTGTAACATGAGACTTTGCTGAATTTATTTATCAATTCCATGAGTCTCTTGGTGAAATCTTTGGGATGTGCTAGATACAAGATTAGATAGTCATCAAAAAGTGATAGTTTGACCTCCTTGTTTCCGATTTGGATACCCTGAATTCCTTTCTATTGCCTGATTACTCTGGCTAGGACTTCCAGGACTATGTTGCATAGAAGTGATGACAATGTGCACCCGTCTCTTGTTCTAGTTCTTAGTGGTGATGCTTTCAGCCTTTCCCCATTCAATATGAGCTGGCTGTGGGTTTGTCATACATGGCTTGTTTGGAACCAGAAAAGAGTCCAAATAGCCAAAGCAATCTTAAGCAGAAAGAACAAATCTGAAGGCATCACATTACCATACTTCAAACTAGACTACAAGGCTATAGTAGCCAAAACAGCATGTTATTGGCACAAAAATAGAGACACAGACCAATGGAACAGAACATAAAACCCAGACATAAAACCATCCACATAGAGACAACTGATCTTGACAAAGCAGACAACAATATACACTGGAAAAAAGAAACCCTATTCAATAAATGGTTCTGGGACAACTGGATAGCGACATGCAGAAGACTGAAACAGGATCCATATCTCTCACCACTCACAAAAATTAATTCAAGATAGGTAAATGACTTAAATGTAAGGCATGAAACCATAAGAACTCTAGAAGAAAATGTTGAAAAACTCTTGTAGATACTGGCCTAGGCAAAGAATTTATGAAGAAGACCCCAAAGGCAATCACAGAAACAACAAAAATTAATAAATGGTACCTGATCAAACTAAAAAGATTCTGCACAGCCAAGGAAATAATAAACAGAGCAAATAGACAACCTACAGAATGGGAGACAATATTTGCAAGCTGTATATCTAATAAAAGGCTAATAACCAGAATCTACAAAGAACTCAAGCAAATCAGCAAGAAAAGAAAATCAAACAACCTCATTAGAAAGTGGGCAAAAGATGTGAACAGAAGCTTTTCAAAAGAAGATAGACCAATGGCCAATAAATGTATATAAAAAAGCTCAACATCACTAATTATCAGGGAAATGCAAATTAAAACCACAATGAGATATCACCCTAGTCCAGTTAAAATGGCTTTTATTAAAAAGTCCAAAAATGAGAGACCCTGGCATGGATGCAGAGAGAAAGGAATGCTTACATACTGTTGGTGGGACTGCAAATTAGTACAACCTCTATGGAAAATAGTATTGATATTCCTCAAAGAACTAAAAGTAGACCTAACATTTGATCCAGCAATCCCACTACTGGGTATTTACCCAAAGGAAAAGAAGTAATTTTATCAAAAAGACATCTGTGTATGTTTATTGAAGCACAATTCACAATTGCAAAGTGGTGGAATCAACCCAAATGCCCATTAATTCATGAGTGTATTAACAGAATGTGGTATATGTATACCATGGAATACTACTCAGCCATGAGGAAGGATGACTTAATGCATTTTGCAACAATATGGATGGAACTTGAGACCATTATCCTAAGCGAAGTATCTAAAGAATTGAAAAACAAACACCCCATATACTCACTATTAAATTGGAACTAATTGATGAGCATACATGTGCATAGAGGGAAGTTATCAATCAATGGAAATCAGTCAGGGGGTAGGGGATACAAGGAGATGGGTGAAAACATACCTAATGGGTACAATGAACACTATCTGGGTGACGGGCACACTCATAACCCTGACTCAAACATTATAAAAGTGATCCTTGTAACCAAAAACATTTGTACTCTTGTAATACTTTGGGAAAAAAAAAAAAAAAAAAAAACTAGAGTGAATGAAACTCTTAAACAATGCTGGTGGGCATGTAAAAATGTATAATCACTTTGGAAAAAAAATTTGGCAGTTTTTTTTTTAGTGGAGCTAAGGGAAGAGATAATATGTCTACACAATGACTTGTACCCAAATATACATGGCAATTTCATTTATAAAAGCCAATATGTTTAGAAAGCAACCTAAATATCCTCTAGCAGGTGAATGGAAAAGCAAATTATGGTATATTCATGTAATAGGTTATCACTCAGCAATAAAAGGAAAGTAACTAATAAATCTAAGTATGGATGAATCTCAAAAACATAATGCTGAGTGAATGAAGCCAGATCCATGAGTACATACAAGAGTATGATTGCATTTATATTTAATTCTGTTAATAGAAAAGGCAAAACTTAATCTGTGTTACAAAAGAACAGTAGTTGCCCAAGGTGTGGGGTGGATGGCTGGGTGTATTTAACCTCAAAGGGGCATTTTCTTCTTTGGTAGGAAGAAAATGTTCTATAACCTGATAGTGGTGGTGCTTACACAGTTGTTTTACATTTGTGAAAATTCAAATGGATATATCTTATTATATCTCAATAAACTTATTAAATTGTAAAATAATATATGTATATGTAAATAGATACGAGAAATCTGCTTACTATAAGTTCCTCTTAATATTCAAAATGGATATTAACTAACTAAAGTTCTGAGAAGGCATGCACTAAAAACCAACAATAAAAGCTTAAATAAGTTTTAGCCTGGTATTTCCAAACCTCATTTAGTTAGGAGAACTTTCCATTTTTCAATGTGCCACTCACAAATATCACTAAGAATTAGGGATATTAGGAAGTCCTCCCTGGGAAAGACTTTGTGACTAAGTAAAATTCTAGGATTTTAGGAAAATATTCATGAATAGTATGCTAGATATTCTTTGTTAAACAATTATAATATAAACAAATATTAGCATATTCCAAGATTTTATTATACAAGAGAAATGAAGAAATTAAAGAGAAACATGCATGCTAATTTAAAAGTACGGGAATAGAATTAACAATATTCAACCTGTTGTTGTTTCATGGTAGTTACTGACTAAACACTAATGGCTGCATGTAAAGAAGAACCTTGAAAAATTTCTCTTTTTTTATCTTTCACAACAAATGGTGATCTTTTCATTTGCATATATGGTGTTCAAATACAACGCAGGCATTTTTGAATAAAAACAACAACAAAATCCTATCTTTAATCAATGTATCTTTGATTCTCCTCTCTTTTATAGATTACTCCTTTCTACATTTCCCTAATAATTATTTGAATGGCTAATTTTAGCTTTGCTTCTTACACACCTGGAAGCACTGTAGAAGGCAACTTTCTTTCCCTTGCTGCCTAAACTGAAGAGGCAGGTGGAAAGCTCTTTGCAACCAGTAACCATGGGAATATTTGCTTTGAAAGTGTAGTCCTCAATGTGAACATATGTCAGCAAGAATTCTAATTAATTACTTGAAAGGGTATATCAAAGAAGTAAGTTTATACAGCTGCTAATCATGTTGTGATACAATGCCATTTAAGATAGAATTTCAGATACTTTGCATACTTCTCAGGTGTGTTGTATTGTTTGCTGAAATGAATGTAATTCTGTCTGTCCAATAATACCTACAGATGTATTTTAAAGTATGTGCTAGCACTAATTGGCAACCTGTGAATGAAGAGTAGAATTGATGTGTAAACTCATTGAAATAGTATGAAGAAACAAAGAAGAATTAGGTTTCTAATGCCCTTTTCAAGCTCCATGTTGTAAGCAAATTATATTCTTTTAAAATAATAGTACATATTATATTTTTATGTCAAAGTAATGCAGACTAATTGAATTAAATAGATAATTTTAAAAATAGAAATATATTAAACAATCAACAAAATTACTCACAAAGTTATAACCTTGATCGAATAACTATGAACATGTTATTTTTACTTTCTGAACTATAAAAATATTGATATCAGAGGTATTCTACTTTTTTCTTAGCTTCACAACTTGAGCTTTTGCCTATATGGTTATACAGTCTATGGGTATGTGATTTTTTAATGGCTGCATAATAATATACTAATAATAATATAAATAAATTATAATTATAATATAATAATTATATTACTAAATTTAATTATTCTACCAAAATTAATAGAACAATTCCTCTATAGTTAAGCAGGTATATTCTTTTGGATTGATTTTGCTATTTTTTTAGATAATACAAACTAAAATATCATTCTATTTGGTTCTAAGGGAATAAAAGCCTTTGTGAAATATGACAATGATATTTATTCAAGGCTGTGTACTCATAGAAACTCTACAATAGTCATTTCATTTAATTCTCAAATGACATATAAAGTAAGTAGTGTTAATATTACTATCAACATTTATGAGAAATGTTTAGGAGACAGATACCTGAGTGCCTTCTTTTATGTAAATCTCATTTAAGTCTTATACAAGGTAATATCTTCTCATTTATATGACCACTCCAGCCAATCACATAAATGTTTCTCTGAATTCCCCCAGCACTAATTACTCCTCAGGTGGGCCTAGCTGATATTGCCTTAAAATGCTCCTGTCTCTCCATTATTTATGCCTTTCCTTTGTGATCTAGATTTAAGCTCTTTGAAGTAGTTCCCTGTATCTTAAACATCGTATCAATAACTCTTGAACAGAATTGATGAGGATATATTTGTATCCTAGAGCACACCTTGCTAAATGCTAAATATGCAACTGTCATTCAATTATTTAATAATAGCTCTTGATTGATTGAGCACATGTATATTTTTATCTGTGTCTCTGCTTTAATTAGATATATACTTCTTTCTGTTATTTCCAAACTCTGTAAGTATTTTTGGTTTTGCAATTCCAGATCACTATTTGTGAATTCTAGCTCTCATTTTCAGAACACCCTTTCCTATCTTCTCTGTCAAAATATCTCCTCCTTAGAAAATCCTATACCAAATCAGTTTTCTTGATTAAAGTTTAGTTAGATTAAGCCTATATATCTCCAGCCATTATGCAAGATAAAAACTTTTGATTTTTGTGTAGTGGCTGTGATCAAATAATTTGCACTTTTATTAGCATGATTTCCAGTCCAAAATCCTCAATATGACATTTATATTCACCTGTGGTCTAAAATCAGTGTAATTCCTCCCGTGAGATGCCTCTGCTTATGGCTTCTTATCTACCCACTTCCTCTATTTAATGGCTGTTTCCCTGGTCAATTCAACCATAATGGCATCTTTTTTTCTGAAAACTAATATTTTGCTTCCCTCTTACCTCACACAATCTTTATATAGCTGTCATTTGCTTGAACTAGGTTCCTAAACAGCAGTTACTTATTTATTATGTTTTGTACCATCCAAAGCACTTCATTCACAGGTATTTGATTCATGTTAATCTAATAAAATTAATGGAAGTCAAAACAATGGGTTACACCATTTATGTTCCTCTTCAAGTCTTCCAAATTATATTGGAAGTTCCACACAGGTGTGGATTCCATAGCTTCTTTTTCTGTGCCCACGCTATTTCTCAATCTTTTAAAGCAAACATATTAATTGATGTATAACACATATGCAGAGAAATCGTTGCAAAAAGCACAAATCTAAATATGTATCTCAGTAAAGTATCTCAAATTCAGTACACTGGAGTGCTGTCTATCCAAGATAAGCAATGCTACCAATACCTCAGATACTTTGGAGATCCTTGTGTCTCCTCACAATCAAAAAATGTACCTCAAACCCCTTCAATCTCCCCAAAGATAGCTATTTTCCAAACTTTTCACCATACACTAGTTTTTCCTATTTTAAATTTTCATTTACATTAAATATTACTGATTGCATATTTTAAGTTCTGTCTTATTTTACTCAAAATTAATTTGTGAGCGTCATCCATGTTTTTGCACGCAGCAGTTGTCAATTCATTTTCATTCCTATGTAATAAACCATATTATGAATATATCTCAACTTAAGTATATATTTATATATTGATCATTTTTATGTTCCATATTCAGCTATTATGAAAATTTATCTATAAATATACTCATACAAGTGTTTTGGTACCCATGTGTACACATTTCTCATAAATATATACCTAAAAGGGGAATTTAGGTTATTGTATTATATGCATGTTCAGATTTATATATACTACTAGGTTTCCAAATTATTCTAATAGTTTTGCAACTTATGTTTCACTGGCAGTATATCCTAGTTCCAGTTGATCCACATCCTCACCAAAATTTAGTATTGTGGGTCATTTTCATTTCTGTCATTCTAGACTGTATGTGGTAGTATGTCATTGCAGTCTTAATTTACATTTTATGCATGGGCACTTTTTATTTTTTTGTTTGGCTATTTGTCATTTGCTTATTCATTTACAGGAATTCTAGATATGCATCCATTGCATAAGTTTTGCAGATTTCTTCATGAACTCTGTAGTTTTTCTTTTTCCTCTTAATGATGTTTTTGATATAGAAAATTTCCTAATATTAAAATAGTATTAAGTATTAATACTTTTTATGGTTAGTGATTTATGTACATTAAAGATGGTTTGCTTATTCCAAGATTATGAATATTTTCTCTCATGTTATCTTCTAGAAACGTTATAGTTGCCCTTTTGACATTTAGGTTTATAATCAACATGGATTTAATTTCTTTATATGGTAAGAAGTATAGGTAAATATCAATTAATACAATACTGTTGAGAAGATTGTCATTTCCCCAATCCTCTATACAGCTATATTAATATTGTGGAAACGAAATCCATTTCCATTCAAGAGGTAACAACAGCGTGAGACTCTGTCTCAAAAAAAAAAAAAAAAAGTTTAGTTTACGTATATTGCCCGTGCCCCCTCACCCCCCGAGTCAGAGTTTCAAACGTGTCCATCCCCTAGACAGTGCGCATCGCACTCATTATGTATGTATGAAAGTGGAAACGGTTTTTGTTCAACTTCTAGGACCTTAGGCATTAGGCTGTCTGCCACCATAAAGAAGGACCCATGAAAGGTACCCTTTAAGCAACCATGACCACATTGCTTGAATTCCTGATCAGAGCAAGGCTAAAACTGTGGCCATTCTCAGGAAAGACGCCAATGACTACACTACACATCAACATCTATCACACCACTGTTTTATTTTCTTCTTCATACTCATCACTATCTGAAATTATACCTTTCATTTAGTTTATATTGTTTAGTATTTATGTCTTTTGCAAGAATATAATCACGACGAGAACACTGCCCTTTATCTATTTTTCACCACTTGAGTTTCAGTGGCTAATTTAATATGTAGAACATGAAAAAAATAAACAAATGTATGCTAAAAAGTAAATATGGTATATACATGTAATGGAATATTATTCAGCAATCAAAACAGGAAAGACATTCTTTCTTATACAACAGGGATAATCCTTGAGCCCTTTACAAAAAGACAAACACTATTCCACTTACGAGGTGTTTAAAGTAAAAAAGTCATTGAAGCAGAAAGCAGAATGTTGGTTGCCAGGAGCTGGGTGAAGGGAGAAATAGGCTGCTTATGTTAATGGGTATAAAGATTCAGTTACGCAAGATTAAAAAGTTCTAGATACCTGGTGTACACCACTGTGTTTGTAGCTAGCAATACGGTACTATTAACTTAAAAATTTATTAAGAGGTTGGATCTCATGTTATGTGTCTTTATCATAGTAAAGAGAGAGAGAGGGAGAGAGAGAAGGGGGAAGACAGAGAAAGAAAATGTTTGTAAAATCCTTTCCACAGTGCCTAGCTCATGGTTAGCACTCACAAAACCTTTTTCACCTCCTCATTTAAATACTAAAATGATATCTTATTTCTTAACTCAATATGTAGCTTTACCTGTGTCGTCATGTAATGGAGCCATATGCTACATAGCATTTATTGTTTATTTTCAAACTTTGGAATAATTTCTTTTTCAAGGCACAAAATGTTATTTGACAGTGATTGCTATCCTTGAGCAGTTCTGCAACATAAGTGGAAAGCAAGATTTGGTTCCCTAATATAATTCATAAGCTAGCAATATTTTCCATTCTGAGATTGCCAAACTGACTTACAGTACCTCTTGGTCCTGTCATTTCCACATCTGCTGTTGCCATTTTTTGCATGTGTATTTCTCACTCATAATTTTATCACCTCCCCCATTGAATTCTTGGCATCTTTCAATTAGACTCCCATTTATTAGCTTTGATAGTATTCTTTAAAAACTTTCTTATGCCTTAGATTAAATGATATTTTTTCAATACTTCTCAAATTCTGACCCTTGACTTGTATTCCAACCTCCAAGGCAGCATGTGACTCTCAGAGGATAATAAGAAGTCAGAAATCTTTTAAATTTTTGTATGTTTGCTTTTTTTTATCATTTCATTGACAAATAAAAATTATATATATTTATTGTGTAAAAAAAAAAAGATGTAACAGCAGGGACAGATTTGCTCTATTGTATGAAACAATAAAAAAATTCTATATTTGAAAAAAAAGAAAACACTAAACATCAGGTAATAAAAAGGCACTAGACATCAGTCAGATGATGAAAGAGAATGATCC
>CM052437.1:56999758-57043366 GCA_028533085.1 Varecia variegata
CATTCCTAAGATGGTAAGTACAATGGTTGGGATTGATGGAAGATTAGACATTACGGAAGAAAGATTGGTGAACTTGAAGACATGGCAATAAAAACTATTCAAATAAAAGCAAAAAATATTTTTAAAAGTAAAAATAACATCAATGAGTTGTGTAGAAAATTCAAATAGTCTAATTTACATGTGAATCAAGTTCCTGAATGAGGGGATGTTTTAAAAATTATTCAAGGAAATAAAAGCTAAAAACAGTTCAAATTAGATTAAAATTAATAACAACACAGATCCAAGAACCTCAATGAAACTGAAGGAAAAGAAATAGGAAGAAAACTACAACAATGCTCATCATAATGAAATCAGTCACAATCAATGATAAAGAAAAATAATCTTAAAAACACCAAGAAAAAAGATAAAATATACAAAGGAATAATGATAAGGTTCAGTGTAGATTTCTCATCAAAAACAATGCAGATGAAAAGAAAGTGGAGCAACATCTTTGAATTATGTAACAAAAAATAAGTCAATCTAGAATTCTGCATCAAATGAAAACAGTGAAAAAATTCATCACATAAAGATCTGCACTCAAGAAATGTTGAAAGAAACTCTAGAGGCAGAAGGAAAATTATCCCATAAATAATTATAGAACTACACAAAGAAATGATGAGTACAAGAAATAGTAACTATGTGGGTAAATATGTGAAGTATTTTTCTTACATTAAAAATCTCATTAAAAGATAATTGCCTGTTAAACAAAAATAACAATCTACCATAGTTTCTAAAATATGTATAAGCAAAATGTACAAAAATAATAACATAAAGACAAGGAGAAAAAAAATGAAAGTATAATATAGTAAGGTACTTAAACTGTAAGTTAAAGTTACATAATTTAGGCCTAGTGTAGTGGCTCATGCCTATAATTCTAGCACTTTGGGAGGCTGAGGCAGAAGGATTGCTTGAGCTCTGAAGTTCAAGACCAGTCTGAGAAAGAATGAGACCCCATCTCTCCAAATTAGAGGGTTGTGGCGTTTGCCTGTAGTCTCAGCTACTTGGGAGGCTGAGGTAGAAGAATTGCTTGAGCCTAGGAGTTTGATGTTGCTGTGAGCTATGATGCTGCTGCTGCACTCTAGCCTGGGTGGGGAGACAGAGTGTGACTCAAGAAAGGAAGGAAGAAAGGAAGGGAGGGAAGGAAGGGAGGAAATCTAAACCCTGAAGCAAGCGCTAAAATAACAAAATAAAATATAACCAGAACTTTTGTACCCCCATAATAAGCTGAAAAAAAAAAAAGTTATAGCTACAAAACCTACAAGGAAAACATATTAGAATCATAAAAAGTATTCAATCCAAAAGAAGGAACATAAGGAAAAGGAAGAAACATACAGATTAGATGAGTAGAAAACAAATAGCAAAATTACAGATTTAAATCTAACCATATCAATAATCACATTAAATGTAAATAAACACTACAATTAAAAGGCAGAGATTACCAGAATGATTAAAAAAAGAGAGAGAAAGAAAGGTTCAACAAAAATCTCCAACACCTGAAAATGAAACAACTTACTTATAAATAATGCATGGATCAAACTGGAAGTCTCTAAGAATATTTAAAAAATTGCATTGAACTGAACACAAATGAAAATATGCTCTATCAACATTTATGGAAAACAGCTAAAGCAGCACTGAGAGGTAAGTTTATGGCACTAAAATGCCTACACCAAAGAAAAAAAGTCTTAAATCAATCATCTAAGCTCTGATTTTAAGAAATTAGGAAAAGTAACATAAACTCAAATGAAGTAAAAAGTATGAAGCTATAAAGATATAAGTAGAATTCAATAAAATTGAAAACAGAAAAACAATACAGAAACTCAATGAGGCAAAAAGTTGGTTATTTGAAAAGATTAATAAAATTGACAAAACTCTAGAATGACTGACAAAAAAGAAAAAGAAAAACGAAACACAAATAACCAATAACAAAAATAAAATAGGGATGCCACTTTACATCCTACAGCCATCCAAAAGATAATAAGGGAATAGTACAAACAATTCTGTACAGATAAATTACACAATGTAGATGACATGAATCAATTTCTCTAAAGGCACAAACTAGCACAACTCAGTCACTATGAATCAGATAATTTAAATAGCCCTATAACTATTTTAAAAATTAGTTACTTAAAAAATAAAATCCTGAAAGAGATCTCCAGGCCCAAATGATTTCAAAGAATTCTACCAAATGATAAAAAAGAATTAACACCAATTCCATAAATTAGCAGAATGGATATTTCTCAACTCATTTTATGAGGCCAGTATTACAATTACAATGATAACAAAACCAGACACTGACATTACAAAAACAAACAAAAGCCACTGTAGAACAATATCACTTATAGACACAAATTTACACACAAAAAATATTAGCAAGTAGAAGTCAGCAATATATTTAAAAAAAATAAACAAATATTTATATAAATATATATACATACACACACACACACCATAACCAAGTGGGGTATATTGTTCATTCTAGGGAGGTAAGTACAGTTCAGTAATCAAAAATCAATTAATGTAGGCCGAGCGCGGTGGCTCACACCTGTAATCCTAGCACTCTGGGAGGCCGAGGCGGGTGGATCGCTCGAGGTCAGGAGTTTGAGACCAGCCTGAGCAAGAGCGAGACCTCGTCTCTACTAAAAGTAGAAAGAAATTATCTGGCCAACTAAAATATATATAGAAAAAAAAATTAGCTGGGCATGGTGGCCCATGCCTGTAGTCCCAGCTACTCGGGAGGCTGAGGCAGGAGGATTGCTTGAGCCCAGGAGTTTGAGGTTGCTGTGAGCTAGGCTGATGCCACGACACTCACTCTAGCCAGGGCAACAAAGCGAGACTCTGTCTCAAAAAATAAAAAAATAAAAAAATAAAAATAAATAAATAAATCAATTAATGTAATATATCACCAGAACAGAGTAAACAAAGTCACATGATTATATCAGTTGATACATAAAAATGCATTTGGCAAAATTTAACACTTATTCATGATAAACACTCTCAGAAACTAGAAATAGTGGAGAACTTCTTCAATATGACAAATAAAATCTATAAAAAGCCTACAATTATTATCATACTTAATAGTGAAAAACTGAATTTTTGAACCCTATGATTGGGAAGAAGGCCAGGATGTTTCCTCTCACTGGTTTTATTTGACAACATATTGGAAGTCCTAGGCATCAGAATAAAGCAAGTAAAGGAAATTAAAATATGCAGATCAGAAAGGAAGAAAGAAAGAACTCAAATTCTCCTTATTTGCAATGACTTCATGGTCTACCTAGAAAATCTTAAGGAATCTTAACAAAACTCAAAAAATAAGTTAATTTAGTATATAAAATTATCATGCAGAAGCCAACTATAATTTCTACATATTTACAATGAATACACGGAATTCAAAATGAAAAGTAAAATGCTTTTTACAATCACTGAAAAAAATTAAATCTAAGAATCTAACAAAACACATATAGGACATATATGCTTAAAAGTATAAAATTCTGATTAAAGAACTCAAAGGCAATCTGAATAAACGCAGAGACATTATGCATTTATAGGTTGGAAGTCTCCACATAGAAAGATGGTAATTCCCCACAAAATTATATATAGATTTGATGCACTCCCTATTAAAATGGCAGCAAGGATTGTTGCAGATACAGAAAAACTTAATCTAAAATCTATGTGAGAAGGAAAAGGAGCTAGAATAGATAAACATAATTTTGAAAAAGGAGAATAAAGTGTGAGGAATAGCTCTTCCTGATTTTAAGCTTTATATATAGCTATAACAAAGACTGTGTGGTATGATAGTGATATAAACACACAGATCGATTGAACAGAATAGATAACCACAGAATAGACCAATGCAAGTATGCCTTTTTTTGTTTTTTGTTTTTAAAAAAACTGCAAAAGCAATTCAATAGAGGAAAGATAGCCTTTTCAATAAAGGTGCCGGAGGAGTTGAACATTCATATCCCCTCCCCTCAAGTAAGGAATGAAGGAAAAAAGATCAAAGAGAGCAGATCAAATTATACTCAAGTATACAGAAGAATGGAATGAATAAAGACCGGAATGAAAATCAATAAATTAAAAGCAGAAAAAAATTGGTTCCTATGACAGGTATAAGTTTAATTTTTTAAGAATGTTCCAAACCTTTGGTTGGCTTATATTACTTTGTTTCTTTTGCATTTTGGTTATTTATTTTCTTATTTAAAGCTTGGTTAGTTTAGGTTAACTGCTAGACATTTTCTTTGAAAAATTATGAGTCAGTGGTAAATGATTTCATCTTCCATTGAGCATTAAATTTTGCTTTTGGCAGGCAATTTTTCTAAGGCAGATCATCTCCATCTCTCAAGAGTTAAGATCATACAAAGGTGTGCTCATTCTCTTCAGGGTTGTTTATTTTGTTTCACCCTTTGTCCTAGAGGGTAGCCCTTCTGCATCTAACTGAAAACTTAAAGTCCTTACCAGAGTCCCTCATTAACTGTAATTTAGGTTTTCTAGTCATGAGATTATTGGAAATTAATTTAACATCTTAGTGTCTCAGTCAACACTTTTGCTTCCATAATTGCCAGTTACCTGAACAAAAGGATCCTAGATTCCCAGATCACCTCACTCGATTTCTCTATTCTTCAATATTGGTTTTGCACATTCCTAGTCCCTTAGTAAATGTCCAGTGACTTCAGAATTTTGTTGTTGTTGTTACACTTTTCTGGTTGTTCTTGACATAAGGGATTATCTTGGTTTTCCGTTCCAGCAGTGGAGCTTGCTTAATGGACTTAGTAACTCTTTTGGATTTAGAAAATACAAATACCCAAATTAACATTATTATAAAAATTATAATATTTGCATTATTCTCTCTCTGCTTTCATTTTCTTTTACCTTTTTTCACAACTAGAAATTCCCTTTTATTTCCTTATTTCTCTTTTCACTCTCTCCACTCTTTCTTTATCCCTTCTGCCTATTCCTATCCAGTACCCTCCATGTTTTCTTACTTTAATTACTTACTAAATTCTATACTTAGGAGAGGATACGAAAAACTAATTTTTACTGTATTACAAATATTGATTATACAAAATTTCCTCTTGACATGGACCACTCAATGCAATAGAGCTAGTTTGAAGTTATCTTGTACATTAATTTATTCTAGAACTAGGAGATAAGAGCATGCCTGAACTTCTGGAACTTCTTTTGTTGTATTAGAAAAACTTAAAGTGATATACTGGAATTTTTTAGTAAGATGAGTTATTTGTAGCTAAAATGAAACATAATGAAGAAAAATGTAGCAACATATGTGCACTTATGTATGGTAATGTCTTCTCATATAATAAAACGATTTTTTCCATCTGGTACCTAGTGTGCAATTCTTTCCTACTTCTCCTCTGCTTGATGTTAAGAAAGATCATTTCATAGCTGTAACAACCAGGAGAAAAAAACTAGGTGTGAAGAACTAATAGAAGTGGAATGTGCATTATTTGTTTGTGATGCTAAGCAGCTAATATCCTATAATACCGTGTTCTTGAACTTCTACTTCTAGGGAATGGGAAAATAATAAACACTGGCAAAGGAAACTCAGTATAACCTATTGATGGAGATGAATACTTGGGTGAGATGCCTTCCACTGTTTATTTTTAATACACAACGACTGCATAAATTGGAAGATTATCAGATTGATGTGTAAATTCTAGGAAAGCTATAGGAGGAGGGATATTAGATTCAATCTTGAAAAAATAATGGGAATTTGATAGATAGAAGTGGGGGAGAGGTGGTATGAACTGCATTCCATGAAAAGGAACCAGTATGAGCAAAGAGTTGGAAGTTGAGGAATGCAGAATATGGAAAGAGACTAGTGCCAAATCTAACATGACTGGAGAACAGTAATGTAGAGTGTATGACAGGCAAGAAACATTGGCTGGCCAATTTGTATAAGGTAAGCTATGGTTGAGAAAAAAAAAAGTTTGCCTATGAGTACACAATAGGGAGCCCCTGAAAAATTTTGACCAAAAAATTGGACATTAAATAGACACACTCCAGACAGTTTAGACCCTTAGGGCAAGGTCATCAAGTTAGAATTCCTAAATTCTTCCCTTGTGTTGCAGACCACACAAAATTTGAAGTTTCATTTTAGAGAATCATTTTATGACATAAAGTTCATAGACTGATTTTAAGACTGGGTATGCATGAATCCCTACCAATGCACATCAATTTTTATTTTTATGTGTCTTTTCATAAAATAGATGGCCTATAGCTTTCATAAAATTCTCTGTGGGGGCATGGCCAAAAAAGCTTAAGAAGTATCTTTGTAATAAATAATCAGAGATCATGCTTACTGGAGAAGACTTTGTGATAGACCTTGAAATAATTTATCAAATAAATGCTGATGGCACCAGGCATAAAGCACTGGAATATGCTTAGATAGTTTGTGTGTTTTAGTTGGGGCTGTTAGAAAACATATGCTGAAATGGAATTGTGAGTGCAAAAGGATTACTGGAGATTAATGCCTGTGAAAAATAACAGAAGGGAGAAAGGATTGGGCAGGAGCAATGCAAATGGCAATGCAGATCTAATAAACTCTTTGCCCACTCTACTGGGGGCCTTCAGAAAAGAGATTGCCCATTAGAAGAATCCCAATGTAGACAGAAAGATCCAGGATATAATCCCCCCACCATCTGACTCATTGTCTGGAAGCTGCCTCATAAATACATGGCCAGGACCCAAATGCTGAGGTGGAGCCTAAAAGCACTCACAGCTAGAAACTGGCGGCTAATTACACTTCTTGCAGTAAATTCTTTCTTGAAGGAAGAAACAAGCTGTACAACTCTAGGGCTGACACAGTTGATGTGTGTATGTGTTGATCATGTTTACTGTTAAGGAACTTAGGACAATATTAATCTTACACATTCAATTGTAATGAAGTCATAAAATCATAGGAATAAAGCAATTTTTCAGCATGCCAAACATAGCCCTTCTTGCTCATTTGAATGTAAAAATTGATTTCATGGAAACTTAGCTCTGAAGAATAATCTAAATGATGCAATCCAGACCAAAGCTTCAATTTATGGATACCTGCAGTCTTCTGTGCATTATTTCTTTCATGACAATACAAGAATATACAGTCAATTGTAAATTTTAGCTGCTTATTTATGCTCATGGAAATTGAACGTCCATACATTAAATAAAAATACTATTAACACAGGAAAGATTTTTGTGTGAGCCCCGAGTCATATTGCTGACCTACGTGAGCTTATATTTGAATTATGGAGAATCATATGAAAAATAGCTGAAAACGACATAAGTATGAAAGAATAGAGCAAAGGTTGATGAAATTCAGGTGAGAGGCAGTTTGATGAGAGCTGGAATTGTCATAAAAGATGGCTTTTTATTTACCCTAGTTATTTTGTTCTATGAGGAGACACTGACCACACTGGATGCCTTGAGACCAAGCTCAAGTCTGGAAGAAGATTTATTTTTACCCCTATTATTTCAGAACAAAAAATAAACAAATAAATTTTAACCATATTGAAATTACTGGTAGACTATTTATTTGTTGGTACCTCACCACTAAACATGTATCTACAATAAATAATCATTCCTATATTTTCTTTATTTTTTTCTTCAGGGCATCAGTTACATATGTTGAGTGCCCTATAACAATGATATTAACAAAGCAGGTGAGTTTAACTTCTCTCTACACTTCCAGGAGGAGACTAGTTAAGCACCCACACCTGTCTGCTCTTCTCCAAACTCTGAGGTGAGACTGCCAGCCCGAGAAGCTATGGAGACTGAGCAAAGCTCATGTGAGACTTAATAGAAAAAAGTACATCCCAGAGAATTTGGTTCCCAGTTGGTGATCAAATATCCTAGATTGTCTGATCAGTGTCACTTTACACTCTCAGTTTCAGAATAATAATGACTTAGTCTTTCACTCTCAAAAGTGTCCTGGTCCCCGTAACACATTACACTCTCCCTTTGGTGGTAGAGGCAATCACATATTTCCTTTAATTGTAGAATTACTTGCTTGCTTTTCCACACAGGAGGTGTACTCCATGAAGTGTTTAAAATCATTTTAGATCTCAGAGGTCAGAAGCTACATCTTGTTCATTTTTTTGTCATTGTTGATACCCATAATTCTTCACACCTGGTTGGTGCTCAATAAAGTGTACTGGATAGAAGAAACTGGTCACAAAACTGAGAATAAACCTGAAGGGGGGAAAAATGTGTTTCTGACAAAGCATTAAGAATGGCAGTTATAACAAGTCAAAGGGTAATTAGAATCCACTGAAACATGACAGAGGTCATCCGATATGTTTCTATATTGGGATATATTTCCAGTGTACTGTCTGATCTTTTCCCTTGGTTGTGAGATTTCATCTTAATTCTGAATAAACATTCCTTTAAAAAGGCTTTTTTATCTTCTCTAAATGGTTAGATAAGCATCTGGTCTTACTCTATTTACTATAATGTCTATTAATCATCACAATTAATGCTGTTAATATGTTTGTTCATTTACTCTGTAAGTTCTTTTTGATAGTGTCTGACATTGTTTACTTGAGCATCAAGAAATATAATGATTACTACTAGAATTTATTACTACTAGAATTTATTACTAGATTTATTATAATGATTATTACTAGGATTTGGGGGTTTAACATATTTTTATTTGCATGTAGTAAACAGAGTATCTTTTCTCCCTAGATTTTCCAGCACCATATTTAAGTGAACTTTAAAACATAAAAATTTTAACCACTTAGAAAAACACAACAATTTGGGCTTCCAAAAAAGAAATTAATAAAGATGTTCTTGAAGATGTCTACAAGAATCACTATCTCACTTTTACGCAAATAAAATAACAGTAATATTTTAGTACCTGTGTTTAATTAGTGGATGGAAAAAAAAGAGAAAAAACTGAAAATACTATCAATCCTCATTGACTTATTCCACATTGATTTGTTCCACATTTCAGTACGGCACTAGCTAAACCTATTTATTTGGAGATGGGGTATAGAGTTTCTCCTTCTAAGGAAATACAAAGGAAATTTTTGAAGGCCTCTATGGATTTATGTTTGTTGTGGGTTGCTGTGTCTGCCTCAGAGAAAACTTACGGAAGATTTTGGATGTAGAGTAGAGATGTGTTCACTAGTTAAACACATTTCCCAAGAAATGTGTCTTTTTAGTATTTTTATAAATGATTTAATGTGTCATTCTGGATCCTCCAAGAAGTAGATGGCAGACAGAATTAAATGTATAAAAGATTGATTGTGGAAAACCCTTGTGAGGACTGCGGGCAGAAGGGGCAAGAGCAGTCCAGGAGGGCCTCCAGACTGGGTGCTCTGACCTGAAGAAGAAGAAAGGGAAGGAAGCAGAATTGCGTATGGAGGTAAAGTCTTGGCCAGGCTAATGGGAGCCCTCAGAACAGAACTTTCCATCATAGAAGACATGTTTTGGGCAGAGACTGTCCACCTCCAGCTTTCCCACTGTGCTCAGTTATTGGCCGGGGACTGTAAGGGGAAATACGTTTGTACAGGCATTAGGTTTCTTAGGCCAAAGTAAGATGATTGCTGCAGTGTTTTTTCTGGCCTGGCACCAACCCCTGCCCCAGCCTTCCAGGGAGGCATGAGTCATGAGTCAGCACACTTATGTAATCAAGGTGTTATCTCCTATGTGAACCCATGTGACCACGCTTTCCCATGACATCTTGTCACTATTGTTCAGAGCCATATAGAAGCGCTAGCCATGTTTTCAGCCATTTTTTTCACTGCTGCTGTATCCCCACCCGGCAATAAAGAGCTTGTCTCACCTGCCCACTGCCATTCGCCTTTTCTTCCAATTTCAGAAGCCTGCCGGAGAGCACTCCCTGGCCACAGAGCTCCCTCCTCACAGGGACAGTCGGGGGTAGGGTGGCTTTATCAAAAAAGCTCTGTTGGGTTCTGAATGTGTATCAGCTGCAGACTGTTAGGTAACAATTCTCACAACAGATTCTCTCTTGATGGGAAAGCTGAGTGGTCCACAGCTATGGCTGTCACACATAAGTTTCAAATTTTGTAATTACTTTACCTCTGATTCTTGGTTAAAATTTCAAGACAATCCTGATCCAGATATTCTTAATTCCCTCCCTATTCACATCGTCTCTTGGAAACAAGGGAAAAGGAACTAGAAAAAATAAAGCCTTTCTCCAGATTCGAAGGTATCCTTCAGCTATTAAGATTGAGAAATATTTTTTTTATGTACTGTGCATAATTCTTACAGAGTATAAGTTCTTCACTGTCAACTCATAACTGTGGCTTCCAACTATTTCTTACCCCTCTTACTTAATTGCAATTGTCTATCCAAATACTGCTAAACTTTGAGCCTGGACTTCATGCCTCTATTTTTTTCTGAGATATTCCATAGCGTCTGAGAATTTTAGCAGTGAACAATTCCTGGGACAAACTTGAACATTGACTGACCATCCTTAATCTATTCTATAAGGTCTTTAGGTTTCTTACTTCTCTAATTGCTAATTTGGGAGCTGTTCCCACATAGCAACACTATAATAAAGGTATTGTCCATAGGCTTTGGTGGGTTCTTTTTCTTGCACAATCTGCTTTTGTGCTAACCCTCTTTCAATGTCTCACTAATCATCCCTTTTTGTGTTCAATTCCAAAATGCTCCTCCCTTCCCTGGCTCTATTTGTAGTGGATAAAATGTGCCTTCTTGAAATTCTCCTGGAATTTTGCTGTTAAACAGTAGGAATGTTATATTTCCAATTTATGGAGTTCTTCTAAGTTGCATAGATGATCATTTGGAACTGGCTGTGGTTGCAGGAGGCTTAACAGCACCTGCCGAGGAGCTTCTTGTGACAACTCCACTCCTCAAGCTGACTTGAAGCCAACAGAACTGAGAAACCACCTGCTGATTTCACAGCTAGGTGAGTAATGAAGAGAGTGTTTTGCTGGTTTCTCCTGCAGGTTTCTTAAACAGTTACAAATTTGTGGTTTCTCTAAATTTTTGTGTGGGGAAAAAATCAAATACAAAAAATACAATGACATAGTTGGAAGATGATAGAATAACTCAAAGAATCTCCTTTTATAGAATATATCTGTATATTCCTATTGCCCAATATTCTTTTGAAGAAGAAGGTCTAAAAATATGTGTTTGTTATGTATCAGTATTTGGGTAGAAAATTAGACTTGATATTTTAGATCATTTTAACCACTAAATCACATAGCAGCTTGGAGGTAGAACCCATGGGTGTTTAGTATTAGCTTTATTAATAATTTCCTGGGCTTGCATATTTTATCACAGAACGGGGTTTGGATCTGTTACAGAATTCCATTTACCAAGTTGAACACAAAATGCCAGGGGCAGGATTCCAGAAATTGGGAAGGGCCTGGCAAGATTAATTCAGGGATGCAGGTGTTGCTGGGGTACTAGACAGGTTGTTGGATGAGGAATTTAGAAAGCAGACCAAAACAAAATAGAAACCCAGTTATATGAGCTAGAAGCAGATGGAGGGAGATTCAGGTTCCACATGCCAATAAAAGAGCCTTGGATTTTGACAGGAGTATTGTTTTTTGAAATGTTCTGAATGGAGCATAGGAGATTATATTGAGAAAAAGAAGGAGAAAAAACATTGTGACTTCACACTTCTAGGTTACATAATAATAATTACTTATAATTGAGCACTTATGTGTTGGCAGCTACAGTAAGAACTTTGCATACATTAATTACATAGTTTCACTTCAATTCTTTGGGCCACATACTATTAATGCAGTTTTATGGAGGAGATGCTCTGGTGTGTGGGGAGGCATGGTGGTGGTGGGGACGGTCAGAACAGTCGCCAGAGATTATCCGTGTTTAAATCCTGATTCTCATTTCCTAGCTGTGGGTTTCAAGCTCGTTAATTAACCTCTTATTGGGTTGTTGCAAAGATTAAATAAGTTAATATATGTAAAGTATCTAGAATGGTATGTATTGAACTCTGAAAAATTAAGTTATTATTTTGCAGGTGTGGTATCCAAGGGTCATAGTTTCACGTGACTAAATTAAGTTTGCAGTTCTCCTTACACCCTACTCATCTTATGTCATTTTAACCTGTGTCATGTCCTCCTTTCACTGTGCTAGAAAAATCATTGAAATAAATGATCACAGTTAAAAAACCTGGGTTATTATTTCAAGAGCAATTTGCTAACTCTATGCAAGGTTTGGAGTTTGGCTGTCTGAGCTTTAAAGAGGGGCTAATTTGGGAAAGTAGATACGGCACAGATGAGTTCCAGAAGAGTTAAACAGTGTCTGACTCCATTTAATTTACATTGTAACTACCAAACACGCCCTGTCCACCACCTGGCCCAGATTTTTCCACCTATTCACTCTTTCAGTGCTATTTGTTTTGTGAGAATTGTATATTAAAGGTATATTGTTGACCATTAATAACTACAGTTGTGATGGTCTACCTTTTGCATGGGTAGTCATTAATTTCTTTGTTTATAAAAAGCACACAGAAATACTTAGGACAGAAATTTCAACTTTAAGTGCTTTCAGCAGCCAGAAAAATAACATAATTCGAGTGACCAGATGCAAGAAATAGTAGGAAGTCAGCACGTTGATAGGTAATCTCTAGAGCATATACCTTATCTAAAAGGACAAGTCACAACTAGCTCCACACAACTTTTTTATGGGAATGAGAAGATAAAATTCAGATATTCAAAATAATCCCCAAGTTCTTATTTTTACATGAAATGTCTTGACTTTCTTAAATATTTAATCACATTTTTAAAATACTCTATAAATTAAAAAAAAAACACGTATCATAATTTGAGCTTCTAATTGAGAGTCTAGGGAACCCGATAGCAGGTGGAAAAATAGAACATAAGGGTTTTGAACTGCTAAGTTTTCTTCCTTAGTCCTGACCAATTCCTTAAAAGAGACAACTAGAATTTGACTTGATAACTGATGACGTAGTTGACTTTTTCAACCAGTAATTATTAAGTACCTATTATCATGCCAGTCACTTCTCAAGGTGCCAGTGATATAACACAGAACAAAACAAAATCCCTGCCTTTATGAAGCCAACATCCTATTAGGAGAAGACAGAAGAAAAAGTAAATAAGTAATACAGTATATTGTTTCTTGGAAAAGAACAAGACAGAGTAAGGAGATAGGGAATGCCAGAAATGGCATGGATGAGGGCATTGTTACTTCATATACAGTGGACAGAAAAGACATCAGTGATAAAATAAAATTTGAACAGAGGCCTGAAGGTAATAAAGGAGTCAACAATATAAATTCTAGGAGAAGACAATTCTAAGCAAAGGAACAGTACAAATCTGGTAGTATAAAGGCTAGATTCTTACTCAAGAAATAGTAAGGAGACCAGTTGTTTAGGTTCATATTATTCATTGATACAGAATACAGGCATAATTCATTTTATTGCACTGTATTGTGCTTCATAGACATTGCATATTTTTTACAAATTGAATGTTTGTGGAAACCTTGCACCAAGCAAGTCTATCAGCACCATTTTTCCAACAACACATGTGGCTCACTTTGTGTCTTGGTATCAGCATTTTTGAGCAATAAAGTATTTTTTAAACAATGTGTACACTGGCTTTGTAGACATAATGATATTGCACACTTAATAGACTACTATATAGTATAAACACAACTTTTACACTATAAAGTTCTAGCTCATTTTACACTGGGAAACCAAAACAACTATATGATTCACTTTGCAGTATTCTCTTTATTGCAATAGTCTGATACTGAACTCATAATATCTCTGAGGTATGCCTGTATTAGAAATGGCTTGTGTTCCAGTAGTGTCTTGGTCCTTTGGCTCATAAAGGAAATTAGGAAAGATTTTATATGATTAATGAGCACTGACTAAGTGGTGCCAAAATTCCACATTGTGACCTTCATCAATCAATCTTTTCCCATGTTGATGTGAGACTTACTCTAAATCTCTAAATAAAAAAAAATTATATTACTGGGTAGATGGTTTATGGGTCATTTTCCTCCACTAAATACTCCTTGAATATGAAAGATTGCATTAAATCACCCAAAATTTAAAGTTCAGTAATACCATGTTTTCATCCTTTAGGCCATTAACATAAAATGTAATATAATGGTGATGATAACTATATTCACTAAGTAGGAACACCAAGTTGACACATTCAACTTACACAAGGTCTTCAAGATTGGAGTGGCAGTGGTTCATCAGTCTTTTTAAGGCAAACTTTCCCCCACTGATCTTGTACATGAGGCAAAGGATCTGGCTTTGCAAGTCCAGCCTCTGTCTGTGAATGTTGTTTACACATGCACTAGGCATCGATCTTGTTTTCATTAGAACTATTCTCAGTGAAGATGAGCTAACCTTCCTGCCCCCATGAAGACAGCCCATTCCTTTTGTTATCTGTAGCTTTTGACATAATTGAGAAGTGCTAGTTGTTGACTCATGGGTCACCAAATCTCTAAATTCTAAGACCCTCAGTGTAGATCTCACCACTCAAACTTGAAACTTATCCTAGGTCACTAAGTTTCTGAATTCTAGACCCTCAGCATGGGATCAATCACTTAACTTTGAAGCTTATTTGTGTTTAAATGATAAAACCATAGCATTCATAGGTGCAAAGCTCACTTCAAGCCATATAATTCAAACTTATATTTGATGCTTGCAAAGGAAAGGTTTATTAAACTATATTCACTGAAAATGTGTAATGTCTCTTTTTGTCTAAATGATATGTCAGCTGAGGATTCGTTTACATAAAAGCTCAGGGAATTGCAATGGACAGACAATTTTGGATGGCTGAAAATGACGCTTCCCTCCAGGGCTAAAAAGCCCCAATGGAACCAATTGCTTCTCCACAAACTCTTCAGAAATGTTTTGTGTAGTACAAAATTTTTTTTTTTGCTTCTGTTATTATTTGAATATAAAAAATTCTTTATTATATATTCAGTCTGCAGTGGCCTAGGGAAGCATAGGCCATATGTATAATTGAGATTGAAAGTAAGATGACATCTGCTACAATTAGCTATAAGGTTGCTTTATTATTTGGAGAAAACATTGTAGGAAAAATGAGTTGATAATTTAAAAATCTTTTCACTTAGTCTCTGGATGTAAATAGCAGAAATAACTTGAGGAAAAATTGCTCTCAGAGAGCAGGCAATACTTCTGTCAAGTAGAATTACCTTGGGCCATTACAATTATTGACATATCCTTACATTAATTCAACAATCTATTATTCAGCATTTTACAATTTTACTAATTCATTTATTATCCAACATCTAGTTAGTGTCCACAAAATACATTCTACTGAAATTTTGAAAGAGAAGGCAGAGCCATGTTGATGGGAATGCAAATTCAAATTTGGCTAGAACACAGGCAGAGTTTGTTGAGTGTACGCACTATAGCGGCATTAAAGGAAATGTACTCTGGGCCCGTTAGTAAGCTAAATTCCCTGGGCAAGAGAAAGAGTTTGACGAATGAAGAGAATGACGTGTAAAAAATTCTGCAAATATTAAAATGTAAAAATTGTTGCCCAGAGAAGTGAAGTGACCTGGCCATAATAACACAGCTAGTTATGGCTGACTTGGAAGAACCATATCTAGGTTTAGATTAGTGTTACTCAACTGTGGGGTAGGGGTGGGGAGTTTACCCCCAGGGGAAATTTAGCAACACAGGCAGACATTTTTGATTGTCACAACTTGGGGTATGTAACTGGCTTCTTTCTAGTGGGTCGAAGCCAAAGATTCTGCTGAGCATGCACAATACAGAAGATAGTCTCCCATCATGAATAATTTATTGGGCTCTAACTGCCAAAAGTCCAAGGTTGAGAAACTTTGATCTAGAGAGAGAAAAAAAATGGGATGGAGACAGGAGAATCAGAGCAAGCAGGAGTATAGAAAATAGAAAGATGAGTGGGCCACACAGTGACAGCATGTTCTTTACTCATGCATTTCTGAGTGCATCAAGGAGATCCATTAAGTATGCATATTTTGCCCTGGGGAAGCATTTCCATGGAAAATGACCTGCTGAAGAATGTTTTAATTCTAGTTTTCTAGTTCCAAACATGAAATGAAGAGAAAGTTATTTAAATTATTTCTCCTCACACTGAATGTGTCCTTTCACCAAGAGCACAAGCTTTCCAGGTATGAATGATATCAAAATAAACTTCATTGTTTCTTCTGTCCCACCTAGGTCAAAGGCTAGCTAGCAAAGTGGAAAGATAACAACTGCTCCACTCTATTAGCTGAAGCTGATGACAGGAGATAGATACGGTTGTAGAAGAAAGGGTGTCTTAGTCTATTAAGTGTTGCTATAACGGAATACTTGAGGCTGGGCAATTTATAAAGAAAAGAAGTTTATTTGGCTCATGATTCTGGTGGCTGGAACATTCAAGATTTGGCAGCTGCATCTGGTGAGAGCTTCATGCTGCTTCGACTGGCAAAAAGCAGAAGCGGAAGCAGAAGTGTGCAAAGAGATCACAAGGCGAGAAAGGAAGTAAGAGGGTAACCAAGGAAACCGGACTTTTCTTTTCACAATCCCCTCTCGTGAAAACTAGTCCATTTCTGCAAGAGCAAGAATTCACTCTCATAAAAGGGCATAAATCTACTTACGAGACATATGTTCCCATGACCCAAACATCTCCCACTAGGCCCCATTTCCCAACATTGCCACATTGAGGATCAAATTTCAACATGAGTTTTGGCAGGGACAAATCCCATCTGAATCATAACAAAGGCATCATTTTAGAAGCCTGGGTGCTCTAGAGAGCACTAGACTCACCTTGTCTAGGCAAGAGAGGGACAATAGCTGTCTGCTTTCCACTATGGACTGAATTTCCTTATTATACTAGGTACCCCTGGAGGAGGGACCACAGGACCTTCTCTTTTATGAAATAATTGAATACTCTTATCAAGAGTTGGTAAGCTTTCATGGGAATGGCTGCCCACACAAAAGTAATCAATCCAATGATCCTTTCACATGATAGTACTAGAAACCAACACACTGTTATAATTCAAAGACAGAATTTGCATCTAAAATTCGAAATGCTACTTTTTTACAAAGTGACACCATCTTGCTTAGGTATACGGATCTTATTATGAAGTGCCATTTTCTTGGTAAGGGCCCTATGTACAGGAGTCTTTTATAAGGAACATCTACCGATACAATAAGTTTGCTACTCTTCACATTGCAGGTGAAAATATCACTGAACCGAGGAGTTTGATGGCTCTTAAAAGTTTCCAGAAGATATCAAATTAATTGTAGTGAATTTGAATATTGATGTTAAGAGTGGACTAAAACTTTAGTTTTAAATAATTAAATAGGTAAAATGACAAATTGGGACAGGATTTATTATTTTCTAAAAGTTGAGGAAGAAGGAGCCTGCGTTTTCCTTGTTCTCTCTTCTACTTGCTTTGGCATCCCTGGTTCTTCCCTCCTGCCGTGTGCCAGCCTTGGATACAGAGAACTTTTACTGCTCTAAATTGTATTTACTTCTCAGAATTCCTGAGCCTTGATACTAGGTTCTCTGTGGGAGCTCGATAAATATTCATTGATGGGGATGGTAATGAATACTAGATTTTTTTGGCTCCCTGCTTTCTGACTTTAATCCAGCCATTTCCTTCTATCTTCCCTGGGGGAACTGGCAATCTGTTTAAAGCATGTTTGCACTTTGGAATCAGGAGGAGAAGCCAGCATAATTATTAGCTCCCAGTGATTCCCGGACTGTCAGTTAATTCTCAGGTCTTGCCATTTTCTCTACTCTACACACAGAGCTAAGTTTATACATAAGTGAATTAGGTATCACCATGAAAGATTTATTTCAGAGAGGAAAGTATGGCTAGGAAAACTTCTTTCTCTCTCAAAATAACATGCTCCAAACACACACACCAGTGAACAGCTGCCTGAAATTCTATTATTATCTACCTATTCTCTGGACTGTAAAGTGTCCACTCTTTAATAAGTTCATTTAGGAGGCTTTGAGTGTGGTAGGAAGTCAGCATGGAGAAAGGACTTGGTTAAGGTCTTAACTCTGCCAATAACTACTTGTGTGACTTCACAAAAGTCATTTCAACCTTTGGGACTCAGTTTACCTACTGATAAAGTGATGGTGCTGGGAAAAAAGTCTGTTTTCTTTTAGAAATGAATAATTTGTTAATTTCTTAAAAAGTAAAAATGACACCCATGCAGACTAAAAATGAACATGTGTTTTAAATAGTAAGATATCACTTACTATTTAAATGAGGGAATAGGTAAGATGTCACAATTAGTTTATATGTGAATCTAAAAAACAACATATTTATAGATGTAGAATAATGAAATGAATATACAAATAGAGGTCAAACAAGCTGTTTTCGCCCTGGGGATGTCAGTTGAACCTGTGCTGCAAAAAAAGGTCTGTTGGCAGAACTCTTTTTCATTGCTCCCTTGTGATCTACAACTTAGAGAATTATAAAATAGCTCCTACAAAATAAAAATCAGTAACTCTAAAAGCTGTGTTCTAGATAATGCAGTTTTCCATTCAAGCACAATTTTCCCCTACATTAGAAATCAGTTGCTAAGTACAGTACATGGTCATAGTGGAAAGATTTATTAGCCATTAGTATTTTTCCCTAAAATGATAGCTTCTCCATGATCTCAGGGTCCAAACCTGCTGCCCGATATTTTGGAAACTTCGAGAGCGATTTGTTCTTTGTTCTCAGGCCCAATATCAACTGCATGATATATAGCAGTTTATACTTTCTGTCAAATTGCATTTCTCTTATTCTGCAAAAAATGGTTTTATTGTTTTTCCCTCCCCCCAACCCCACCCTCATTTGAGAGAGAGTATCAAGCTATTCAAAGACAACAGAGAAGCATATATGATAGGCCTTCACTTTATCTGGCATCAGTAACTAGCTTTTTTCGTGAGAGATGTGCCCATATACTGCAGATTAAATCAGTATGTCCCAGTCTTTCACTAACCCTTCTCCTGCTTGACGATTCTCTTTAGTCATATACTCTTTCCTTTTTATAGTAACCTCTTGTTTGAGGAGATTTTTCTCTCCTTCCTTCTTTCATTTCTTCCTTGCTGTTTCATTTCACTAATTCCAACAAAAAGTCAACACTTGGAAACGGATCAAACTCTAAATCAGGGATATTCTTTCTCTTATTTGTAAATAAAAATTCTAAATCAAACAGATAAGAGTTATGATAAAAAATGTTACATGACTTTGGCAAAATTGGGTTGTGTGGGGATGTGATTATTAATACTCTGTTGAAAGGCAGCCCATAATTGGATGCTATCACTGCTTCCGACTAACAGTAACTTGCTTTGTTGGGTGCAGGGCTCTTATCAACATTTGGTTTCCAGACATTAATTCATTTTTTAAATCTTATTTTCTCTAGAAGTGCAAGTGAGGGATTTTGTTTTTCAAAGTTCATTTCTAATTTAGTTTTCAGACCAGAATTGGCTGGTATACTCATTTTTTGTCAGATGAGAGAACGTTGGCAGCACAATTGTGCTTCAAGAAGAATTTTACTGGACTGGAACCCAAAATCTGTTAACCTGAATGGATAATACATTGGCAAATCCTCATCTCTTGGGTGTGTCTGTATGTTTGGTCACAATATAATTTCAATATTTTTTTTTTCTTCAGTGGCTACCAAATTATACAAAAGTGTCAAGTATGGCTAATTTAAATAAGTGTAAGTGTGCACTATTGTAAAGTTTGAATTCATGGAAACTTGAATAACAAATTATTTTAAAAGAAATTCATATTCCCATTTCTCCACATCCTAGTCAACATGTATCTTCCTTCTTCCTTCTTTTTGATAATAGTCAATTTAACAAGTATAAGGAGATAGCTCATTGTGGTTTTAATTTGCATTTCTATGATGATCAAAGATGTTGAACTTTTTTTTCATATATCTGTTGGCCATTTGTATGTCTTCTGTTGAGAAATTTCTATTCAAGTCCTTTGCCTAATTTTAGTAGGGTTATTTGTTTTCTTGTTACTGGCTAGTTTGATGTCCCTGTATATTTGTATATGTGTACCTTATCTGATGTATGATTTGCAAATATTAAATATTTTCTCCTAATCCTTGAGTTGTCTCTTCAATCTATTAATTGTTTCCTTTGCTGTGAAGAAGCATTTTAGTTTGATACAATCTCACTTGTCTATTTTTGCTTTCATTATGTGTGCTTTTGGAGTCATATCTAATAAATAAATAAATGTCTCTGTCCAGACATTTGTCATGGAGCTCTTAATCTATGTTTTCCTCTAGTAGTTTTATATTTTCAGGTCTTACATTTAAGTCTTTATCCATTTTGAGTTGATTCTTATATAAGGGGTGAGATAAAGTTCCAATTTTACTTCTCTGCATATATGTATATATCTAGTTTCCCTAAAATCATTTATTGAAGAGACTGTTCTTCTCTCATTGTGTGTTCTTTGCATCTTTATCAAAAATCAATTTACCATAGATGTGTGGGGTTTTTTTTCAGAGAAATCTATTCTGTTCCATTGGTCTATGTGTTTGTTTTTATTCCAGTACCATGAAGTTTTTATTCTATAGCTTTATAATATATTTTGAAGTCTGATATTGTGATGCTTCCAGGTTTGTTCTTTTTGGTCAAGATTGCTTTGGATATTTGGGGTCTTTTGTGATTACATACAAATTTTAGGATTTTTTTCTATTTCTGTGAAAAATAACATTGAAATTTTTATAGGAATTGCATTGTATCTGCAGATCATTTTGGGTACTACAAACATTTTAACAATACTAATTCTTCCAATTCATGAACATGAGTATCTTTCCATTTATTTGTGTCTTCCTCAATTTCTTTCATCGATATTTTATTGCTTTCAAGATCTTTCACTTCCTTTGTTAAATTTACTCCTAAGTATTTTTTGAAGCTATTGTAAGTGGGCTTGTTTTCTTAATTTTTTTTCTTAATGGTTGTTGTGTATGGAAAAACTACTGGTTTTTGTAAGCTGATTTTGCATACTGAAAATTTACTGAATTTGTTTATCAATTCTAACAGACTTTTTGTCAAAGTCTGTAGAATTTTCCATATATCGTATCATGTAATCAGCAAACAGACACAATTTCATTTTATCCTTTCCTATTTGGAAGCTATTTCTTTCTTTTGCCAATTGCTCTGGATAGAATTTCCAGTACTATGTTGAACAGAAGTAGTGAAAGTGGGCATCCTTGTTTTTTTCCTGATCTTACAAGAAAAACCTTCAACTTTTTGCTGTAGGCAGCAGTTCACAACCTTTTTGGCACCAGGGACTGGTTTCATGGAAGGCAGTTTTTCCATGGGTGGCTTGGGGGAGTGCGGAGCTCAGGTGGTGATGCCTGGCCTGTTTCCTAACAGGCCTCAAATGGGTACCGAACCGCGGCCCTGGGCTTGGGGACCTCAGCTGTAGAGTATGATATTACCTGTCGTCTTGCGATATATGACTTGCATAGTGTTAAGGCACATTCTTTCTGTACATAATTTTTTGAGAGTTAACATACATTGAATTTCATCAAAAGATTTTTCTGAATCTATTGAGATGTTCATATGGTTTTTTGCCTTCATTCTGTCAATGTGTTGAATTACATTTATTTATTTGTATATGTTGAACCAACCTTGCATCTTAGCATTAAATCACACTTGATCATGATGAATGAGTCTTTTAATGTACTGTTGAATATGGTTTACTAGTGTGTTGTTGGGGACTTTTGCACCTGTGTTCATCAGTGATATTGACCTGTAGTTTTCTTGTACTGTTTTTGTCTGGCTTTGGTATCAAGATGATGCTGGCCTTGCAAAATAAGTTTGAAGGTATTACCTCCTTTTTAAATTTTTGGAAGAACTTGAGAAGGATTGATATTATAATAGTTCTTCTTTACATGTTTGGGAGAATTCAGCCATGAAGCCATTTGGTGCTGGACTTTTCTTTGATGGGAGATTTTAATTACTGATTTAATCTTACTCATTATTGGGCTGTTCAGATACCCATTTTATTTTTTATTTAATTTGTGATTCAGTCTTGTTAGGTTACATGCTTCTAGGAATTTGTAATTGACTGTAGTACTAATATGATCCTTTGTATTTCTGTGTTATCAATTATAATGTCTCCTCTTATATTTCTGATTTTATTTATTTGAGTCTTTTTTTAATTAGTCTAGCTAAGATGTTTGCCAATTTTGTTTAGCTTTTCTAAACATTAACTCTTAGTTTTAGTTATCTTTTCTATTGTTTTACTAGTCTCTATTTCATTTATTTCTGTTCTTACCTTTGTTATTTACTTCCTTCTGCTAACTTTGGGCTTAATTTGTTCTTTTTCTAGCTTCTTGAGATGTAATTTTAGGTTATTTGAGATCTTTCTTCTTTTCTGATACCGGCATTTATTGATATAAAATTCCCTCTTATAAAACTACTTTTGCTGCATTCCATATGATTTGGTATAGTTTCATGTTCATTGTCTCAAGATATTTTTTTAAATTTCCACTTTAATTTCTTATTTGATCCAATAATTGTTCAGGAGCATATTGTTTAATTTCCACATATTTGTAACTTTTCCATAGTTACTCTTGTTGATTTCTGGTTTTATAACATTGTCAGAAAAGATATCTGATATGATTTCAGTCATTTTAAATTTGCTGAGACTTGTTTTATGACCTAATATACCATCTAATCTATACTGGAGGATGTTTTATGTGCACTTGAGAAGAATATGTATTCTGTTGCTGTTGGGTGAAATGCTCTATATGTGTCTATTAGGTCTATTTAGTCTAAATTGTAGCTCAAATCCAATGTTTCCTTATTAATTTTCTGCCTAGATGATTTGTTCAATGTGGAAAGTGGGATATCAATATTCTCTACTATTATTGTATAACAGTCTATGCCTCTGTACAGATTCTTAATGTTTACTTTATATATTAATATTTAGGTGCTCCAATGTTGAGTGTGTATATATATATTTTTTACTTATTTATATGTATAAAAATATTTACAATTGTTATATCCTCTTGATTAATTAATCCTTTTATCACTACATAATGACCTTCTTTGTCTCTTTTTATGGTTTTGATCTAAAGTCTTTTTTTCCTGAAATAAGTATAACTATCCCTGCTCTCTTTTCATTTCCATTTACATAAAATATCTTTTTATATCCCTTCACTTTTAGTCTATGAGTGTTCTTTAAGGTGAAGTGAGTTACTTGCAGGCAGCATATAGGTTTTTTTTTTTTTTTTTTAATTCATTCAGCCACTCTTTCTTTTGATTGGAGAATTTAATCCATTTACACTTGATTATTAATTGGAAAGGACATAGTAGTGCCATTTTGTTAATTGTTTTCTGGTTGTTTCATAGGTCCTTCGTTTCTTTCTTCTCTTGTTTTCTTCCTTTGTGGTTTGATGGCTTTCTATAGTGGTATCTTTGGTTCTCTTTTTTTTTTTTTTTTTTTTTATCTTTTATGTATCTATTATAGGGTTTTGTTTATGGTTACCCTGGGGCTTATATAAAACATCTTATACTTATAATAGCCTGTTTTTAGTTGCTAACAACTTGCTTTTGATCACAAACATAAAGTCTAAACTCTACTTCCCCTCCTCTCATATTTTGGGTTTTGATGTCACATTTTACATCTTTTTATAATTTGCATCCTCTAACAAATTGTTGTACCTTTAGTTGTTTTCAACAGTTTTGCCTTTTAACTTGTATACTGGAGATAAAATGGATTTACCCACTGCCATTACAATATTAGAATATTTTGGATTTAACAATGCACTCACTTTTACTAGTGAATTTTATACTTTCATATGCTTTCATCTCACTAATTAGCATCTTCTTCCTTCAGCTCAAAGGACGTCTTTTAGCATTTCTTGTAAAACAGGTCTAGTGCTAATAAAATCTCTCAGCTTTTGTTTGTCTAAAAATGTTTTTATTACCCCTTCATTTTTGAAAGAAAGAATTGTTTGGTATAGCATTCTTATTTGCTAGTTTCTCTCTGTCTCTCTCTCTCTTTCCCCTCTCTCTGGAATTTGAATACATCATTCCATTTCCTTCTAGCCAGCAAGGTGACTACTGAGAAATCCACTGATAGGCTTATGGGAGTTCCCTTATATGCAGTGATTTGCTTTACCATTGCTGCTTTCAACACTCTCTCTAACTTTTGATAGTTTGATTATGATGTGTCTCGGTGTGGGTGTATTTGGATTCCTCTTATTTGGTGTCCTTTGGGCTTCCAAATCTGACTTTCTATTTCCTTCCCCAGGCTTAGGAAATTTTCTATCATTATTTCTCTAAATATTCTTTTTGTACCTTTCTTTGTCTTCTTATCTGGCACAGCAATAATGCATAAGTTACTCCATTTGATGTTGTCCCATAGTCTCTTAAGCTATCTTCACTCCTCAGATTAGATGATTTCAGTGACCTGTCTTTGCATTCACTGACCCTTTCTTCTGCTTGATCAGTCACTATTGAATTCCTCTATTGAAAGGTTAAATTCAGTTACAGTATTTTTCAGATCTATAATTTCTGTTTTGCACTGTTTTATACTTTCTATTTTTTTTTGTTGTTGTTGTTGCTGAAATTCTGTATTTGTTCATGTATTGCTGTCTTAACCTCAGTGGGCATCTTATGACTATTAGTTTGAATTCCTTGTTGGAGAAATCACACAACTTCACTTCACTCAGCTCCATTTCTGAAGATTTTATCTTGCTCTTTTATTTGGAATATATCCCCTGTTTGTTTATTTTCTTGGACTTTGTTTCTACACATTAGGTAAGATAAATACCTCTCTCAGTCTTGTGAAACTGGCCTCATGTAAAAGAAGTGTCCCACCAATCTAGCCAGCCAGAGATTTTAAGGTGCCTCCCAAAACTTTTTGTTTGTCCAGATTGTTGTCTCTGTTTGTGAAGGTCCCCTGGAGCTTAGGAGGTGCCACATCTGGATCAGTATCCCAAGACTAGTAAGGTAGGAGCCAGACTCTCTAGACGTAGTGGGACAGATTGGGATATTGTATGTGGGTTTCAGTTACTTTTATCTTCACAGTAATGTTGAGCATGGGTATTTATTTCCCACTCTCTCTGCACTAAGCTGGGAGAGGACATGTGGCAAATGCCTGCATTCATGTTTAAGATGCATCCTCTTTTCCTGGGGAGATAACTGCTGAAAGTAAACCTGTTGTAGCTTCACTTCTTTGTTTTATGTAGTCTTGGACACTCAGGAATGCAAGGCCCCATCAAATCCCAGAGCTAGGTCATTAAGGAGACAGTCCTTGGGTGGCAGGTACAGAAGATGTGGCACTTAGTGCATGATCAGACTCCTTCCAGGAAGAATGAGTAGGCCTGGATTTATCACTGGGGTGAGCCAGAAGTAAAGCTTGTGAAGTGCCACACTCTGGCTCTAGCTACCAGAGGGCTATTGTTTGTTTGCCCTGTTAGCCCTCAGAGTAAGTTTTTTTGAATCCAGGCTGTTAAGTAGCCACTGGCAGTTTATACTGTAAACCTCTTCATAAAGAAAATGGGAATATCACATTCCCCTCTTTTCTGCACTGCTCCAATGGAATGTAGTCCAATGGAATTGTTTACATACCTGTGTAAGGCCACCTCTTTTTTCTGTGATCTAGGGAGACTCACATAGGCTTAATCCCTTCTGCCCCTAGAGCTAAGAATTAAACTTGTTAGAGGAGTGTATAAGCACTTGTTGCATGGCATAAACCCCTTTCAGGGACAAACAGAAAGCTGCATTTTTAATGCCCCTGCTATGCACTCTTTCTGGGGAATGAAGACCCTGGTAGTGATTACACATGCATATAAAACTACCATTTTTCTTTGTGGTCCAGAGATACTTGCATATACTTAGTACCTGCTACTCCCAAAGCTAGGAGGTTTAGAATGCACTCCCTTTGGTAAAAGTTATTAAAGTTAGGGTGCTTGGTGTATGACCAGACTCCTTATGGTAGGAATTAATAGACCTGGAGTTATTGCTGGGGCAAGCCGGGGGAGAAGGGTTGGGAAGTGCCAATCTGCTTCTCAGGCTGCCAGAGGACTGACACTTGTCTGCCCTTTTGACTCCCCAGTGCAAGTTAGAAGCCAAGCCGCCAAGTGGCCACTACAAGAGTGAGTCCTAAACCCCTCTGGGGAGAAACAGGCGTTGTGATTTTAAGCCCCTTCTCTGCACTGCTCCCTGGTGATGAAGCCCCTGATAGAGGTTATACACTCCTATAAAATCACTGCATTTTTCCTGTGGTTTATAGAGATACACATATGCCAGTCCCCTCTAGAGGCCTCCAGAACATCAACATCAAGAAAGTAAGACATTGCCATCTCCCTTTGTTCCTTGAAGGAGGATAATAGGAAATGTTGGTGAGCAGCATTCATATTTACCACAGTTGTAAATCAGTAAAAGTTTGAACAGTCCAAAGCTCATGTTTTCTGCTGCTTTATTGGCAGAAATTCTTACTTGATTCATTTAATCCTGGATATGTTATCTCTTTTATCACTTTCCATTTGGATATTAAGTATTTTAGGAGACATTTGAATTTGCCATAACTCCTAGGGTCCAGCTATTAATGGCTCTTTGCCATCTCACTGGGCTTAACTACTGTGATTCTGAGCGTGAACATCAACTGTATAGTCAATAGACTCTTTTTTGTTGTCAATCAAAGAAGAGAAACAGAGGAAAAAGCAGAGCCCCTTAAGTCTATTTACTTAGCTTCTGTATCTATTGTCTGTCTCCTTGTACTTTTTTTTTTTTTTTTTTTTTTTTTGAGACAGAGTCTCACTCTGTTGCCTGGGCTAAAGTGCCATGGCATCAGCATACCTCACAGCAACCTCAAACTCTTGGCCTCAAGCAATCCTTCTGCCTCAGCCTTCCGAGTAGCTGGGACTACAGGCACGAGCCATCATGGCTGGCTAATTTTTCTTTCTATATATTTTTAGTTGTCCAGCTAATTTCTTTCTATTTTTTTTAGTAGAGACGGGGTCTCACTCTTGCTCAGGCTGGTCTTGAACTCCTGAGCTCAAACAATCTGCCCACCTTGGCCTCCCAGAGTGCTAGGATTACAGGTGTGAGCCACCGCACCTGGCCTGTCCCATTGTACTTTATTCTTCTATTAACATGGTTTCTCTTTCCATCATCCACCCATTTTTAACATCAGATATTACAACACATGGTACTGTATGGCAGATAATCATTAAAGTTTTAGGGGTCAGTTATGGGGCAGTGGGGAAACTGTAGAACAGTATGTAATAAAGAAAAGTTTTAATTTAATACTAGACCTCTCTGTAGTTAAAAGTACCCCAGGCATCTTCACATATTTTCTCCCGAGGCCAAGTCTCTCATCATATTATTAGATTCCCTCTATCCTTTTCCTTCAGGTGCTAGTTAAAGACTTTCATATCCTTGTCAACCTATTAAGTAGAACAATTATCTCTTCTGGATCCAACAACCACAAGGCCATTATTTGCATATCTTGAAATTCATTGAAGTGCATTACTAAGTAAGAAAATAGTCAATTCTAATTCAGAATACTTAGCCATATAAAAAACAAGTCACCCCAGATATGTGAATAAGAGATGTATTTTTCTTTAATACATTCTAGACTATAGACAGAGCAACTTCCAGGGGTTGTAGGTGTTGGATGGGGTTCTTGTTACATTTGTGTTATATGCCGTATACAAGGGTTTTACAAGATCTCACAATTATCTTAGGATTTTCATCTAATACTGGCCACAAACCTTGTTTTTTTCTTACTGGGTAAATTTCAAAGGCCCAGAAGTAGCATGTGAATCAAGAAAGCTCCATGGGTTTCAGACAAACTTTGACCTCCAAGTGGCAGAGAACAGAATTGAAAATTTCACAAAAACACCTTTATTCGCAAGGTCAGCTCAGCAGGGACCAAGCAGTACAGAACCGGTGAGAATGAAAACTAATCAACAAAGGAAATTCTTTCAAACAACAACATCAGTCACAAAAACAGTGATTCACAATCAGGATACTAGTTGGTTTGGTTCTTATTTTAACCAAAGTGTCCCTTTTGGATTTCCTTGATGCTCATATCCAGTTCTGAGGAATGTTCCACTACAGGCTTCTGGCTTATGTCTCATAAATAAATCAGCAAGATAAAAATAGCTGCTTCTCTCAAAGTTAAAGCAAAATGAAAGTCAAGGTTTCAGCAATCATCCTCTACTCTTTTCCTTTTCTGTTTTCTTGTAATAATATCTAGTTAGCTCTGAAGGCACAAAATTGTTCAACGATAAGTATAGGCTGATTTTGAAAAAAAATTATAATTCTCAGTATTATTTAAAATCTGTGATTAGAAAAATGTCATGCTGAAAATATAAAATTTTATCCTCCTTTATTAAAAAAACATTTTTTTATAAAAATCTTCACATTATATCTCTCTTGCTAAAAGAAAAAGTGCTTCTGTTACAAGAAGTCCTAAGACACTTGGGACTATGAGAATAAACCAAAGATGGTTTGCCTGCTGTTTTTGTCAATATAATAATCCCTGAAGTTTAAGGGAGCTTTTCATAAGGGAGAGTTGCCGATGAATGTTCCTAGTAGAGAAGATTCTAGAAAGTTCCATGTTTTACTTCTGCACTTATACTCAGTCCAGAAACTAGGGGCTGAATTATTTTGATTCTCATATTTAGTTACTTAGTAATTCTAAATTTTGGTGAGAGTATAGCTTCATATTTTAGAGCTAAAAATGCCACTGCAGAATTTACTTTAAAATGTAACTGTAACTTTCAGCATTGTCTTAAGGTATAGAAAGCTGGAAAGACCATCATTTTAACCCTTACAACAACAAAAAGCTGGGTTACCTGCAAAATCACAACCTTCTTGAACACATAAGAGAGCTGATCTCCCAGAGCAACAAACTAACCCAAAATATGAGAAAGACACCCTTCCTAAGAGAGAGTGAATATGAACATTAGCTTTTCTAATGAAGATACAAGTGAGCATTCAAGCTATTAAGAAGGATTCTTGTTAAATTTAATCAATTTCTGAACATTGATTGTGAGTTATCACGAAAGTATACAAAAGCTCAATATTGCAAACATAAGAGAAATTTACTCTGACTTATAGGCTGTTCTCCACAGACATCACTAGGTACTCACTCATAAGCAACAGGGCAGGACAAGAGAACAGGGAGCACCTCTTATGTTGAAGGCTGGGGAAGGGGAACAGTAGGAGCCATGGGGAAGGCAGCAAGTCTTGCTTGGATATGTCTTCCCATCTCCCCACATAAGAAAAATCTTAAGCAGCTAAGGAAAGTACAGTAAATCCTGTCATGCTGAGGCTAGAGATAAATGCTTATTAAAACTGAGGAAAGAAAAACAGAAAATTCCTTCTTTTCTTGGAGAAAGGGCAGAAAAATATCCTAGGGCCAGATCAATAAAGTTCCCCTACCATGGGTGCAAGGACATGATCACTGAGAAAGACCCACGCCCAAGAATTAGGAGAACATCATCTGCCTAAGACTGAGGCTGAGCCAGAACAACAGAGAAAGCCTCCTCCTTTGCTCATCCCCCGTCCCCAAGGCTACCAATTATGAAGGAACAAGTAAGAACAATCCAATATATTGTTTGTAAAGGAGCAGAAGCCTAAAGAGATACTCTTCTTTGTGATGTAAACATAAAGAGAAGACTTAAATGAAGAAGTGAATGGACATTATAAAAAATCCTCTAACCCTCACCCTAAAAAGAACATAATGCTATAAGAAATTGAAGATTGGTAAAGCACTGTGTAAGACCATAATAACAAAAAACCCCAAACTCAGCTCAGCTCTTAACTGGATTTACTCAATGCTCCACACAAAGAACTACAAAAAGATTAAGCAAGCCCACTTCTAAGAATAAATAAGATATAACTCAGTCTCTATCACCTTATAAAAGATATATCTCTTACCACCAAAAATTATAAAATACACATATGAATAGGAAAAATCAAAATGCTGTCAAAAGACAAAATTATCAACAGAATCAGATTCAAATATGATACTGCTATTGGAACAATCAGGAAATAGAAATAATGATTAATAGGTTAAAAGTTGTAGTGGAAAATGTTTATAATATGAATGAACAGATGGGTGATATCAGCACAAATATAAAAACCATAATAAAAAATTAAATAGAAATGGTACAATTGAAAAGAGAGTAGTTGCAGAGATGAAGAATGCCTTGAGTAAGCGTATCAATAGATTTTTCAGTTGAGAAAAAAAATCAGTGAGTCTCATTCTAGGTCAATGATTATCACCTAAATTAGATTACAAAGAGAAAAATAAGTGAAAAAAAAATAGAAGAGAGAATTCAAGATATGTGGAATAGTTTCATTTGGTCTAACCCACACATAATTGGAATTCCAGAAGAAAAAGGGAGACAGAGAAAAGGAGAAAGTGTAAGGTTTTTTGGATTAGTCGGCACCAGAGAAAGAAAGACGAGCAGAGTTGAAAGGGGTAAGTAACGAGGCTTTATTGGGGCATTCCGGGATGAGGTTCAGGGGCCCTGAGAGAGAGACCCGGGAAGCCGTCTCGCCCAGAAGTTTTGAGTGGGCTTATATATGTTTTTAGGGATAGGGGTAGGGAGTTTTTTGGCAGGAAGATTTATGGTGGGGAGAGCAAAGAATTTTCTGTCGTAGTTTTAGTGTGGGTATTGAGAAATAGGAGGGGCTGGTGTTATGTGTGGCCTCTAGGAACCAAGACCCTTATCAGGGTAACCATCCAGGTGTGGTCATCCTTTAATTTAGCTGGGCCTTGCAGGCATTGTTCTCGGCAGGTCTTGTGGGCATCTTCTTTTTCCATTAGGGAGAGGAGGGGTGCCTGCCACCAGCCTTACAGAAAGATGTTTGGACAGAAAACATTTATAACACTGCCTGATGTGGCTCTAAATATATGTAGAAAAAATATTTAAGATATTACACTATAAATGGAGGAGAGTAAAGAGACATGAAGAAAGTAGGGTTTCTATACTTCACTCAAACTGGTAGGATGATGATCGCAGTAGACTGTGATAAGTTATGTATATATAATACCTAGATCAACCACTATAAAAGCTATAAAATAGATATATCAAAAACGCTATAAGTTACATGTCCTGAGTTGCTTTAAGGAAACAAAAACCAAAAACACTATAAGTAAATTTAAATTAAATTAAAAAAATGTTCAAGTAACTGACAGGAAAGTATAAAAAAGAAGACAGTGAAACAAAACACAGAACAAACATAAAACAAAAGTATGAATATAATCACTCTGTTGAACAACGCATTCTTTTCAAGGGGTGACAGAAAATAAACCAAGATAGATAATATCCTGAGCCATAAAACAAAGTGCAACAAAAAGTAAAACAAAAAATTAAATGATATAGCGTATGTTCTAGCCATAATGAGATCAAACTAGAAATTAATAAAGATAATAGGAAAATATAGAAATACTTGGAAACTAAAAAGAACCAAACAAAAACAAAAACACTTCTAAGTAATCATGGGATCCCAGAGGAAATGTACACAAATATCCAAAATTACATGGAATTGAATGAAAATGAAAATATAACACCTATATCAAAACCTATGGTACATAGCTAAAGCAGTACTGAGAAAAAAAAACTCATAATGTTCAATATGTATACATATTAGAAAAGAGGAAAAGCTTAAATTGATAATCTAAGCTCTCATTTCAAGAACTTAGAAAAAGAAGGACCACAAAACAAAAAAATGCCAGCAGAAGAAAGGGATTTATAAAAATCAGGATGGAAATCAATGAAATGAAAATGGATAAAGTGGAGAAACTCAATGAAATAAAGAGTGGTTCTCTGAAAAGAATAGTAAAATTGGCAAACCTTTAGCATGACTGACAAAGAAAAACAGAGAGAAGACACAGTAACCAATATTAAAAATGACATAGGAAATATCACTATAGACACTTCAGAAATCAAAAGACTAATAAGGAAATTCTATAAATAATTCTACAAACATAAATTTAATAGCATAGATAAACTACACCAATTCCCCTAAAGGCAAAAACTAGCACAACTCAGTCAGTGTGAAATACATCATTTAAATAACCCTATAGCTATTAAAGATAGAAAATAAGTAGAGATATAGAAGACCTGAACAAGGATGTCAATCAACTTCATCTAATTGACATTTCACAGAACATTATACCAAACAACGGCAAAATACAATTTTTTTGCATGTGAATATGAGACATTCACCTAAAAAAGTACATATTCTGGGACCAAAAGTAAATATCTCTATCTATCTATCTATCTATACACACACATCATTTTGAAAGTAAAACCATTTTGACACATCATAAATAACACATGGTACAATTATGTTAAAATGACCAAAATGGTTAAAAACACCAGGAAAACTAGTAAGTGAAAAAATTAAGATTCAATATCATTTATTTTTTCTTTTACAGGCTCTGCAGAGTTTTTTTGGTTTGAATAAATGGATACAAAATACATTGTGTCAAATATTTTTATTAAAAATGTATTTTTATTAAAAATATATTTTTAAGTAATGTTAGCCAAAATCTTAGATTTTATAAAATAAACCTGATTCTAAGGACAGGGAATGAAAAATCACAGAGCTGAGTTTTGGATTGTTAGAACTATTCTTGAAAAGTTCCACTCTAAGCAAAACAAAAGCAAACTTAAACAAATAAGCAACAACAGCCACCACCCCCATTGTAATCACCCCATTTATATGTTAGATATTTCAACATTAATACTTTTATGGTAAGTGCATTGAAGCATGCTGTTAGAATAGGGACATGCAATTTGGGGTTGGTAGCATTCCATTAGAGTGACCAGAGCACTTAAACTGTCATAAACTCTAGTCACTTAGCAGGAGATTAAGGAAAGAAAAGCTAATCATAAGTGATGGAGGCAGGAGGTTAAAATAGTGCACTCAATGGATGCACTATGGCCAACTATGGTTGGCCATCTAAAGGACACATTCAGAAAACAAATGAGTAAGCTGGGAGATCGATTTAAAGAACTTACCCAGCAGTTAGTAGGAAGGGATAAAGAGATATAATGAGTGAAATAGACATTAAAGTGTCAACATCGGTATAATTGTAGTGCCTGGATCACTAATAATTAAACAGTGAGGAGAAAATATCTGAATAAATAGTACCTATTTCCTGCAATTGAAAAAAATATTCAATACCTCAATTTGTAAAAATTTATTTAATGCCAAACTGGATAAATGTGTATGGTGAGGTGCCACATGTACAAACTATAGAAAAGTTTAAATCATCAAAGACAGATAAAGCTTTGTTCCTACTAAGGAACAAAGTCCACAACCTTGGGCTGCTGACTTCGGTGGGGGACTGAATGAGTATGGAGTCAGCAAATCACATTTGTAAATGCCTCATATACATACCCCTCTTTTGTTTGATTTCACTTTTATTTAGACCCCAAAAATTTAGATTTGAGGAAACCACTGACCATTGTGATCGGTTAATAAATGATAATTTTTATTTGATATTAATTCTAATCTCTGCTGTGTGTAGTGTTACATTTTATGACAATGAAATCCCTTTGAATTTATGACTGCAAGGGACTTAAACTGGGGACAGTGATGAACAAAGGACAGACGTGGTGTGGAGGGAAATATGTTGAGTTCAGTATACATATATACTATATACACTGTATACACAACATATAGATAATTATATAATAGAGTAGTCATTTGGATAAGAGTGCTACAACAGACTCAGCTCAATTGTGGTTATTAGGTCTGTTTCAAATATAATTAAATAATAGAAAGCTGAAATTCATAGTATAAATATGGAAACAACATGGATAAAGACAATTTCTTATAATGTATCAAGGAGTTGACCACTTAGTGGAGAATACTTTAAGGTCAAAGTTGGTTAAAGGGAAAGGGAACCCAGATAGATAAGGAGCACACTGAAGCAATTTTCTCCTTTGAGATGATGTGCTGAAATTGCAGACCACAAAGCTTTGACCTCAGTGGCCTCAGAATTTGCAGAGGAACAGTCTAGCCTAGGGCTTATTCAAATGAGTCCAGTAGAAGCAAACCTACTCTTGGTACAAAGTTGACTCTGAAATATAGGACCCTCCATGTAAAAGTGAATTAGAAATAAACCTGGCATGCCTGGTTACTGCCAGGGGAGTATTTAAATCAAAACAAGGCCCAGAGTGAAAGTGAAAAGCCTTTCTCAGAAAAAATTCATGTTCACAAACTAGACTTCACATGCATAGAAAACTCTAGTTTGCATAACCCTAGTGTTCTAAGAGGCCTTTAAGGAAAAACCAATGGCTTGCTAGTATTCTCATGTTCCTGAGAAGAGCAAACAAGTCTCCAGAAAAACTGATTTTCAACTGGTTTGAAAGTTTTTTCACAGACTAATTCTAAGAGCTATAGGCTTTTTCAGTCAAAAATCACAACAAAGCATGAGAAGAAAAGAATCACTAGCAAGAGTCAGCAGAGAACACGGATAGCAAAATCAAATGCTCAAATTTTCAGAATTTTTAATTATCAGTTGGAGAAAATAACATGATTTGTTAAATATAATTAAGTAAAAAAGGAAGGATCACAAATGTAGATAAAGATAAAGAAATTTAAAAAGTAAAATCATTGAAACTAAAATAAAAACACAATGGACAGGATTAATGACAAAAGAATGACTTGTAAGATTAATTTAAAAAAAATAAATCTGGAAAGCACAGTGAGGCAGAAATGAAAAGTATAAAAGAAAAGAGTAGAGAGAGAAGGATATATTTGAAGAAATAATAGTTGAGAATGGTCTTTGTCTGTTCAGACTGTCATGGCAAATACCATAGACTGGTTGATTTAAATAACAGAAATTTATTTCTCACAGTTATGGTGACTGGGAGTTCAAGATCTCGGTGCCAGCAAATGTGGTATTTAATGAGAGTTCTCTTGAGGTAAGAAAGGAGAGATTAAAAAATCAGTACAAGTAGCACAAAATTAAAATGATAGAGGCAAATCTAAATGTAGACATAAAATTATAATTAATATAAATGAACAAAATGCTTCACTAACAAGGAAAAGATTTTCAGAATAATTTTTAAACAAGTAAAAATCCATGTTATAAGAAAAAGACAGGTCCTAAGTATGCAAAAAGTTGAAAGATTGGGAAAATATATGCTATGGAAGTTATGATCAAATTAAAACTGGCATAACTATATTAATAATAGATGATAAGGATTTTAAGGCCAAAAACATTAGTAGGGAAATAGAGAATCTCTATATACAGATATAAATTTCAGTTTACCAGAATGATCATCAATTATAAATCTGTGTAAGAGCCTCAAAACATATAAAGCAAAAACTGACAGAACTAGAATAAGGAGACCAATCTACTAATGTAGTGAAGAATTTAGCACATTGATAGATAAAATACAGAAAAATCAGCAAATATATAGAAGAGCTTAAAGATACATTTAAAAAATAATGTTTATTCAGTTCTGGAATAATGAAGTGAAGAGTAGGTAAACTTACTCTCCCTATAAAACAATAAAAATGCAAGCAAATTAACTAAAATAAACCCTTTCAGAAGTCTGGTAGACAAAGCCACAGAATACACTGAAAATTGTCTATCTAGGGGAAACTACTAAATCCAAGTAAGACAGTAGAGTCTGTGCTGTTTTAACTTAGTGCTACTCCTGTTTCCCTCCCCATTTCAGTGGCACTGTTGCCAAAAGCTGGCAGCATTGTGGGCAACAGAGATATCAGACACTCGGGAAGATCTGGCTATTAAAAGCACAATCTCTAGGGCATAGTCAATACTTTATCTGAACTTGCAGTTCCTTGAGAAATTTATATTCTCAAGAATGTAGAGGCTATTTGATTTGACTCAGGTCTCAAATCAGTAGGAGAGGAACAGTCTACCCCCAGGGCATTTCCAAAAGAATAGCAAGCTGATGGCAACATTTCAGTTGCCTAAGGCTGAGATTTCAGTTGGGGCAAATAAAAGCCTGTCTAGGAATTGAAAAGGAAATCCTGGAAAACTAGATAAAGGTAAGAATCTTTAAAGAGCTCTAGCATATTCCTGGGCATCTGAAAGTCTGTGTGTATGTGTAAGGCTATGAGCAAACACAGGAAATACATGGGGAAAGGAGAAGGTATTAATCACTTAATTGGCTGACTTTGAGGCCTTGTACAAATGGGAATTGAAAGCTAAGGTTGTCCTATAGCATGTCTTACTTGAAGTGTAAGGATGTGTAATAAAATGTGCATCTACTCACAAAAATCCCGTTAGCAAAGATAGAAAATACACAAGCAAGACACAAGAAAATCTGACAAATCATTGGCTAACCATTATACTGACCCAAGTATGACCATTAGGGAACCAGGATTAAAAATAAAAACAATAACTCAAAAAAATACTAACAGAGAACTCTTGGTGACACACAGCAGAGAATACAGAATCTAAAAATTAATCCAGGAAAATCTTTACACATATAATAGCAATAAGAAAACACCACAATAACAGAAGTGAAAAATATTTTACATCTGAGGACTTATATTATCTAGAATGTCCAGTTTTTAACAAAATTTACTAGACATGGAAAAAACAGAAAAATATGACACATGCAAAAGAAAATAAAAGGTCACCAGAATCTGTGACTGAGAGGACCCAGATTTTGGATTTAGTAAATAAAGGCTTTAAATCAACTATTAATATGTTAAAAGAACTAAATGAAATAATGTATAAAAAAATTAAAGTGCAACAAATGTCTCACCAAATACAGAATATAAATTATTTAAAATTATAATAAAAAACCAATTAGGAGTACTGAAATTGAAAAATACAATAATTGAAATGAAAAGTTCACTAGAGGGGCTTGAGAATGGATTTGAGCTGGTAGAAGGAAAAAAGTCATCAAATATGAAAATAGTCAATAATGATATTCCAGTCTGAGGAGCAGAAAGGTTAAAAAATAAATAGAAATGAACAGTCTCAGAGAGCTGTGAGACACCATCAAACATACCAATATATGTGTAATGTGTATTGCAGAAAAAAAAAAGAGACAATGAAAATGAGAAAAGAATGGAAAAAAAACATATTTGAAGATATAATGGCCAAAAATATTCCAATTTTGATGAAAAATGTTATTCTATACATTAGAGAAACTCAATAAACCTTAAGTAGAATAAATGCAACATGATCCACATTAGACGCATCATAGTCAAACTGACATGAATTAGCAATGAAGAGAAAATCTTGAAAGCAGCAAGAGATTACCTTAAGTACTAAGTTAAACAGTTGATATCTCTGACATTTCACTTTGACACTTCTTGTTTTATTTTTATTGTGAAGGTGCATCGTCATTCTTTCAAAAGTATGGTTTAGCTTATGATTATCTTTCAAAAATTTTTTACAGTAATTTTTGTGAAACCATGGATAAGTCAAAAATTCATGTTATTTTTGGATATGAGTTCCATCATGGAACCAATGCAGTGCAGACAGCTTGAAATATCAACAAAGTGTTTGGGAAGGATGTGGCTAATGAACACACAGCATGTTAATGATTCGGGAAGTTCCATTCTGGTAATATAGCAAACTCCACCCATGCTCAAGTCCTACAGTTGACCCTGCAGAACTTGCATATATGAAAAGTTAGCTCTCCATATATGTGTTTTAAATTCTGCAAATATAGTATTTTGAACCTGAGTTTGATTGAAAATCATCCACTTATAAGTGAACTCACCCAAAACTCGTGCTGTGCCAGGGTCAACTGTATAAATATGTAATATGTATGACAATTTATGTGAATAAAATTATGTTAGAATGATTTTTTTGTGTGTACTATTGAAATTTGGTACTCTTGTCAGGCCTAATCCCAATCGCCTCTGCACTATATGACAACTAATCTACCTTGTGTCTCTGTAGATGTGCCTATTCTGGTTAATTTATATTAATGGAATCACGCAATATTTGTTCCTTTTGCTTGTCTTCTTTCATTTAGAATAATGTTTTATGGTTCTTTAAATCATTTAGGTATATTTGGCATGTTTATAAAAGGTATTAAAACATTTTTTTTCTTTTATTTACCCCTGCATGAAGGAGGGGAAGAGGGAAAGGAGGAGATGCAGGAGAAGAAGAAGGCAATGAATATGTTTTTAAATGAAAGTAGAGTTAATGGAGCAAGTAAAAGAGGAGAAAAAAGAGACTCAATGGGAAGAAGAATAAACCCAATGCTAGTTATAACCATAGTGATAGGAATAATGGTAGCGACTAAGTTTGCCATGAAATGTCAGGTACCTACTAAGCACTTGGTATATATTGTTATTATTTTTTAATTTACTGTTCATAGTAACCTGACGAGGTAATTTTATCTCAGTTTCACAGAGGAATACATGTGTTTAGAATTGTTAAGTGACTTGTCCAAAGTCCCATAGAAATTGGTTGAAGCTTTTCTTTCGAAGCCTGTTTTCTTAACTTCTGTCTGACCAAGAAAGAAGTGTTGTAGAATTGCCAGCGAGAGTGAGGGTAAGAAAGGGCCATCAGGTATCCCAAAAATCCTATGGTCTCCTCGCCCAGGACAGATGAGTATGGAACACCCGAAAGTAATAGTACAACTTGGAATGATGTAGTCTAGTCTGTTTGTTTTCTATGGCTGTGTTATAACTATATTACTTCAGACAAGGTATAGTAGTAAGACAAGACCCAGATCAAGAAAAAGAAACCAAAAAGGTTTTTACAGTTTTATTATACTCCAAGTTCCTCAGGGAGAAGACAGTCACACAGGGTCACTCAGGGGAAGTACAGGGGTCAGTTATGAGTCAACAGGACAGAGGAGAGCAGTGGGCAAGCACCTTTATTGTGTTTTATGTAGGAGGGAATGGGCAGGTCAGGGTAAAAAGGTTTAGGATTGAACAATTTAAATAATTTCAACAAGCTTTGGGACACTGAGGCTGGACTTCGTTATCTGGTACCTGACCCTGGGGTGAGAGTCTGATAAAGGAAGTGTTGGGAGATGTGGACTTAAATAGATACACAAGAAGGGGCTTTGACCTGCTTCCAGCCAGACCCCAAACTGGGTCAGGAAAGCATTTTAAAAACTTTATTACACACTACTATAACAAATTGCCATGAATCTAGAAGATTAAAACAAGACCATTTTATATCTCACCATTCTGTAGGTCAGAAGTCCAGTGGGTTCAGCTGATTCCTCTGCTTAGATATCAAGGCATTGGCTGGCCTGCATTCCTTACTGAAGGCTGTGGGGAAAACTTGCATCCAGCCCCATACAGGTTGTTGATAGAATTTATTTCCATGTTGTTGTAGAACTGAGATCCCTATTTCCTGGGTAGCTGTTGGCCTGGGGGTCTTTCTCAGCTTCTAGAGAATATCTGCACTCTTTGGCTTGTGGATCCTATCCTCCATCTTCAAAGCCAACAATGGCACAAGTCCTTGCTATCCTTCAAAACTCTGACTTCTTCTGCCTCATCACTCTTCCACTTCCAGCCAGAGAAAGTTTCATGCTTTTAATGACTCATAATTAGATTGGTCCCACCCTAACAATCCCAAATTATCTCATCATCTCAGTGTTCATAACTTCAAATGTATCTGCAAAATCCCTTTTGCTATGTGAATGTCACATATTCATAGATTCCAGAGATTAGAGTGTAGACATCTTCTGAGGTCATTATTCTGCCCATTACACTTAACTAAGATAATATCATTAACAGCCAGGTCTCTAGCTAGAGTAAAATCTCAGCCCACCACACCATCACCAATTCACTTCCTATCCAGGAACTCATGTGCTTGGCTTCCTACAACTCTACAAAAAACAACAGAGGACACTGGGGGAGTTGTGGCAAAGAGACTGACCAATATGGGGATTCAGCTTGTAGACCCTTTTACATCTTTTTAGTATGTTTAGGCACCTCGTAAGAGAATAAGTGCTTGTGTTCGTAAATACTTAAATAAGAGGTTTGTGTGGTTTCTGAATTCTGCTTCTGCATTATGTTACATTAAGTTTAGCCTAAACCTGGCTCCTTATATATTTTAAGTTTGGCTTAGAGGTTTTTTGATATGTAGTGAACTGTAACCTAACTAGATATATAAGCAGTATATAACCTTCTCTGGTATCAGTCACTGAGTTTTGGCTAATCATAGGCAACCAACTATACAAACTGTGTTCAAAAAAGGCAAACGCCAAGCTGTAATCAATACAGTTGTTTTTGTACCTCACTTCCATTTTCCACTTTCCTTTTTCTGTCCATAAATCCTCTCCCACCACTGATGATATGATCTTATGTCTAGAAAACCCCAAAGACTCCACTAAGAGACTCCTTGAATTGATAAATAAATTCAGCAAAGTTCTCAGATTACAAAATAAATGTATACAAAAAGTAGCATTCCTATACACCAATAACAGTCAAGCTGAGGGTCAAATCAAATACTCAATACCATTCACAATTGCTACAAAGAAAATAAAATACATAGGAATATATTAAATACTTAACCAAGGAGGTGAAAGATCTCTACAAAGAGAACTATGAAACACTGAGGAAAGAAATTGTAGACAAGACAAACGAAAAAGTGTATCATGCTCATGGATGGGTAGAATCAACATTGTTAAAATGTCTATACTACCCAAAGTGATTTACAGATTCAATGCAATCCCCATCAAAATACCAATGTCATGTTTCACAGATGTAGAAAAAATAATTCTATGCTTCATTTTGAACCAGAAAAGAGCTCGAATAGCCAAAGCATCTTAAGCAAAAAGGACAAATCTGGAGGCATCACATTACCAGACTTCAAACTAGATTACAAGGCCATAGTAACCAAAACAGTATGATGCTGACACAAAAATAGAGACATAGACCAATGGAACAGAACAGAGAACCCAGATATAAAACCATCCACATACAGCCAACTGATCTTTGACAAAGCAGGCAACCATATATAATAGGGAAAAGAAGCCCTATTCAATAAATGGTGCTGGGAAAATTGAATAGCCACATACAGAGAAGATTGAAATAGGATATATATTTCTCACCACTCATAAAAATTAATGCAAGATGAATAAAAGTCTTAAATGTAAGTCATTAAACCATAAGAATTCTAGAAGAAAATGTTGGAAAAACTCTTCTAGATATTGGTCTAGGCAAAGAATTTATGAAGAAGACCCCAATGGTAATCACAGCAACAACAAATATAAATAAATGGGACTTTATTAAATTAAAAAGCTTCTGAACAGCTAAGGAAGTAATAAACACAGTAAATAGACAACCTACAGAATGGTAGAAAATATTTGCAAATTATACATCCAATAAAGAGCTAGTAACAAGAATCTACAAAAAAGTCAAGCAAATCATCAAGGAAAAAACAAATAACCCCATTAAAAAGTGGGCAAAAGACACGAGCAGAAGCTTTTCAAAAGAAGATAGACAAATGGCCAGTAAACATATGAAAAAATGCTCAACGTCACTAATTATCAAGGAAATGCAAATTAAAACCACAATGTGATATCACCTTACCCCAGTTAGAATGACTTTTTATTAAAAAGTCCAAAAAGAATAGATGCTTGCATGGATGCTAAGAGAAAGGAATACTTATACATCATTGATGGAACTGCAAATTAGTAAAACCTGTGTGGAAAACAGTATGGAGATTATTCAAAGAACTAAAAGTACACCTACAATTTGATCTAGCCATCCCACTACTGGGTATTTACCCAAAGGAAAAGAAGTCATTTTATCAAAATACACCTGCACTTGAATGTTTATTGTAGCATGATTCACAATTGCAAAGTTGTGGAATCAACCCAAGTGCCCATCAATTCATGAGTGGATTAACACAATGTGGTATATGTATACTTTGGAATACTACTCAGCCATGAAGAAGGATGACTTAAGTCCTTTTGAAATAATTTGGATGGAATTGGAGACCATTATCCTAAGTGAAGTATCTAAAAAATGGAAAAACAAACACCACATGTATTTGCTGTTATAATGGAACTAACCAATGAACACATACATGTGCACAGAGGCAAGTAAAACTCCATAGAAATCAAGCAGTGGGAAGGGAGAGGTTGGGATGGGCAAAAACTTGCCTACTGAGTAAATACAATGAACACTATCTGGGTTATAGGCACAGTTACAACCTTGACTCAAGCATAACAAAATTGATACATGTAACCACAAACATTTATACCCATGTCATGTTTCAAAATAATAATAAAAATCTCCCACCACAAGCCAGTGCTGCAGTCACTCTGATCCTATTCTGGTTCTGTGGCCTGCCTTATTTGAGAATCATTCTTCGTTCAATTCAACTTTGTTAAATTTAAATTGTCTAAAGATTTTCTTTTAAAAATTATGTCAAAGAATCCATTTTCTGTTTATTTTGTTTTAGCTGTAATCCATGTACAATTGAAATTGAAAGTAAAATTGCAAATGCAAAGGTAATAATTGGTGATGAGAATAGTATATCTTATGTGGAAAGCACTTAAAGTTAACTTAATTAGTCACCCTGCAAATTAAGAGCAGTAATAGCTAACTGGAATTTGATGTTTTTCCTTGGTAAGGCCCTGATTGCTTGCCTCTATTTATTTGTGTCATTTTGTTATTAGTCTACAAGGAAAGTTCATCTTTGAAGAGGCCACATAAGCCCTGATCATACTGGAACACAAAATAATTGAGGCTCAAATATGAACTTCTTGTTGGGTTGTAATGTAGTAGAAAGAGCCCGGGACAAGGAGATTGGAGATATGGGTTTTTTTTTTCTTTATTTATTATAGCTTATTATGGGGGTACAACCATTCTGGTTAAATATATTGCCCATGCCCCTCCCAACCCCCCGAGTCTGAGCCTCAAGGATGTCCATTCCCCAGACAGTGCACATTGCACTCATCATGTAGGTATACACCCATCCTCTCCCCCACCCTCATCCCCCTGAGTCAAATCTTTAAGCGTGTCCATTCTCCAGACAGTGCGCATCGCACTTTAAAGCTCTTGTCTGCCATCAATCATTGACCTGCTAAATCATTGCTTTTTGGGGTCTCAGTTTGTATATTCTGCCACTTCTAGTACTTCCAATGGACAATATTTTTTGATTACTCAAAATGTGACAGCACATTTCTAGTTAATACACCTAAGTCTTTATCTGTGATAATTTCTTTTAATACTCACAACTCTATGAAGACAGAAAATATTATTCCTGTTTAAAAAACAAACACAGTGTCTTGTTAGAACTCTGCCCTTTTGCCTGGGCCAAGGAGAATGATAAGAGACACTTAGGATTAGAGCTGACCCCTGTACCAGGCCAGAAGGTGCAGCCCTTTTAGATTCTGCTTTCTATAAGTGGCCAAAATACCAGAGATGGGGGTTCTGTGGTCAACTGCATCCTGGGTGTCATTCACCTTCACTTTGATCACCTCGTAGTCTTTAAATTCTTGGTCTCTGTGGCCAAGTCCACAACTTGCCTTCTAGTCACTTGGCTGCCCTTCAGTGGTGGTTGATGTGTTAGCTGGTAGATTTGGAATCAGTCACCAGTCTTTCTGTTCTGTCTTGGCTAGGTCCATAAAAGAGCAGCGTAGCCCTGAGACCCAGATAACTGCTATTCTTTTTCTCCTAAAGGGAGGAAATAAAACTGGGGAAC
>CM052437.1:57043866-57083456 GCA_028533085.1 Varecia variegata
GGTGGTTGATGTGTTAGCTGGTAGATTTGGAATCAGTCACCAGTCTTTCTGTTCTGTCTTGGCTAGGTCCATAAAAGAGCAGCGTAGCCCTGAGACCCAGATAACTGCTATTCTTTTTCTCCTAAAGGGAGGAAATAAAACTGGGGAACACAATGTCCTTCCACAGCATGGGAAGAAAATAAAAATTTCCTTTCCAACAACAAAAAAAAAAAAACAAACACAGACACTTGAGGAAAGTAACAATCAATGAAGTTAAGTAATATCAAGATCATGCAAGTAAAATCATATCCGGGTCTGTTTAAATCCAAAGCAGTAAATATCATCTTGATGATTGCTTTATTGTAATTTTATTGATTATAGTATTATTACTGTATACAGTAGTCCCCTCTTTATCTGTGGCAGATATGTTCCAAGACACTCCATGAACACTTGAAACCACGTATAGTATTGAGCTCTTAAATATACTATATTTTTTCCTATACATACATACTCATGATAAAGTTTAATTTATAAATTAGGCATGGTAAGAGGTTAGTAATAATAAATAATAATAAAACAGAACAATTATAACAATATGCCAGCATTACTATCCTTGAATTTAGGGGCCATTGTTTAAGTAAAATAAAGGTTACTTGAACACGAGCACTGCAATAACACAACAGTTGATCTGATAACTGAGCATCTACTGACTAATGGGTTGGTAGCTTATAAAACTTGGATACACTGGATAAGTAGAGGATTCACATATCAGGAGAGGCGGAGCAGAAAGGCATGAGATTTCATCATGCTACTCAGAGAGGAACACAATTTCAAACATATGAATTGTTTATTTCTGAAGTTTCCCATTTAACATTTTTGGACTTTGGTTGACCACAACTGGAAGCTTAAAAAGCAAAAACACAGATAAGGAGGGACTATTATATATCCAGAAAATGATCACAATGTGCAAAATAATTAATAGCTTATTATGTGGTTTCCTTGAATACATAGTACATGACAACAAACATGTCCTATTTCAGATCAAATTTATTCCCTACCAGATTGATGTTGATCTAGCTTGAGATAGTTCTTTTCATATGAGAAAGAGCATCTGGCTGTCTCCACAGGGTCTTTTGCTCACTTTCTTTTTATGCCACATTCCCCCCAATAATTACCTCATTTCCATAGGTTAATTGTAAGTTCCCAGTTTCTTAGCCTCTTGTGCTGTATCCTCATCTTCAGATTTCCTAGGTGACCCTCCAAGCCCAGATTTATTATACTTATCCAAGAATCATAAATTTGGGGGATGGAAATGTTGAGCTCTAAATGATAAATAATTTTAACATGCATTTTTTTCTTATTTCAAATAAAGTCTTTGAAATATGATAAAAAATTTTTCCAAAATGAGGTAATCACCTGGTATATTGCATCAAGCAGTCCCATGTGATTTCCACTCCAAATACACTCCTCACATTAAGCAGTAATTGTGTAACAATATCAATTTGGCCTGCCATATTCAGACCCTCAAACAACTAAAAGGAGAGTATGCTTAATACAGTAAATGATCATTCTTTCTTTATTGGCAGAAATTGTGATGCTTGAAAGTTATTGCCAAGAGCTTTGGAATTTTTATTGAGAATTCCAGGAAGGCAGAGCATTCTGGGTAATATGTTAATTACTGAGAAGAAATCTTTCCCCCTGGGGCCAAAAACTGACTTCTAATTTCATAAAAATGTCAATAAGCCATGAGAGTTTCCTTTTTTTATATTTATATGATCTCTTTTCTTGAAGCAACATAAGAAAATGAACAGAATTCTAGTTTTATTAAGGGATGAATTTGTTTCCTTTCTCTTGTTTATGCATTATTAAGTAAATCACACATTATTTCCTTTCTTTTTCTGGAGATAAAGTCAGTTTCCTTAGAAAGTTAGTTTCTTAGCTCTATCTGTGTGGGCTACTGGGACCCTAGAGAGTAAATTCTATTATTGCTCATTGAAATCAATAATCCCTGTAACAAACATAACACAAATGTAAGGTGTGTTGGCATCTACTCTATAAAGAGTAATGGATCTTTTATTAAGGCATATTTTCTCAGAAATAAAGTCCTATATATTTAAAAATATTTCATAGTAATTGCCTCTTTATGTGATCTTAGGTTTAAAATTTAAAGACAGATTATTGGCATTTAGGATATTATACAATCTTGAAGTAATTTAACTCTCTTCTCTTTGCCATTGTGGCACATATGCATGGCATGAGTGCTACCCCTGGCTCTGATTAGCCACACCAGTGGGACCAGGTTTGAGGACTGGCTTTGTTAGGGTGGCTCATAGGCCATTTCGGCCTAATTTCTAAAGTACCGTTTGTCTATTGATCAGTGCTTCCTGCTCTCATATTTGCCTGTCTATCCATCCCCCAAATCTGACTATTGTCATTGTATTGGCTTTCTGTGTGTGAAAACGTTAAGAAAAGCAATTATACTATTTATAAGAGAACTCATTATCTTAATTGTCTTCTATTTTAAAACATATCATCTGAGGTTTTTAAAGTCTTCAAAATTACCTTTAAAATTATTATCCTATTGGTGCTCAGCACTATATCACATTTGGGCCCAAACTTCTTTCAGAATGGAAGTAAATTCTAATAGATTTGGGTTCTCTGTATATGAGACGTGTATAGGACATATGCTACTACTAGACTATATTAGGATATGTGACATCATATGTGATTAGTAAGGGGCATTGAAAAGGTCCTCAGCTATAAGAACAGTCTCTTTTGATCAATCCCATCATCAGGAATTAGATTTTCAGGAGTCAGCTACAAAAAAATTTCACAGTGTGAATTCCTTAGGAATACTCTTGGGTCCTTAAAGTACTGTTTTGTTCCAGTTACTTCTTAGGCCTTTGGGAGAGGGGAGGATATAGCAAATACAGTCCTTGCATTTTATTTTAAATAACATGAGAAATGCTAGCCTTATTCATGGTGTGTCTGTACCCTTTCCTCCTGCCTCCCCATCCCCAAGCTTAGCCAGTTATGGAGACTGAAATGACCCTAGAGAAAACGTGGCTTTACTATTATTGTGTAATTGTCCATTATATTAAGTCCCACCTTTTTGTGATTACCACCCATTCCTGAAAAACATTGCCATTTTTTCCCATCAGTAGAAATGGTTCACTGTGGCAGTAAATCTTGACTTTGTCTCAAGGGAATCAGCCTCAGCAGGGAGGGCTGATAAACACTGTTGGTGGAGTGGAACATGAATAATTTGAAAGAACTCCAAAATCCCTGTGGATCTTCATTTATTCCCCACTCTCATTCCAAGCCCTTTGAAAATCACTATTTTTATTTCAAATGAATTCATCAAAAATTTGTAATGCTGTCATCAACTGGATGCTAAGACAATAATGTCTTTTTTTTTGTCTAGACTACACTTCCTGATATGGAGAATTCTGGCCTCCAGACTGTGGCATGTATCTCCTCAGCTACTCTAAATGGGATGTTCTTTCTCCTCCTTCCTCCCTTTTGTTCCCTCTGCTCTCCTCCCCAGCCTCCCTCACTCCCTTCTCCCCCCACAACTTCTCTCTGTCTTTCTTGTGTTGACTTTTGACCTTGGTTTTACAATAGCATATACGCCGCCAGATAGTACACTTTATTTACTGTTTTTCCCTTTCATTAGCTTGTGTTGTTCTTCAATGCAGAGGTTATGTCATTTTCACCTGTCTATCTCAGTTATTTATCAAAGATAAATTACATAATATGTGATTGATAAATGAGAGAATGATGAGACAGGAAACTCTGATGATGAAGACAGGAAAGGGAAAAGCCCAGGGAGAGACACCGCTGGCTCTCTCGGGAGGAGAGTCGAGAAACACCGCAGAAAGGGTGTTGGGCTGGATGGACACTAGAAGCTCAAGGAGGCAAAGGTTAAGGTAGCAAAGGAAAACTTTTGCCATCTTGATAATTTTCCTCAGGACTTGTCTGCAAGTAGGAACAATTTTATAGTTGTATTTTGGTTATTAGGTATGAAATGTCTGATTTCCTTAAGTACTAAGATTGACAGTTGATATCATTAACATTTTACTTTGACACTTCTTGTTTTATTTTTATTGTGAAGGTGCATTCTTATTCTTTCAAACACATGATATGGCTTGCTATTTCTTTCAACATTTTTTTAGAGCAATTTTTGGGAAACCATGGATAAGTAAAAAATTCATGTTATTTTCAAAAATGAGTTCAGTTGTGGAAACAATGCTGCTCAGATAGCCTGAAATATCAACAAAGTATTTGGGAAGAATGTAGCTAATGGATGCACAATATGTCAATGGTTTGAGAAGTTCTGTTCTGGTGATTTTAATCTTGAAAATGAGCCACATGAGTGACCTGAGACCAAGGTGGATAATGAGTTGAAAGTGGTAGTGGAAGCGAATCCATCTCAACCTATGCGTGAATTAGCAGCAAGGGTTACTATTTCAACAATATTGGATCATTTGAAACAAATGGGCAAGGTAAAGAAGCTGGATAGATGGGTATTGTATGAATTAAATGAGCGTCAGAAGCGAACTTGTCTCAAAGCTTGCCTTTCTTTACTGTCACGACATAAAAGTGAACCATTTCTACACCATATTGTTATGTGTGCTGAAAAATGGATTCTTTTTGATGATCACAAGCATTCAGCACAATGGTTGGATAAAGATGAAGTGCCAAAACACAGTCCCAAACCAAATATTTATCAAAAAAATCTAATGGTGCCTATTTGGTGGTCCGGCACTGGTATTATCCACTTCAGCCTCATGAAATCTGGTCAGTTGATCACAGTAGATGTCTACTGCAACCAGTTGGATGAAATGATGAGAATGCTTGTGATTAAGCAGCTAAGATTGGTCAATAGAGACAGGCCAATCTTCTTGCAAGACAATGCTTGACCACATGTCACACAAACAACCTGCTCACAGAAGCTGGACTGGAAAACTCTCTGTCATCCACTGTCTTCACCAGACCTTGCACTAACTGATTACCACTTCTTCCAGGCTTTGGACCACTTCTTGCAAGGAAAAATATTCAATTTTCACAGCTGTGGAAAATGCCTTTTGTGATTTCATCACCACTCACTCTTCAGGCTTCTTTGCTGCTGGCAAAAATAAGCTACAGTTAAGATGACAAAACTGTGTTGATAGTTTAGGCACATGCTTTGATTAATTGTACTGCTTCTTGTTTTAGATATAATAAACTAAACTTTTCATTCTATCAGACATTTCATATTTAATGACCTAATACTAGGCTGCATGCTTAGAAAGACCCTACACTCTTTTAATGTTTTGATGTGCTCTCATAAAATTCTTATTAATTTTTGAAGAAGGGGTCACCTCATTTTCATTTTACACTAAGCCCAGTAAATTATATAGTGCTTTATGGAGCTACTGCCTTTTTTTTTTTTTTTTTTTTTTTTTTTGCCCTGTAGAGCCCTTTAGAGACTCTCATAATTATTGTACCTTACTGGTTACGATCTTAAACATGGCCTCCACTGAAGTGCTGTGGAAAGGTACAAGTTTCTAGCACACCAATACCGCCTACCGATACTACCTGCTGGCTTCTTTCATACAGCTTGGCAACATCTAAAGCTGACATAGGGAGAGGAATTGGTTTCGATTTTTACTGTGTATAGAAAGGTCTAAGAAAGCAGATGTCTATTTTGCTTTTCAAATAAAACTCATTCTGGAAGACCTTTTGCAAGGAATGAGAGGAATTCAACTTGGTTAGGGAAACATTACATAGATATTCTAGATGAACTTTCTATGTACTGCTCTACAGGTGAATGAATGGTTGCTTTTCATCATGCTGCAATCAGGCCATTTGCAATTACACAGTGCTCAAATTCCACTTCGGTCATTTACCAGGTATGCGATCTTAGGATTAATGTCAGTTTTTTAATGTGTAAAATGATATGATATAGGCTGGACCCAGGGTTGTCATGCAGATTAAATGAGTTAATGCATGGAATGTGCTCACAGAAGTACATTGTATATAGTAAGCATTCAGTAAAACTAATTGTTATTAATATGAAATAGGAGATAATTAAGTTCCTCAAAGTTTGTGGGAGAAGAGATCAGAATGCATTTGTAATAGGAAAGAAGGAGAAAGGAAAATAGTCAGGTAAATTTCTTGGCATGTAGACGTTTTTGTACTAAGTACATTTCCAACTCTGTCTATCTCCTTAAGGAGGTCTCTGAAACTCATGCAAAATATCAAGGGTTTTTGCCGCATGTTAAAACTATGCTGGAAGGCAGGCCACTGTAGTGATCCTATGATAAAACATTTTTTTAAAATTTATATTCCTTTTCATGTTTCTCCTTGACTCAGAGCTGGGAATGGGGTGAGATCTCAAGAGTTTACAGGGAACAAACGGGAGCTTAACAGCCATCTGGTGTCCCCAGGGGCATCTGTAGCTATTCTCTGAAGGATGTATCATATGCTCTCTCTCCATTACCCTCTCACTTCCCCACACATTGGCTTAACTTACAAAGGCAATGTACATTTATGGCCAGACCTTGGCAAAATTGTGAAGTTGGTGGAATTTGTCTTCTTAGTTCTCTGTTTCCCAGTTCTATTCTCATTTTTCTCTCACAAGCTCAGTGGTCCCCTATTCTTCTCCATCAATTAACTTATTCAACAAACACAAAATACTTGTGTTGGACACACTACTAAGTTCTGAGGTTATAGTGAGCAGGTCAGATAAGGTCTCTGCCCCCTCCAGTTGAGCAAAGTATACAGGTAAGAAATAATATTAAAATACCTTAGATTATTAATAATTCTGAAATTCTTATGAAGGATTCCAACAGGGTGATGAGACAGTAAAGTGTAAAGAGAAATCAGTTTAAATGGAAACATTGGGGTGCTTTTCTGAGAAGGTGACATTTGAACTGAGACCTGCAGGATGCAAATGAGCTCACAGTGCAAAGAACTGGAAAAAAAAAAAAAAAAAGAGCATGCCAGGAAGAAAAAAACAGGAAGTTCAATTATCTGAAAGCAGGAAAGCAGGAAAGGGCATTGATGCTTTGAAGAAACAAAAGAAGTGAATGACGCTGGACTGCAGAGAGATGGAATAAATGGAGACCTGGGGAATGGGATCAGGATGAACATTTTGGGCCATACTAAAATGGTTGGATTTCAGTTTAAGAGAAAGTGGAAATCATTGAGGATCTTTGATTGCGGGAGTAATATATACTTACTTACGTTAAAAAAAACTCACTCATTGCTGTGAGGATACTGGACTAGAAAGTTGCAAAAATGGAAGCAAAGAGATCAACCAACAGTTATTCATGCAACAGTTGATGATAATTTGCAAGAGTGGTGACAGGAGAGGAAGATAAAAAGTTAGATTCAAGAAATAAATAGAAGGCGAAACTCACCTAGTTTGATGATAGAGTGTATGTGCACATGAGGGTAAAGGGAAAAATGAAGGATGAGACCAACAGATTTGGCTTAAACAAGTAAAAGGATAATAGTGTTACCAATATCCTATCAACATCTGTTCTCAGAAAAGAACTGGATTAAAACTGCATTCAGTTAATGATTTTTTTTTAGGTTCATACCATAGGCATTTCACAAATGCTATATACACTTTTGTGAATTTGATCAATTGAGAACAGTTCAAGGTGTTCTCTTTCTTTCAGGGAACCTTGCATTTTAACAAGCAATGGAGACCTAAGCTAAAACAATAATAATCTACAAGCAGGACCTTTGATGTTTGTGTGATTTTTCTATTTATTCACATTACATGGGATCCCATTTGTTCTGTCCTTACTTTAGTTAGGTCATATTTACCACTCCTTTCTATGTCTCTGTTGGTAGTGTACATCAATTGTTCCCAAATCCTAGAGCTGTGGTCCCCAAGCCCCAGGTCACAGTCAGTACTGGTCCGTCACCTGTTAGGAACAGCAGGAGGTGGGTGGTGGGCAAGCGAGCAAAGCTTCATCTGTATTTACAGCTGTTCCACATCACTGGCATCACTGCCTGAGCTCCGCCTCCTGTCAGATCAGTGGCAGCATTAGATTCTCACAGGAGCACAAAACCTATGGTAAACTGCCACATGTGAGAGATCTAGGTTTCATGCTCTTTATGAGAATCTAATGACTGATGATCTGAGGTGGAGCTAAGGCAGTCATGCTAGCACTAGGGAATGGCTGCAAATACAGATTATCATTAGTAGAGAGGTTTGACTTCACAGAGACCATAATAAATTAATTTCTTGCAGACTCATATCAAAACCCTACTAAAGAATGGCAAGTGACAATTAAGCTGCATCTGGTGGCAGGCTTTAAGTCAGAATCTGGCACTTATTTTAGTCCATGCATGGCCCACCCATTATTTTATGTACCACTTCCATCCTCACCTCTTTCCCACACGGTGCACTTGTCTCAGTCACAGTTTTGGTAAGCCCACAAGGTAACTTTAGCAAAAATAAGTAAAAAACAAACTTCACTGGAGAGCTGCTTTGAAAAGGGAGAAAGACGAAATTATGAGACAGCAGAAGACTCTAAGACTGCCAGCAAAATGTAAACTGCATTAAAAAAAATACCAAGAGTCCTATTTAAATTATGAGTTCATTGCAACATGTGATTCACATTTTTCAAGGCCATTTTGTATAATATGTGGTGACCAGCTATCCAATGAAGCCATGAAACCTTCAAAACTGCTTTGCCACATGGAGAACAAGCACCCTGCATTAAAAGACAAGCCTTTGGAGTTTTTCAAAAGAAAAAAAATGTGAATACAAAGAACAGAAGCAATTATTGAAGGCCACCACTTCATCAACTATGTCTGCACTGAGAGCATCATTCTTAGTGGCTAATCACATTGCTAAAGCTAAGAAGCCCTTTACTATTGGTGAAGAGTCGATTCCGCCTGCTGCTAAGGACATTTGCTGTGAACTTTAGGGGAGACTGCAGTTCAAAAAGTTGCACATGTTCCTCTTTGGACTAGCACAATAACTAGATGAATTGATGAAATAGCAGAGGATATTGAGGCACAACTGTTAGAGAAGATTAATGAGTCACCGTGGTACACTATCCAGGTTGACGAATCTACTGATGTTGATAACAAGGTAACAATGCTTGTCTTCGTGCAGTGTATTTTCAGGAGGACGTGCATGAGGATATGTTTTGTGTGCTTTTTTGCCAACTAACACCACAGCTGCAGAACTATTCAAGTCTTCGAATGATTACATATCAGGAAAACTGAATTGGTCAGTTTGTGTCAACATATGCACAAACGGAGCAGCAGCCATGACTGGATGGCTTTCTGGTTTCACTAGTCAAGGAGGTCGCTTCTGAATGTGAGTCTATGAACTATATCATCCATGGAGAAATGCTGGCTAGCCAAAAAATGTCACCTACACTAAACACTGTTTTGGAGGATGTGATTAAAGTTATCAACCACATTAAAGTACATGCCCTTACCTCATGTGTGTTTGTGTAGCTCTGTGAGATGGATACAGAGAACACACGTCTTCTCTTACACACAGAAGTGAGGTGGCTTTCTAAAGGTAGATCATTGACCAGAGTTTTTGAGTTACGAGAGTCACTCCAGAGGTTTCTTTAAAAAAAAAACAGTCACCACTGGCAGCACATTTCAGTGACACAGAATGGGTCACAAAACTTGCTTACTTGTGTGATATATGCAACCTGCTCAACAAACTCAACCTGTCACTTCAGGGGAGAACCACAACTGTGTTCAAGTTGTCAGATAAAATGGCTGCATTCAAAGCCAAACTGGAATTATGGGGATAAGAAGTGAACACTGGGGATTTTTGACATGTTTCAAACATTAGCAGAGCTTTTGAAAGAGACTGATCCGGGGCCTTCTTTCTCCCAGCTGGTGCATGATCACCTATCTCAGCTTTCAATAGAGTTGAGCATTACTTCCCAACCACAAAAGATCCCCGAACTGGGAAGGAGTGGATCTGCAACCCATTTGTGAATAAGCCAGGTGAATCAACTTTGTCCGTGCTAGAAGAGGATCAACTGCTTGGGATGGCAAACGATGGTGGCCTTAAAAGTTTGTTTGAGACAACTTCAAACCTCCATATGTTCTGGATTAAAGTCAAAGAGGAATATCCCGAGATTGCCACAAAAGCACTGAAAAGCCTGCTTCCATATCCAACATCCTATCTTTGTGAGGCAGGGTTTTCTGCAGTGGCAGCAACCAAAACAGATTATGGACATAAGCAACACACTTCAGGTGTCACTGTCTCCCATCACCCCCAGATAGGACCCTGTAGTTGAAGAAAAACAAACTCAGGGTTTCCACTGATTCTGAATTACAGTGAGTTGTATAATTATTTCATTATATATTACAATGTAATAATAATAGAAATAAAGGGCATGATAAATGTAATGCTCTTGAATCATCCCGAAACCTCCCCGCACACTCCCCACCCTCAAGCTGTGGAAAAACTGTCTTCCATGAAACGGGTCCCTGGTGCCAAAAAGATTGGGGAACCACTGTCCTAGAGCATGTCTGAAATTGATGTCAGAGTGTGAAGGAAGAAAATCTTTTAGGTGGAGTTGTAAAGAGAGAGGTGAAAGGTAGCAATAGAATTGGATTTTCTCTTCTTCAAATGAAGTTTTGCTTGCTTGTTTATTTGTTTTTGTGGAACAGCATTTCTTACCACCATGGTCAGGATATATCATGATATTGCAAAATGCAAGCTATGATCGAACCTACATTCTGCAGAAAATACAGAGATTTAAGTTGGTTAAATTGATTTTTTTATCCTATGATTTTCTGTTTTGTTATAGTTATTTTTCTTTTAGAGTCTACTGTGCTGGGCTCTTTACCTTTGATATCCCCTTAAATTGTGGTGTTCTCTTCTTTTCCATCCACAGTCATTCCAGTTTTTACCCTCATTTTTCTCCCTGGACAATTCCCTCTACTTTCTGAATTTTAAGCTACTTACTTACTAATTAATTACTAACTACTCACAAACCTCTATTTCAAAAGTTCACCTAGGCCACAAGCAAAAACCCAACCATTGGCAAATTTATTTAATGACACCTCAAATAAAATATTTTTAGACTGAGCTGTTAACAATTTATTCTTGTCTAATTAAAAAAAATAATTACAAAATGTTTCCAGAATTATGAAAGTCATCTTTAAGTCCTCTGAGATTATTTTAAATCATTTTTTAAAAATAATAAATAGTATTCTTTTAAAGGCTTCTGAAGCATATTTCAATTGTCGATCCTACTCTATTAACATTTAATTATTTCAATAGATTGTATATCAACAAATATTTCAAAATATTTATTCTGTTCTTCTGTTCAAGATATCAACCTACTCAAAGATTGTGCATCCTTATCCTTTTTATGTCAAATTTGATATATGCCTCTTTTTTTCCCTTTTGCCAGAGCTTTAAAGATTATTGTGTGGAATGTCATCTTCTCTTTTCCTTTGACCATGAGATAATTATACCCAACTAGAGTGTATGCATGCAGAGTGAGGAAAATATGGAGTCCCAGATCAACTGTTATCATGAAAAGTATGAGCAAGAAACAAACCTTTGTTTGTTTCATTGTAAGACATTTAGATTTTGTTGTAATTGTTGCATATGATATTTTAATAGTTCATTCTTAAAATAACATCTATTCATTCCCTGGGAAAAGTCAAAACAGTCCTTTCAGCCGGTTTTTTCATTGGTTAATAGAAATTAGCCCAAATATTACACAATATTCCTTGAGGCATTTGAGCAGTCAGGATGATTTCTGAATGAGTTGGGTGTCTATGATGATATTGAAGTATTACTAAGAAGTCATGAAATAAAGGAGAAGTTAGAAAACTGTGGGGACTTCCCAAAGTATATCTGTACCCCGAGTTGTATGAAATGAAAAATGAAAATAATAACAAAAGTAATCATGATTGAATGAAATTAATTATATAAAATACTTATCAGAATTCCTGACACATAGTGCTCAGTAACTTTTAGCTAAGAAAGGAACCCTGGTGCCTCTGAAGGAATGAATTCAATAACACATTTCTCACTCTCAGAATGGTCCCGGGCTGAGGCACACCCACTTTCAATACCTTTGTCATGATAGCTCTAAATCCTTAAGTGTGGTAAGTAGCTTGTTTCACTTTAGATGAGCCATTAGGTTCTGAGTCTCAATTGGTGTAAAAGCGCCTTGTCATTGGCTTGAAAGAGTAACTGAACCTCTCCCAGAGCCTCAGATGTAACCAGGGAGAATGAGGCCCTGTAGAAACTGTGGATCATTCCTTTCTGTTTGCAATGATGATTGATACATTTTACCAAAAGTAAAATTTCTGTTTAATTCAGGTATTTGAAACTTGCCTCAATGAAGACTCACTCCTTCTAAATCATCATTATTATTAACAGATTTTGAATAATACTGCTATTCATTTTAAGAATATTTAGATTAGTAACTAACACTATGGCTTTTATATTCCAGAATTGAGAATATCAGTGTACTAATTAATTAATGGATTCTTAGTGGCAAAGAGAACTCTCTCCCCTTACTGCTACTGACCCCTTGGTTTTGAATTTTTTGGTCGAATGTGAATTCTTTGTTTGATTCATGGTGTATTCTGGAGCTGATTCAGGAAAGGCAGCAAGGGCCATCAATATCTTGCCTTGCCACAGTGAGAATGATTCTGCAACACTGCCATTTCTCATGAAGGATGGGTTTTAAATATGTATAGAATGAGCAACTACTTGATGGATCACAGCAATGGCTCATTTGGTGAGAGGACAAGCCCGTCCCAAAGCTTGACATTCCCCTACAGATGACACTCCAGAACTCTGCTGTCAATACACTTTTACTTAAAATAAAACTTGACTGATGACCAAAACATTCCAGTATGAAAAATGGAGTTATGTCTTCTGCTAAACTGTGATGTTGGTAGAGATTCATTTTAAGAAAACCCAGTATCTTCTTCCTGCCCAATCCTGGCTGATGGAAGAAACCAAATTCATACTATATTGTAAATGACTAAGGTTAATGATATGTGTTTCCTCATCTCACTATACACACATACAAACACATTATATTTGATTAGGGATAGGAGTATCTTAAAAAAAAAAAAAAAAAAAAAAAACAGAAAAGAAAAGAAGAATTTATCAGTCCCTAGTGCAAAATTACATGTAGTTGGAAAGATTTTTTTTTCTCCCATTTTCTCACACCAGCAGCAATGAGGGACAGTATTTCTAGTTTTTCTCCTCCACAGATTAAGGTTCTTTTTCTTTATGTAGAGAAGATATGAGAGACGAATCTGGTTGGGGTTTCTTTCCCCTCCCAGGGGCTGATGGACCACTTTCCTCGGTCTTAGGACTCTCTCCAAACATTTCTTTGAGCCCTTTTATGGGTTGAATTAAGTCTCCCCAAAAGATATGCTGACACTCTAACCCCTAGTATCTCAGGATGTGAACTTATCTGAAAATAGGGCCATTGCAGATATTTAGTTAGGATAAGGTCATACTGAGGTAGGGTGGGCCCTTAATCTGATATAACTAATGTTTTTTATAAAAATAGGAGAGACCAATATTTCTCCTTTCCTCACACACCTGCCACCTCGGCATCTGGTAACCACTGTTCTACCCTCTACTTTTTTGAGTTTCACTTTTTTAGATTCTACACATGTATGACAATTATAGGTAACAATGTATTGTGTGTTTTAAAATAGCTCAAAGAAAGAATTTTGAATGTTCCTACCACAAAGAAATGATAAGTATTTTAGGTGTGGAGATGTTCATTAGCCTGATTTGATCATTCCACAATATATACATGTACCAAAACCTCACATTGTACCCCATAAATATATATGATTATTATTTGTCAATTAAAAATGCAATGCAATGTAAGAAGAAAGAAGAAGAAGAAGATAAGAGAAACACAGGGGAAGGAGGCCATGTGACGACAGAGGCAGAGAATGGAGTTACGTGGCCACCCCAGAAGCTGAAAGAGGCAAGGAAGGATTATCTTGGAAAGGCTTCAGAGAGGCATGGCTCAAGTGACACCTTGATTTAGGACTTCTAGCCGCCAGAAGTGTTTGAGAATACATTTCTATTGTTTTAAGCCACCAAGTTTATGGTCCTCTGTTACAGCCGCCCTAGGAAACTACTGTAATACAAGCCTCAGTGTGCAGACTCATCCAATTTCTTAGACTTTCAGAGAGTGTCAGACTCTCTCTGCACACTCAGTCTCCACCAATTTGCCAACTTCTCCTGCCTGGATTCTTCCAACTTACTCCTCTTTTGAGTGACTACTTGCATCTACTTTAGAAAAGCCAATGCCCATATGTCATACCTTTCTGTAGGTGCCTGTCTTTCCTTAGATTTTAGACTGTTTGCCCTCTGACTTAAGATCTCTTAGGAGATCAAGAAAACCAATGAGTATGCAGTTTGTCTGGTGTTTTCTTTGCTTTTTTTTTTTTTTTTTTTGAATTATCAATGTGGAAACCATACCCTTCCAAGATCTCTGCATCTCAAAGCAGAAACCAAAAGCAATGAATTTAATTAGTTTAGTTTAGTTTTAGTTTTCATTCCATTCAAAATATTCCAATTTATTTTTTAATTTCCTTTGCAATTTTTTCTTTGACCCATGGCTCTTTAGAAGTGTATTTTTAAATTTCCACATTTTTGGAGATTTAAAAATATATATTTGTTTTATTGATATCTAGTTTAATTCTTACAGTAATTCCTAGGATTGAATTTATTGAGATTTAGTGAGATTTGTTTTTACAACTCAGAATATGGTTTCTCTTCAAATGAACTCTACGTGTGCTTGTAAGACGTGGTTATTCCATTGTTGCTACTTGGAATGTTTTTAGATTTGTGAATTTATAGTTGTCATCAAATTTGGTGGTTTTTGTTGTCATTGGCTAGTGGTTCTTCAAATGTATTTTTCTGTCTTTCTTTTCCCTTTCTGTACTACAATTAAATGTATATGATAGCATTTGCTATTTGTCTATAATCACTGAGGCTCTGTTTATTTAATTTTTAATTTTTACCTTATCTTGTAATTTTCAATTATTTTCTCTCTAAGCTTCAGCCACATCATCAAGGTCATTGATTATTTTTTCTGCAATGACTAAATGCTAGTAATAAAATCTAGCAAATTTTCAAAATTAAAAATTCTATTTGGTTTCTTTTAATTCCTTGATAACTCATAATTATTACATGATAATCTTTTCCTTTAAATTCCTTGTTAAAGTTCTGTTTAAAGACCTTAGTAAAGCAATTTCATCATCTCTGTCATTTCTGATTTGTATCTTCCACCTGATTTTTCTCCTGGTTGTAGTTCACCTTTTTTGCTGTTTGGAATTTTTTATTGAATGCTGCATTTTGTTACTTTCATTTAACAGTATTCTCCTTTCTCTGGAAGGCTGTTAAGTTGATTACAAATAAGCTTGATCCTTTTAAGACTTTAAGCTTTTCTAGGCTAGATCTAAAAGTGAGTGGCCTTTAATCTAGGGCAGTATTTCTCAACCTCAGCACTATTGACATTTGGCACCAGATAATTCTTTGTTGTGGTGGGCTGCCCTGAAAACTGGAGAAAATATGACAACATCCCAGCCCTCTATCTCTTGCCCCCCAAAACCAATGTCTTCAGACATTACTAAATGTGAACTGGTGGGAAAAATTGACCCTTGTTAAGTACCACTAATTTATGATTTTTTCAGGCTTATTTACATGTGATGACTCTAGTAGTTTCCTACTAAATGCCCTGGTTGTTCCACTAGGATTCTTCATTCTACTGGTTGTAACTTGAATGTCTTCCATCCTTGTATGAGCTATGTGAATGTGCATGTTCTAGTTCCTAATTATTCCCTGCCTGTCTTCGTGGAATTTTACCGTATCATGATGGGCCTTGTTCTCTTTGCTTTTGTGGGTTGGGTTTACTGTTTTGTGGATCACATAATTTCCTCTTGGTGGAGATTGCATCCATTATCTTCTGTATTTAAGTGTGCTGTGAAGTTAAAACCGGTTTGATTTTTGTTCCTTTACAAAAGATAGTATTTTTTAAATTCTCAATTCTTGTTGGATTTAAATCTTACAGCATAGCAACTTATTTTATCAGTGTGAGCCTTCTGTGTGTCTTTTACCATTATATTATTACTCTAGTAAATTTCTTGACCTATGAATTCAGATATTTCTTTTGCTAATAAATGATTTTTTCTAATTTGAATTTAGCTATACTTCTCTTTCTTTTATTTTATTCCGTTAATCTCTAAGACCAACTCTGCCAATGTTATATCTTTGATTTTCTGAATAAAATATATTTTCTCTCAGCATTTCCTTTTGATATTTTCTCAAATTTATCCCCAAATGAATGATTAAATATTATTTAATCATTTTAGGCTGCCTCTTATTGTTTCTAATATTAATTTCAATTTTGCTTTTGAAATAGTAGTTTTCTTGACATCTTTTCTATCTCATGCTAGTTATCTTTTCTTCTTGTTTGTCAACCAGTTTGCTAAACACACACAAAGCTTAGTTGAAGTAAATTTGACAGATGATAATTTACACATGTTTAAAGTACACAATTTGATATGTTTGGGCACATGTGTGCACCAAATGAACAGTCACCGTAATCAAGATAATGTATCTATCCATCACTCCCAAAGTTTCTCGATACTCCTTTCTAATCTTCTACTCTCCCTGGACTCCCTTACTGCCTCCATTTCTAGGCAATTTCTAATCTGATTTCTCTCATTGTAGAGTAGCTTGCATTTTCCAGAATCTTATGTGAATGATTCATATAACATGAACTCTTTTTTCCTGATTTTTACTCCACATACTTATTCTGAGAAATCATTTACATTGTTGCATGAATCAATAGCTCATTCTTTTTTATTACTGAGTAACATTCTATTGTATAGATATATCACAGTTTTTCCATTCAACTCTTAAATGATTGTGGATTATTTCTTGTGTTTGGCTACTGCAAATAAAGCTGCTATAACTATTCATATGAAAGACTTCGTGTGGACACAAGCTTTACTTCTTTTGGGTAAATACCTAGGAGTGAACTGGCTGAGTCATATGCATGATGTTTGTTTAAATTTTTCATAAACTTCCAACTGTTCTTCAAAGTGATGGCATAATTTGCATTCCTACCAGCAGTGTGTAAGACTTCAAGCTGCTCCACATACCTGACAATACTTGCTATAATCAGTGTTTTAGATTTTAAACAATCTAATAAGTGTATACTGACTGGTATTTTATTGATTTGTTTCCCTCTCTCTTTTTCCTCTCTCTTCTCTTGCTTGGCATTCTCTTTTGTTGATTTACTCTGTGATCGTTATTATTTCCTTTCCTTTGAATTTTTTTTTTTGGTTTTGGTTTTAGTTTCTTTCTAATTTCTCACTTTACTTTTGTAGTTTCTTAAAGTAGAAGCTGAGATTATTGATTGAGATCTTTCTTCTTTTCTAATATAGGGTTCAGTACCATAAATTTCCCACTAAGCACTACTTTAGCTGTATCCTACAAATTTTAGTAGTTTGTACTTTCATTGTCATCTAATTTCAAATACTTCTTTTAAAGTTTCTGTTTTGATTTCACCTTTGACTCATTGGTTATTAAAAAGAGTGTTAGTATTCAAATATTGGGATTTTCATTTTTTTTCTGTTACTGATTTCAATTTTAATTCTGTTGTAATCAGATGCATAATTTCTATGACCTCAATCCCTTTAGATTTATTGAGAAAGTTTATGCAATCTAGAATATGATCTATCTTAGCAAAGGTTTCATGTGCACTTGTAAAGGATGTATATTGTGCTGCTTTTTTGTTTGGGATACTCTATACATATGAATTAGATCTAGTTGATTGATAGGTTGTTCAAGTCTTCTATATCCTTATTGGTTTTCTATCTCTACTTGTACTATTTATTATGAGAAAGAAGTCTAAGACCTAGTGTTAGATCAGTAGATAAGAAGGGTCACTATAGTTTACAATAATCTGTCATGCATTTCAAAGTAGCTAGAAGAGAACAATTTGAATGTTTCTAGCATAAAGAAAAGATAAATATTTAGGCTGATGGATATCCCAAGTACTGATTTGATCTTTACAAATTATATGAATGTGTTAAACTATCGTACATACCCCAAAACTATGTACATTTATTATGCATCAATAAAAAATAAATTTTAAAAAAGAAAGAAGTAATATAACCTCTAACCATAATTGAGGATGTGTCTACAACAGCTCCTTACAGTTCTGTCAGATTTTGCTTCAGGTATTTTAAAACTCTCCTATTAAATGCATACATAGAATTGTTATATCATCTTGATTAATTAACTCCTTCATCATTATAAAATGATTGTCTTTATCCCTGTTATGAGACTTTGCTCTGAAGTCTAGTCTATCTGAAAATATCATGGCCACTCCAGCTTTCTTTTGATCAGTGTTAGCATGATATATCTTTTTCTAAACTCTTACCTGTATTTGATTACTATAGCTAAAGAATGTTTTTTTGGTTTTCTTTGTTTTTTTTTTTTTTTTGGCAGCATATAGCATATATGGGTCTTTTTTTTTTTTTAAACCAGTCTTATATCTTTACATTCTAGCTGAAATTTTTAGACCATTTGAGCCAAAGTTATTCTTGATGAGGTTTGGTTTAAACCTATCTTCATGTTGTTAATTTCTTATTTATACCATCTGTACATAATACTTTTTCCTCTCTTTTTCAGCCTTCTTTTGTATTGAGTATTTTATTCTATTTTTTTCTCCTTTGGTTGGCTGATTAGTTGCAATTCTGTCTTGTTTTATTTTAATGCATACTTTAAAGTTTTTAATATACATCTTTAACTCTTTACAATCTACTTTCAAGTAATGTTACACTGTTTCACCAATAGTATACAAACATTAGAATAGTATATAGTGGACCCTTGAACAACACAGGGGTTATTGGTGACAAGTCCTTGCAAAGGGGAAAATTTGAATGTAACTTTTGACTCCCCCCAAATTTAACTACTAATAGCCTATTGTTGACCAGAGGTCTTACTGATAACAGACAATTGTTTAACATATATTTTGCATGGCGTATGTATTATATATTGTATGCTTACAATAAAATAAGCTACAGAAAAGAAAATGTTATTAATAAAATTATAAGAAATAGAAAATATGTTTACTACTAATTAAGTGGAAGTGGATCATCACAAAGGTCTTCATCCTCATTGTTTTCACATTGAGTAGGCTGAGTAGGAGGAGGGGGAAGAGGGATGGTCTTTCTGTCTTAGGGGTGGCAGAAGCAGAAGAAAATCCATGCATAAGTGGACCCAGGCAGTCCAAACCCATGGTGTTCAAGGGTCAACTGTACTTCAATTTCTCCTCTCCAGACCTTTGTGCTGTTGTCATATTTTTTCCTATATATGTTTAAAAACATCTCCAAAAATATTATTGTATTTTCTTTAAGCTGTTAATAGTTAAAAAAATAGTGATAAAAAACTTTACATTTGTCTAGGTAGTTACAATTTCTGTGCTCTTCATTCCTTTATGTTGATCCAGATTTCAATATGGTATCATTTCATTTGCTTGAAGGACTGCTTTTAATATTTTTGTGTGTGTTACAGTACAGCTGGTGATGAATTATTTCAGCTTTTGTATGTCTGCAAAGTCTTTGTCTAAATATTTGAATGATATTTTTGCTAGACATAGAATTCCATATTGACAGTTTCTTTTTTGTTTTTCCCTTTTAGTACTTTAACGATGTTGCTCTACTGTATTCTAGCTAGATTTCCTAAGAGAAACCTAGTGCTATTCTTCCCTTTGATCTGCTGTACATAACATGTCTTTTTCCCCCCCGGCTACTTGAAGTTTTTCTCTTAAACATATATATGGTCACGTTGTTCACAGTACATTGATGTTTGGTTCAATTTTTATTCAGTCTTTTTTTTTTTTTTTCCTCTTAAGTTTTTTTTCTCTTATAACTTTTTAAACATATGGAATACAGTCAATATAACTGTTTTAATGTTCTTGTCTATTAATTCTATTACTGTAATCATTTGAGTTAGTTTCAATTGACTGCTTTTTTTTGTTATGATTATGTATTGTATTTCTTGATTCTTTGCATGCCGGGTAATTTCTTATTTTATGTCAGACATGACATTTACCCTGTTGAATACTGGATATTTTCATATTCCTATATGTAATTATAAGCTTGTGTGTGTGTGTGTGTGTGTGTGTGTTGGTATGTATGTGTGTGACACAGGTTAGTTATGTAGAAAGTGTTGAGCCACTCAGGTCTTGCTTTTAAGTTTGCTAGGCAAGACCAGAACTGCATTAATCTAGGTTTAATATTTTTCCCCTTGCTTATGAGGTAAAACCTTTCTACTCTATACAATGTCCCCTGAAATAAGATGGTATGAGTCTGGGTAGCGATTACAGTTGCTGTTCTTGGTACTGTGAGATTTCTGGGGATTGTTCCCTCTAATTTTGGGTGGTTCTTTCCTCAATCCTTGGGTATTTCCTCACATGCACACACGGATCAGTACTTAATGAGACTGTCTTCTGATATATAAAATTCTCTCCTTTGCAGGTTTCTTTTTTTTGCTCTTCTTTCCTATGGACTCCAAACTCCTTGGCTTTCCCAGGACCCCCGCTCTATTTTTTTCAACCTGGGGGGTACTGTGGGCAGTCGTGTGATTTCTTGTCTTGCACGGTTCCTAGAGACTTTTTTCCAGGCAACACGCTGGGATAAATGTAGGGCTCAACTGCTGTGTCCCTATCTTACTGTCTTTCATTGCCTGATACCCAATGTCTTACATGTCATTATTGAATATATTTTGTTTAGTCTTTCAGTTCCTTCTTTCTCTTATTTTTTAAAATAATAAATATCTTTGGCTTCATGAAATCTGAATTTTATGTAAAACACAATGTATGATTTATAAAATATCCTTTGGTTTCTGTAGTAAATCATGTTAAAATTATGCATTTTCTCGGCATCTTGAATGTGATGTTCTATCTTTTAAAATGATGAGTATTTTCATAAGCTCGTATTTTTTTCTTATGTATTCATCCTTAAAAAAAAAAGAAGGTCTAGTAAAAACTGGTATCTGCAAATATATGTGGCCATTGTAGTTTCTTTTGATTTTCTCATGGTATACATGATTGTTATTAGAATCATAATTCTGGCCATAAAATGATATAATCAGAATGTCCAGTTTCTCTGAACTGTTTTTTTTTTTCTATATTAGATGACACCCCTTTAACAAAGCAAATGTAAGACTCAGGTAAGCATCTGTCTTTTTATTCAACACTACCTGTGTGCCAGGGATATCCTACAAATAAGCCCAGACTACTTCCTAGTGTCATTGTCCACTGCTTCAAAGGTAAGTCTGCACAGTCTTGACAGGTTTAGATGCTGTTGACGTGGAACAGCCAAAGAAAGTTCAGTTGTAATTCTTCCCATGCCCCCATGAGCTTTTTTATCCCACTTATTTTAGGGGAATATTGCTGTTTATCATGAGAGGATATCGTGTTATGTATGGAAGAGTGTAGTCCCTCCAAGTTTAGATTTAAAAGAGATTTAGCTTTATACGCTGTACCTTTCAGAGTCCTCAGAACTGATACATGTATTTCTAAATTATTGGTATTTAAATATGAATCTAATGTGAAGGTTGGATATCCGAATATGTATCACTTTCTTTTCTAGCAACTGTTTAAAGATTTAAAGGACTACAGTTAATTACAATATATCTGAAACTGCAGAGAGAGAGAGACGAGACAGACACTGATCTATCCTTCTCTATTTTATTTTTTTAAGATTCTATTATATAAGCTAAGACAGAAAAGAAAAGGACATATAGAAAACTAAATAAGTGTAGCATAACAACATGCTAAGTTAATAACAGAAATGATAAATGTTATTATAGGAAAAGTCAATGATACTTTGAAAGAATACAGTGAATAATTTAAAAATTTCGACCTCCAAGAAAATAAGAATGGAAGTCATTCTATTTTTGTTCATTCACAACAAGAGCTCTCCTAAGCAGAAGTGGGATAGTTGAAGAGACCTGAAACAAAATCATGTTTCCTTGACCCAGGAATGGTAAATAAAGTGTATAGAACTAACGTTACTCTTTTCAAGGGTATTATAAACAATGGATATAATTTCCATTAATCTCACACCACCTTGCTTTATCAACTTCATAAAATATAGGGTGACAATATTTTGTTGTTGAGATAGGACTCTCTTGAGAATGAAAGGCAGTACTATTAAAAGTTATACCAGGCATAGGGAAAAGCCAGATCTGTGTGAGAAAAACAAGATATGTTTACCCTATTAAAATACTACTTTGAATTGGATTTCTCCAACTCAGTGAAAAACACCAGATACTTGTGACATATTAGATCAAGTGTACACTTTTTCTGTATGGTTTTCAGGTCTCTTCATAACCTGGCTCCACTTTACCTATTATTCCACTGCTATCAAGCTCTCATGGAAGAGAAGAATTAATATGAGCTTTGCAGTGTGACCATCCTGGTAATGAATCATGGCAGTCTTTCACTTCAGCCAAGATCTCAGTGACTATGAGCGTCAGGCTATTATCTTCAATGTGAGGATAATGATGGATGACTTTCTAGGTTCCCATTAGCACATGATTTAAGACACTTTTCTCCTCCCAAGCCAGAGGAATAGAAAGGCAGGACCTCCTTTTCCTGGAGTAAGACATTTGGTGCAATCTGGGCATGATCTTGAGCAATCACTAAGAGAGAAATGTGTGGTTTATGGGAAGTAGACTTCAGCTCACGGTATTAGCAAGAATGAGCAGGATTTCAGGGATATCCCATGGGCTGAGAGCTGAGGGTCTCAAGTTTGATTGGGAAATGTGAGTTAAAGGGAGTGAAATACAATATAAATGCAGTCAGTTGTTCAAGAGTAGTTGTGTAATAGGTAGATAAGAGCAGATTCTATCGGAAGGCTTTAGCTAGGTCACTGCAGATGCCTTGGGATCACTCATTGTGCACAGACTAACAGTCAGTTGGGCTGAGTCTAATAAATGATGAGCATGCCTGAGGTTACTGATAACCACAATGCTATCTTTGGTTTTGACTTTCAAATTAGAATACATTTGAAATCAGTAGGGTGCTTGGGGATAAGGTGAAAGTGTAGATCTGAAAAATTAGTGAAGCGGAAACAAGATAGAAGCTAACAGCAGTGCAATTTTGGACAGATGGTAGACATTCAAAATCTATCTACCGATGCACTAATAAAATAATTTAGAAAGCTATTTTGGGCTTTATTTGAGTACTTACAATTTCTATTGATAATGAGCATTTTAAACCTAGCTGCTGATTCACTGATTTGTTATTATTAGCTCAGGTAGCACTTATTTGTAATGAAAGGTGTATAGATTTAGTCTGACTCTTGTCTTCTTGTTAACAACCTAATGTTGGATCCTCCTAACTCAAAACTGGACTGTGAGCATGATTACTCTCACGTCCTACACAGATTTGGGAAATTGGCTTGAATTCTTATTGACTTTGTATGGAATTGCAAGTTATACTAATTAACATGACAAAAATGTACACTTTGTACTTTTTACTTCTGTGTTAATAGATCTTCTACATTGATACTTCTTCAGTTTTCCAGTATTATGTTTGTGTTTTATTAAATTCACTTAGAAAGTCATTAATATAAGAGGAAATGCATTTGCATTTGCAAGGAAAGGTCTATTATTATTAAGGTATAGCTCTTAAACATTTCCTAATATAATTCTAAAATTGACTGTGGTTTATAGTTTTGTTCTCTGTTTCTCTTTGTCCTTTCTAATGAATGCCTTCTACATATTAAAATTGAAGGATCCTGCCCATCATTGACTTAGGCTACCCACACATTTACTTATACATCACTTAGAAAGTTGTCACACTTGTTTCATTTCGGGAAACTAAAGCAGACTTGGTGGAATACGCATTGCACTAATGAAAACAGAGTATTTAGCCATTTTTTGGAAAACATTAGATCTTATGGAGCATGAGGCACCCTATCAATAAAAACTAAGGACAAGGGAGTTGTAGACATTGAGATGTGTTTTCTCTCTCTGACCTTTTGAAGCTGAATTTGTCTTTGAATTACTCTTCTTCTGGCATTCATATTTTGCTTTATTATAGACTCACATTATCATATAAATTTATAAATACTTCTTTCTTTGGATGCCCCATACTTGCCAGGTACATTTGTGAATGGCCTCATGAACATTGCGTTTCTAGGCAAATCCCTATCTTTTTTAATATTTCATTTTTTCACATAAAATGCCAAATCTCTTCTGATAATACAATACTTATTTCTAGTGCTTTAAAATTTATTGTGTTCTCCATGTAGTACTAGTTTGATAGTCAAAAAAACATTGCAAGATTACTAGGGCAATTATTTTATCGCTGTTATATGTATGAGAAAACAGACACACACACAAAAATGAATGACTGGCTACGTTCACATACCCATTATTAGATGGAGTCAAAACTCCAATTCAAGGCACAATGGGGTCTTATAAGTGCCCCAATTCGTAATTCACTTAAAAATGAATTAATAAAATTTGAATACATGTAAGTGTGTCATATTTGCAAATTGAAGCTAAATATGCTAAACCTAACAAATAAAGAATAGTGCAGTGGTTAGGAGCATTGAATTGGAGTAGAAAAGATCTGAACATGAATCCTTTTTTTTTGACACTTACCTGTTCATTTCCTAAGCTACTTTAAACATCAGACATCTTTAAAATGAGCAAACAATTCTTTCCAACTTCATAAAATTATTAGGAGAATTAAAGGAAACAGTGCACATAAAGTGCTTAACATACATGCTTAACATTGGTAAACAATAAATAATAGCTATTATTAAAGTTTAATTTAATATAAATTTAATATAAATGGACATGTTGTTATAATTTATTTGTTGTGGGTAGACGAGGTTTTTTCTTATCTCTACTGAAATCTCCCTAGTTTGGAGGACTAGCTATCTTGCTTAGCAAATTTCTTACACCTTCTATGGTAGTCATTCTTTTGGTACTTGCTGTGGACCGTGTGTAATTTTTTCATGTATTACTGCCTTGTCTGCTGAATTAGATTTTGTTCTTCAGGCCATGTACAATTCTGTTTTATTTTCTTCCACTGTTTACAGTATAGGAGAGGAACCTGGTCACCCTGCTACCATATCATCCTATTATATAAGTATGAGTCCAACTCTGTAGATGATAAATAAACAACCAATCCTCAGGTAGCAAGCAGTAAGTGCCAAACAACATGAGCTTCCATGATCCCCTACCACATATCTCTGATCGTCTTTCTCCACAGAGAGTAAATATGCCAATTTGGCTCAGTTTAAATCTCTAATGACTAAGGAAATCGAGATGTGATTGAGTTAACCTATAATTAATTGGTTAAGTTTTGCTGGTTGTTTGTTTTGTTTTGTTTTATTGCTACTAGGTGAAATGGGAACTTAAGTAATAGAAAAAGAAAGCTATGTTTTTCCATAAGTAAGATTTTTGGTATGTATTCTCAGCACATAAACTATGTTGTGTATGTGTGTGCCTATTAAGTCATAACTATGACAGTTATTTGTGCTGATTGCTAAATATTTCTGGATCTCTTCTGGAAATATGATAGGATCACTCTTCCTTGTCTCTTAGTGGCTGAATGAGACCAAGGATCATAATTGTAAGTGACACAGTTCCCTTCTGAGACAGAACATTTAATTCCTTGGATAAGATTCACTGGAGTTTCTTTTCTCCTTGTGCAAGGACAGCCACCAACACTGAATAATGGCTTCTCCATCAGCCTGAGTCTCTGGGTGTCCAAATCCAAAATAATCTGGCCTACCCAGACTAGTTCAAAAACATAGGGACGTTGAAATGAAGTCTCTCTTCAGAGAAGAGTGTTACTGTGTATACTCAAATGTATTCTTCCTACATCCCCTGGTAGAGGGCATACAGACACTGAAAATCAATCCTTTTCAGATATGCATGACTCACAAATTCTTCCCTGGGAAAAAGTGAAAGCAGAAGTGCTATACCTGAACTGAGAGCAGGAAGATGCACTACTCAGATTTGAAAACAATCTTTTTTCTTCAAAGATTACAACACGTGTTATCCCTGATAGAGACATAAGGAGACATATTGCTAGTACGTTAGAGCCCCCTTATTACACTGTTCATGCTATTCTGTCCTTTTATAATACCTTTACCACAGACTTACACAGTATGTTATTATCATCATTTCACAAATCAGGAAGCCCTCAATCTCAAATGTGTTAAAAAGTTTACTCTTAATGACCAGTAAAATGTTGAACACAATTTCAGTGCATACCTGTATTTTGGATAAAAGTCTTTGAGTTTCTCCATCAACTCAGCTGGTAGCCTCTCTTGCCACCAACCCCCAGAGTCCTGGACAAAACAACACTAATGGGATCCGCTTGCATGGGTCCCTTTGGGGCCTCAAGTTTGGGGGTTGGATTGCTGGCAGGCTTGAGTGGCGCAACAGCAATGTGAAAGTTTAAAAGTTTTTAGTACTTATAAATCCCGAGGGATGCACTGCAAGCCTGGAAGCCAAACACACACACACACACACACACACACACACACACACACATACACACACACATAGAGTCAGGGAGTGCAAGCAGGGAGAGAGAAGACAAAGTGACAACTGGCAGTATATATTGGGAAGTATGAGGAGTGGGGTGTGGGCCACTTTAAGTTTGCTAGCAAATCCCTGAATGGTCCATTTAAGGGGAGCTGTGGAAGCGGGGGAGCCCGTCATCTGTTAGGCAAGGAAGATGTCTCTAAGTTCTATCTTTGGCCACCAGCTTGAGTCTTTTGGGTGTGGTACAGAGCTGGAAACTGTGTCAAGGATGACTGATCCCTGCCTCTAACACAGGAAACCTAAACCTGCATTTACAACGGATGCTGAGGCAACATAAAATTATAAGCATTCGCTACAAGCTGTCTGACTCTAAATTCAATAATCACACTTTATATCTCTCCATGTGGTATCTCATAGAATGGAGATATAACTGGAAAGAAGCTCTCCAAGATTGAGTCATTCTTCTGAAACATGAAACATTCTTTGGAGAGAAAATATTTCAAAGATTATTTATAGTCACCTCTAAGCAACACTCTCATCAGAATGCTAATTAACTCAATGGAACAGGGGTGTGGTTAAAAAATCCAATACCCTGGGGTATCACTGAGTTCTACTGCAAGTTCCAATCTTATATTTTCTTAATTTATTGCCTTAAATTTTTTCATTCACTGAATTCAATTCATTAAATTTTCATTGCACTATGATAATGCTAGAGATGAAATGAGGCTCTCTATTTTAAACTCAGGAGTTGTTTATCTTTGATCAACCTATTTCTGCTTGAATGAAAAACATGGATCTTTCTGTTATTTTTGTTTATGGTTGCCAACTGAACTTATTCAGTTGTTATTGTATTTTACATTTTATATATTGGTGCATTTTAGCTCTTTGAAAAAAGTCTACACTCTTTAGAAACAAAGACCTTCTGTATGCTCTTCTGAGCATCTAGTGCTTAGTAACTTCTTGAATTCCATGATTTTATAAATAAACTATGCTATAATGTTCAAGTAATCACATTTTTGAAGTTTAGAATCATCCAGATCAGTTACTCAAGTTTTCCATACTTACACTGATTTGTAAAATTCCAAACTCCTAGATGCTATAAAGGGTGTTTCATGGAAAGTGAATTGACTTTATAATGAATTAATGGGAAGTCATTGAAAAATTTTAAAGACTTAAATGATTGATACCCAAATCTCAATATCTATCACTTAAAAATGAACATTTCCACTTAGATGTTTCACAGGCTTCTCTTCAAAGAGAATTTCATCATCTTTCCATCTCAGCTAATGACTACTCCTATGTTCTCTATATCAAAGGGTAACACCACCATGTCCCAATTAACTTTGGCTTTAACCTAATTTATTCCCTCTACTTCACTTCCTCCATATCTAATCAATCAATAAGCTCTGATTCTGTTGTTTTTTCTCATATTTCTTAAACTTATTCTTACCTTTTATTTCTTAAATTATGTGCAGAGTTAGACCTTATGTCTTGTCATAAATACTAGATCTGACTTTTAACTGGCTTCTCTATTTCCTTAACTTCCTATGATGCTAAACCAATGAACCAGCATTCATAGGCTGGATCCCAGTGGACCAAATATTAAGACTCATAACTTATCATTCACTTCTCATGTTTCTCTAAACTTAAGACAATAAACTGTCAGGCATTTTGTCAATCATTGGTCTTTCTGTCCCTTCATGGAATACAGTTTACCCAAGTTTCCAAAGTTCTGTTTATATCTTTAAAAGATCACAAGATATCTCATCAACTGTTCTTTTGGATTCATAGAAATTTAAGTGATGATAAGTTCAACTCTTCTGCACAATTATAAACATCTTGTTGAGTTGTTCTCAGAGAATTTCAATATGGACCAACAAAATCCAAACTTAACTTGATCTTGTCTTTCTGTTATATACAAAAATGGGCATATTCCTTCTATTCATGATCTCAATTTATACTCAAGTGAATTGTTTCAAATTATATTCAAATTCACCAGTTATACGAAAGAAGCATGAATTGACAGTATAAGCTAGAGGAACAGTCATGACTTCAATGGCATTGTAAATATCCTATTATAGTATTACTTTTCCTGAAGCTGTAAAGTGTGCTTTGATCCATTTTAATTTCCCTCTGGTTATCCTGTACTTTCATGCAGAATTTGACTGTTTAACAACAACAACAACAACAACAACAACAACAAAACCCAAAAAACAAAAATACACTAACTTACCTTTTAAATCAAATTTGCTTCTTTTTTTCCTTATATAGCTGGAATCCCACTCTCCATTTTTTTTTTCTTTTTTCTTTCCAGTGTTTTCTATTTTATTTTAAAAATCAAAACCTGATATTTGTGTGTGAGTGTATGTGCTCTATTAAAAGTTGATCCCATTCCACTCTTGGGAACTTCTGTTTCTTTTCTAATGTGTGCAAAATAGTTTATTCATCGCATACAAAATTCTAAGAGCCATCTTACTCTTTCTCTGAGTAAACCTAATTTTCACTGTTAGAGCATTCCAGGCACAAGACACTTTTATTTGTTTCAAGTTCCTAGAATTTATATGTTTACAATTTTTTGATTCTTTTACAAATCAAGAACTGGTTGACCTTTACAATTACTTTGTCAGTTTTCAATAAGTGGCACCAACATTTATTCAAATTATGACAATGAGTCAAGTATTTAATTCTTCCATAATTTACTGTTTTTTAATCTGAAAAGCAGGAGTAGTATTATTTTTTTACCTATTTGTTGTGGATAATGTGATATCCATAGCCTTCTTGGAGGAAATAGAGGAGTACAAGAAAGGTGAGAGAGAGCAGAGTAAGAAATTCTGTAAAGCATATTTCGAGACAGGGCTATATTTCTAGTTTCTAGAATAAATTCTTAGATTTACCACACGAGGAACTTGTTTTGAGTGTTATGGTTTCAACATCACATTTCTTTCTGTATTTGTTTTCCTATGTTATTTACAAACCACTCAGAAATACGTATTTCCACATATTAACTTTTGGGTGAAGAAGTTAAATTTCACCTTGGCAGAGATAAACTTTGTTTTTAACAACATGATTCATCTTTTATCTAAGGTAACTACCTTTGATTTTTTAAGCAAAATTAACCATTCGATTAAGCAAAATTAACTGTTTATTATGTTCAGCTGATACAAACACTATAATGACATTTAATATATTTTATTAGAATTTTTTTCTCCTTAGCATGACATTTATGCAACAATTAGTGTAGCAATACTGTATTAAGGAAGTTATCATATTCATTCTGTAGCAATCTTCGACTCAATCAATTATTGACACAATTTGCTACATCTGTTCTTTTGTTGTTTTTTGTGTTTTGTGTTTTTTTTTTTTTTTTGGAGACACGGTCTCACTCTGTCACTTGGGCTAGAGTATGGTGGCTTCATCATAGCTCACTGCAACCTGAAACTCCTGATGTCAAGCGATCCTCCTGCTTCTACTTCATGAGTAGCTGAGACTACAGACATGAGCCACTGCGCTCATCCTTTATTTTTCAATTATATTTGTGATGATGAAATCATAACATTCAAGACATTGTCCCAGTATTGAACTCAGTCAACTTCAGCTTTAATAATGTGCCATACACCTGAAAGAAATAACCATTTGGCAACCATTGTATGCTCATAAAAAATACCATTTGGAGATAAAATGGTGTCAGGATCACAAAATCCATTTAGAAAACCATTCAGAACACCATAGTTCAAATAAACTAGAAAACCAGTTTGAAATGTATAAGGTAATAATTATGTTGAAAACCAAGTCTAAACCTTATTGTGTCAAAAACTGTGATTCATTTCCAATTTTGATTCTTCTGTTTATTTTGTATACAATAAAATTTAACCCATAAATTTACTAAACATACCTTAATAAGTTTATATAATTTCACATATATAAATGAAAAGACATGCAACTGATATTTCGATGAATTAAGGTTTGGTCCCAATTCTATATCTAATTAGTTGAATCTTTGGGAAATGACATAGTAGTGATTCCTTTATATAGAAGATGACAACTGTCTCAAATGATTACAGGGAGAGCAAACTGATAAATGTGGAAATGCTATGTAAATTATTGAACTTTACTCTTCCCTTTGTAACAATATGAGTTTCTTTTGTCCCTAAGTTCAATTTCAATCATATGGCTTGGCAACTTTCCCATAGGCTTTAGGTACCAAACTGAAGGAAAAAAAGCAGTGCTTACCAACCACAGTGAACAATCTCTTATCCTCCATCTTCTGCCTATGTCTTGGAGTGAGGTGGGAGATGTGGATATTTTGCTTAGGAAAGAGTGATATGAACTGGTTCTAGCTCATAGCTGCTATTTTTGGGTCATATGCTCTTGAGAATATAACACAACTTTTTAAAATTTATTTTCAGTTTCTTAATCAGAAAAAATTGACTGGTTCTGGGGAATAAATAAAAAAATGTGTATAAAACACTTCACAGGACCTGAAATATAGTAGCTACAAACCAACTATTAGATGTCACCTTTTCCCTTCCTTGTTGTTACTGATCTGTACAAGAAATCAGTTCTTTCTGCTACATTGTACCCCTTCCTCTATATGATAATTTAATTCTTTTTTTTTTTTTTTAAGACAGAGTCTTGCTCTGTTGCCTGGGCTAGAGTGAGTGCCGTGATGTCAGCCTAGCTCACAGCAACCTCAAACTCCTGTGCTTAAGCGATCCTCCTGCCTCAGCCTCCCAAGTAGCTGGGACTACAGGCATGCGCCACCATGCCTGGCTAATTTTTTCTATATATATTTTTAGTTGGCCAGATAATTTCTTTCTTTTTTTTTTTTTTTTTTTTAGTAGAGATGGGGTCTCACTGTTGCTCAGGCTGGTCTTGAACTCCTGAGTTCAAACGATCCACCCACCTCTGCCTCCCAGAGTGCTAGGATTACAGATGTGAGCCACCATGCCCAGCCTAATAATTCTTTATATACCTAAAGATACATACTACTTTACATCTTTCCCAGATTATCTCATTTTTAAATGTGCTTTTAATTAACAGAAATTATAAAGTAACATATAAAATCTTCTTTGAATTGATATATTTTTAGAGATTTGGCTGTATTTGATTTCATTATAATATAAGAGGAATATTTTTACTTGGTCCTCAATTCATTTGCATTGCACTCCTCATACACATACATTTATTGGTCTTCTATTAAAGTTTTTGAAATTCCATGCTTTATTCTGTTCTTCTCTGGAAACTTCAAATTACTTAGTTGTTTAACAAAATCCTCCTCAGCTATGTGTTTTCCTCTCTTGATTATTTTGAAATGTGAATATCACAAGCAGAAAGAACACTCACACCCTTCATAAAGGAGAAGAATACCTTATACTTTTATCCAAATATCTTATTCCTTTTTTCTCTTAAAATGGTAATATTTTCCATCCATCTATGACTCTTTGTTAGAAAAAGAATTATTACTGTCTGAGCTGTACCTGCTCTACCTCTATTTTTAGCACGTATGTTATGAAGTCTCATTTATTTACTTGGATGGCATAGTTATATTGCATGGATTTGAGTCTACCACCATTTCAATACCCTACTCAAGTCATATATCAGTTTAGATACCAAATTTGCTGTATGTCATCTGTAACTTTGATAAATGATATCTCTGTTGTTACCAACATGCTATAAAAATAGATTAGGCAGAACAGTCTCTGTATAGAATATCAAGATAACCATTAGAAATCACCCAGCCAATTGACCACAACACAATTCTGTTCACATTTAGATAAAGTTACTCAACTGATTTCTGATCCAATAAATTGCTGTTACATATCACCTTTAATTTCCTTGTAGTCACAACTATCTCATAAAAAATATTATCAAATACCTTGCTGATACCTATGATTACCTGGTTTTTCTATATCTATCAATCTATTTTACTATATTTCCCAAAGAAATGAATGGGGTTAATGTGATAGTACATATTCAAGTCAACCCAGCTTATACTTAGTAGTTCTTGATTCTTTTCCAGGTTCTGCATTAAGGGATACAGTCCATACTTTGTTCACTCTGGCTTTAATCTCCATTGTGAAAAATCAATATTATATTTGCCAGTTTTACAGACATTGTTCTCCTCTCACTAACAACTCAATGATCACCAAGGGCGATTCAGCTATCTTGCTCACTAGTTCTTTCGTTCTAGCATCAAATTCTTCTATTGAGGGAACTGAAATTATTTCAAACAGTTAGTTGCTCACCTAAAATCTCCTGATCAAGCTTGAGCACAATTTTGGTAAACTTCCTCCTGCATTAGTATTTATACTGCTATTTCAGTCCACTGGTTGTTTTGCTTGACAGAGAATACAAAAGCAAAATGTGGATTAAAGTGTTCTCTTTTTCTATTCAATTCATCATTTAATGGCTTCAATTCCTCTTTGGAAAAAGCTTGAATATAAATAAAATAAAATAATCACTACTATGTCCCAAGCTGAAGAACCATGTTTTTTCTTGATCTTCTTTGTGCTGAAAAAGAACAAAAGATGCATTTATGTTTAATTTAACAATTTTGTAACCTCAGCTCGTTTGGAGACATTAGCATTAATGCTATGATTATTTTTATTTTACAATCCCTGGTTATATTTATCCTTGATTATCTTTCTACCTGTTTATATATGCTTTTAAAATGTGAACATGTTAATATGCAAAAACTCCTTTCAGATTATATATCAAAGTAGGTTTGAAGAATAAATTCAAATGTCATTCATACTAATTCATTGTTTGCTCCTGGAAAACTCAGTGATTCTCTCAGAGCCTTAGTTTCATTATCTGTAAAATGAGTTTAATAAAAACACCGACCTCAACCATCTAAGGCTTCCTTTCAAAGGCAGACAGAGATCATTAGAAGCTTCTTTCTCCAGCTACTCTGGATAAAACATGATAATTTTTTATATGTATAGTGAAACATGAAATCTAGAAGGACAAAGAGCAAGTCTTAAAGTGCCAGAAATTCTGATCTCAAAACCATACAGTGAGAGTTTTTTGAAGCCCATCAAAATCACAGTGGTATTGAAACAGGGTATACAACTTAGAGAATGTGGTTTTATACCAGTGAGGAAAAGAGGAGAGGGGAACAAAAATAAAATGGTCATTCTTGCTTTTTCTTTATTAAGTATGGTAAAGTGATTGAGAAGAGTATTTTATTAGGTTAAATATATCAGTTTAGTCTTATATATTAGGGAGTATTTTTTCCCCTAAATCAGAGTGAAATGATTTGATTTGATCTGATTTGATCCAGTGGTTTGATATGATTTGATCCAATGCATTTTTTCTTTATTTGGACACTTTAACATTTTCATATATTAGTATATTTCTTATATAAATCTATATTTGCATGCCTGAAAAGATTGTTGTTATAATCTCATATATGATATTTCATCTATATTTTTAAGTGAGATAGGCTTGCATTATTATTGCTAAGGTTTATCTTTCTCAGAATTTTGAAATGCTTACAACAGGTTTGCAAAATAATTTGTACAGCTTTCACAGTTTTATCTGATTTACATCAGTATATATAGCATTGGGATAATCTGTTCCTTAAAACATATCAGGTTTCTGATGATGAGAGTGAAACTGTGATCTAAGTTTTAGTAAGATTCCTAACAGTGGTAGTAGATAAAATATCTTCCTTAAAGTCACACAGCTAGTAATTGTGGAGACAATATAAATATAATTGTAAGTGACTCCAGCTGCTGTGCTCTTGACAAATAAGGTCAAAAGTATAAGAAACTAAACTCAGAAAGTAGAATGTATAAATATAATAAAGAAGACAGGTATGAGAAATGTTATTGAGGCTGGATTTATAAGATACAGGGACTAATTGAATGTGTTGGCATACAAGGAATTCATGAAATATTGATGGATGAGAAATTATTTTTTACAAACATACAAACATGGAAGCAATTACAAAACTGATAAGGCATCCTAGCCTTTTTTTTTTTTTTTTTTTTGAGGGCATTGTGACTGAGGGAGAAGAACAGAGATTAGTGGCCAAACACATCCATAGTTTGTTTACCTGTATTTTGCCCTGCAATTGACCTTTTGGAAAGAATTAGATCTATTCAGTCTTTCACAAGAAAAAAGTAAATATGATCGATTGATGTGGGTTTTTTTGGTAGCAGAACTCTCACTGGAATTTTTTTTAGTTAGTCTGTAATTACTGAGCCTTAACAACAACAACAACGAAGAAACCTGGATAAGTTGACTATTAAGATACAGCAGTGTCAAATTTGAGAGATGCTTTCTTTAAGAAAGGTAACAGTCACTCATGTATCCAAATCTAATCATTAATTCTTGAATATATGAATCTAATGTCATGAGGTGGTGATATAACTTCCTTAGAATCCCATACCCACTTACATACTAGTGGGATGAAAAAGCTTGACAACAATATTTTAAAGGAGAGTGGGCTCAGTTCCATGATATTGTGATAAGATTGTCAGGGCCACTTGGCCCCAACTCAAGGACATACAAGAATGCCTCAGGTATCCAACCAATATTTGATTTGTAGTAAATGTATAAAAGGTTTAGAAAGAACCTCAAGAGATGATCTAATTTCTTGATTCTGATACAAACTACACTATAAACCCTCTTGTTGAGATAACTGACTCTAATCTGAGTGAGTTTAGAGAAGACATGCTGTATACTTCCATATTAATAATATTAGTGAAGATTGTAAGTATAAAGGGTGCAGGTAGACACTACTCAGATGACCTAAAGGGATAAGATTGAGTTGAAATAAACAAATTTGGGAGTATTCTCTAAAATAAAGTTCTATTATGTGCTAAAATAATAATTAAAGGAATTACTTATTGCTCTGCTGCTTTGGGCTTGAAAATCAACAAGAAATAACTAGAAAATGAATTTACATTCTAGAGTATACCATTTAGTTTACTAGGTTGTATCTGTTTTATTTTATCCTTTGAAATAAACTAGAAAAAAATTAGAGAAGAATTTATTTTCAAAAACGTATACAGTTCCTAAAATAATCTAAAATGCAAGTTTTATTTATTTATTTATTTATTTATTTTGAAGACAGAATCTTGCTCTGTTGCTCTAAGTAGAGTACTGTGGTGTCATCATAGCTCACTGCAACCTCAAACTTTCTGGGCTTAAGCATCCTCCTGCCTCAGCCTCCTGAGTAGCTGAGACTGTAGGTACACACCACCATGCCCGGCTAATTTTTTTTCTATTTTTAGTAGAGATGGGGTCTTGCTCTTGCTCAGGCTGGTCTGGAACTCCTAAACTCAAGCAATCCTCCTGCCTTCTACCTTGGTTTCCCCGAGTGCTTAAGATTACAGATGTGAGCCACCATGCCTGGCCTAAAATATGTTTTTGTTTGTTTGTTTGTTTGAAACAACAGTATCATCTGGGAACTTGTCAGAATTCCAAAGAATACCTAACCCAATCAGAGTGAGGTTCAGGTGGGCAAGATTAGGAGTGGTTTACTGGAGGAAACAAAACTTGAGTAAGACTTAAAAATAAATAGGGAGAGAAAATTAACATTCATAAATAATCAGAGGCATGTACAGACTGGATAAATGGAAAGCTATATCTGTCTGAAGTATTAAAACAAGACAAGAGTTATAGGCAATAAGCTGAAATGTGGTCAGAGGCATATAACACATGTCAAAGATTTTAGACTTTATCCTGCAGTTATTGTGAGGTCAACGAAAAGCCAAGATAAAGAGGATACAATTTAAATTTTTGATAAATTTCTATGGAAGCAGTAGATAAGAACAAATAGGCAAGTTGCAATTTGCAAGCAAGATTGTAGACAAGGAGATCCATCAGGAGGCTGTTACAGAGAAGTGATGTTAGTTTACATTGAATGACTGGTGTAGCTTGTATGGACAATAAGAAAGTATGTACCCTATGGGCGACGTGTAATGAATACACACATTCTAACCACAGCATCATGTAAATTGTCTGTGTTCGGTAAATGCATGCATTTTTGAATAAATTATAAAAGCGATGATTTTGCTTCAGAATATGTTTATAAAGTGGCTTCCCCTAGACATGCATTAAATATATTAAAATATATTATAACTAGAATAAAATGAAATTATATGCTACTGAAAAAATCAACATTAATATGACTAGAAATATTTTTTAAAGAAATTATGTATGTGTAAGAATTCATGTGGAGAAGGAGCCCTTGTAAACCGTTGGTGGGGATGTACACTACTACAGCCATTCCGGAAAAGTGTATGGAGGCTCCTCACAAAACTTAAAAATAGAATTACCATATGACCCAGCAATCCCCCTTGTGTGTATTTACCCTAAAGTTTTGAAATCAGTAAGTTGAAGAGATATCTGCAGTCGTATGTTCATTGTAGCACTATTCGCAATAGCCAAGTTATAGAATCAACCTAAGTGTCCATGAACTGATAAATGGATAAATAAAATGCATATATCACAATGGAATGCTATTTAGCTGTAAAAAAGAAAAAAAAAATCTGTCATTTGCAACAACATGGATGGCATTGGAGAACATTATGCTAACTGAAATAAGTCAGGCACAGAAAGACAAATACTGCATATTCTCACTTATGTGTGGAATCTAAAATAATGGAACTCATAGCAGAGAGTAGGATGGTGGTTACCAGAGGCTGTGGGGTAGGGAGAATGGGGAGAAGATGGTCAAAGGATACAAAGCTTCAGACAGGAGGATTAAGGTTTTTTTTAGATCAATTGTACAGTGTGGTGAATATACTAACACTACATAGTAATAATGTACTATGCATTTCAAAATCGCTAAGTAAATTTTAAATGTTCTCACCACAAACAATAACTATTTGAAGTGATGTCTATGTTAAACATAGATTTAATTATTTCAGGTTGTATTCTTAAATCATAATCTCACTTTTTACTCCATGAATATATACATGTATAATTTGTCAATTTACAATAAAATTAATTAATTAATTCACTATATGCTATTGCGACATCATAAATATAAAAGAAAGGGACCCACTGCTCAATAAAATATGTTGAGAAAATTGAGAACTAGACTAAAATAAAAAGTTGGAACCTATATTACAAAACATATGTGCCCCCTAAAGAATTCCAGATAGGTAAAGCATTTAATATAAAAAATTGAAAACCCAAGATACATGAAACACTTATTCGCTGATCTCAAACATAGATATATTTGTCAATCTTTTTTTTCCCTCTTTTTGCTTTCTTTAGATTTTTATTAAAATATAATTTACATAACATAAAATTCACCCTTTTAAAGTATACAGTTCAGTGAATTTCAGATATTCCAAAGTTGTGCAACCATCGCCACTACTTAATTCCAGAACAAATTCATCATCCTCAAAAGAAGCCCTGTTATTATTAACAGTCATTTCCCATCCTCCCTTCCTTGCTCAGTCTTTAGAAATTACTGATCTACTTTCCATTTCTATGGATTTGCTTACTCTGAGCCTTCCATATAAATGAAATCATATAATGTGTGGTCTTCTGTGCCTAGCTTCTTTCACTGAGTGTAATGTTTGTAAGGTCTGTCCATGTCATAGATTACGTTAGCACCTCCTTCTGTTTATGGTAGAATAATGTTCCGTGTAAGATAGGATTTGCTTCTGCCATTTTGCTGTTTGTTTTCTACATGCCTTATGTCTTTTTAGTTCCTCTCTTTGCCTATTGCTGTCTTCTTTTGTATTAAATATATATTGTCTAATGTATGACTTTAATTCCCTTGTTTCTTATACTATAGTTTTTGAATTATTTTCTTAGTGATTGTCCTGGGAAGATTATAATTAACATCTTAATTTATAACAATGTAATTCAGATGACTGCCAACTTTATGTCTATATCATGCAAAGGTTTTACCCCCATATAGCTGCTTTCCATCCCCCACCTTTATGTTCATATCGGTATATAAATTACAACTGTATTAATTGTATGCATATTACTATAGTTTTATAGATATTATATAAGCTCATATAATAGTATAGGAAATAGAAGGAATAAGATATAAGAGATAAAAGTGTTAAAGACAATAAAAAACACTTATATCTACTTTTATATTTCCATGATGCTTTTTATTTCTTCATGTGGATTTGAGGTACTCTCTAGTGCTTTTTCTTTCTAACCTGAAGGAACACCTCTACATGTTAATTTTTGTGTTGGTAACTGAGTCTAGTCTCATTCTACTTTTCCATATGTACAATCAACAATCCTAGAACTACTTCCTGGTTAGTTTTGTCTTTCTCCACTGACAAGTAATACTATTTCTCTCAAATATCAACTTTCCTATGCCCTGGGGTCCATTTCTTCTCTCTCTTATTTCTGAGGAAAGACAATTCCAGATGGCTTTAACTATTCATTTATTCCCATCTTTATGATGCCTCCCTCTTGCCCCTCTTCTGTCTGTTTACCTATATGACCTGGCTCAGCACCTTGAGCCAGAAGAATGGAAAAACACCAAGGTCTCTGGCTAATACTGGACACATTGGTATGAGAACTCCACTAGCTAAGTTATAATCCCAAATGTTCTGTAGTCCTGGTGAGCAATCTCCCATCATCACTTAGTCAACTATGTGTTTTCTATTTCTTGCCATTTATTTTGTGAAGAAATAACATCACATGGAGTGTTTGCCTTTGGACAACTTTACTTGTTATGTCTAATTGTGCCTGTCCCAGCTAACTAGGATCTCGTAAGAGGTTGGGGATTAGGTGTACCATGACTTATTTTCTTTAGGTTATGTTCTCAGATGAATTTTCTTTATACTTATCCCATGTGTTACTATCATATAAATAACACTTCTTTTGATCGAATTATATATTTTTATTTCAAATATCATAATGTATTTTTATTTATAATAAAACCTTCTTTGAGATAGAGAACTCTTCCTCAACATGAATCTTTTTCCTGTCATGATTTCTTTATCAATTTTTAACTTATTACATTGCATGTTTCTGTGCTGTACTGCAATAGATTTTTGGACTAAGATTGAGGAAGAGATAA
>CM052437.1:57083556-57117956 GCA_028533085.1 Varecia variegata
AATGTATTTTTATTTATAATAAAACCTTCTTTGAGATAGAGAACTCTTCCTCAACATGAATCTTTTTCCTGTCATGATTTCTTTATCAATTTTTAACTTATTACGTTGCATGTTTCTGTGCTGTACTGCAATAGATTTTTGGACTAAGATTGAGGAAGAGATAAATAACTATCTTACCTTTGACAATTCAGAAGGTATTTTAAGTTCTTCTGACATACAATGATATCAAAGTGTGAATTTTTAATCTTTGTATTCAACATAGCATCTAACAGAGTGATTACACATTTTCTGTTTCTAATGAAAGCTTTATTGTTAAAAAGTAAGGGCTAATACAAGTGAATGCGTTAACAATAATATGAGTTATAGGCTCTTAAATAGAAGCCTCTTGTGGACTAGAGCCATTCCATTGTTGTTTTTTTGTCCCACATGCATATCATAGTGTAATCTTGTAAAATATTTGATAAAAGTTAATGATTTTATTTGAAGTTTACCAGATGTATATTTTTTGCTACAAGTAACAGAATACCTGCCTAAAAGTGGTTAAACAATAGGTATTTATAATCTTGCATAAAGAGATTTCAGAAAGTAGAGGTTTTATATTTGGCTAATTCAACAGCTTGGCAACATTCAGGTGCTTAAGAAGCACCTTTCTGTTATCCCTTTGGTTCACTTCTCATTGCCACATACATCATAGCAGTTAAAGCTCTGTGTCAACCCTGCACGAAACAATGGTCAAAGTAATAAGGAAAGAGAGAGTTTCCCCTCCTACTGTCTCTTTCATTATGAAGTAAATTAGGCCTAGGAGCTTCCAGCTACCTTTTTTTAATGTCTCAGTGGGCACACACAGACTCCTACCATTCACTGGCCAGGACTATTTATGATTTATCATAAAGAAGAGTCCACCTTACCTGAACTTAATGCTAAGAGACACTGGAACAAAACCAAATTCCTTTACCAGTAAAAATGTATGAAATTGCTTTTAGGTAGAAAGTTAATAGTTTTTGCTGTATGGAGTTTCATGTTTTCAAATCAATAATATGGACAGTATAGCAAACATACTGAACAAAGCGATTATTTAAGATTTTCTTATTCTTGTTGATCTACAGAGCTTTTTAAAAGAAGTGGTTGAGCTTTATTGTCTAATGTCTCTAAATTTCTATAATTTAAACTAATTTTTAAAGGAATTTCTCCTAATTAGCAATATAACAACCTACTTTTTTCTCTTAAAGTTATCTTGTCAACATAAAACTGTGCTATTTCTTAATCTCCTCATTAGAAATTTTAGTGGGAAAAAAGGGATAGATTTCCCAGAATGGCCTTCACGTATCCCAATAAGTAAAATATGTCTATACATTAATGAGACTTAATTTTCCACAGAAAAAGCAGAATTTATACTTCTGAAAGTTGAGTTGCTCCATTAAAACAAACATGTGCAATTGACAATCTATTAGTATTACCCTATTTTGCAAATCTCTTCTGAGATTTCCCTTTAGAAACTCTCTTTAGATTTTACATTATCCCCTTTCTTTTCTTTCTGTTTTGTTTTTGTTTGGTGAGAGGAAATGAAATAGATTTCCTGAAAACATATTAAATTGATTCTCATTGTCAATTTGTATACCCAGTATTTATTTATGTGCTAATCTTGTTACTAAGGTTTAGGAGTCAAAACTAACATTTCAATAAAAAGTCATGTGACTTCTGTTTTGCTTGTTTTAAACTACTCTGAATATAGTTTTATAAAAGTAGTTCCAGTAAACTTTTAGCAACAATATCATTATTGGAAAAATCATACAGGTTTTTAAATTCCCAAGTAAAATATTTATTTAGATCTTTTCATTTTGTTCTCTCTGACATTTGTTAGTCAGTCTGGTTTCTTCTATACATCTAAAAATATACACATATTTTAACTATTTAGAGTGTCCTTGCATTGATATTGAATTCTAATTCAAGGTTGATAACTGATTCTCAAGTATCTACTGGTCTTTTGCACTACTAAAAGTTGCCTGACAATTGGAATCAATCCAGTATTGTCTTTCTGATGAGCATGGCAATCCTAGAATATGAAATATGTGATGGACAATTTCTCTGAATATCCTTGCTGGCTTCATAAAATAGGCATCTGGGAATGTGCTGAGCTTGTGAAACAGGTAACCAAAGAAGGAAATGGATAAGATTTCTAACTTAAATTGGCCGTTATATGAAATGAACAAAAGTAGCTTCCATTTCCTGAATAAGGATGATTTCTTCCTTTCTGTGAATTGGATAGCAATTGATATGAGAGAAAAAAAAAAAAAAACTAATAGCAATTCTTTGCCTATGAAGAAAGAGCACTTCCAAGACTGGTGTGAGCTCTTGCAACTATAGTTGGGAAAAGAAACAAAGTTGCCCTTTCTCCATTTATTGAAAGTCCACTTCCACGTGTTTAAGCCTTCTATTCACTTATTTCTAGGAGGCAACTTGTATTTGTGAGGTGAGGTCTACATTGTGTGAATATAAATGGAAAAGACAGCGAACTAGAGAATGGGGAAGGTTTGACAGTTATGTGGATTACCTGTTTCCTACTTGCCATCGTCTAGTATGTGAATAACTACACATGCACACACATGCAGACACATATACACATATGCATATTTTTTTTTCTAATTTGGAGTTCCCCATGTGGTTTACTGGCTGCATTAAATTCATTATCTTTTTGTACATATCAGTAATACCAGTTCTATTACTGGTTTTTAATATCTTTTTTTATATATACTGCATTTGTCTCTTCGTAGTTCTACTCTCACTACCCACATTTAAAATCTTAGTTACATTTTGTCCTACACTAGTTGCTACTTTGTTTATAAAGATCAAGCTTCCAGTCTATGTTACACTATAAGCTCACTCTGAACAAAGACAACATTTTTAATTTCTTAGAATTTTTTACATTGCTTGGCAAAGAGTGGGCATTTAAAACTAATTGCATTAAATATGTTGAGGGATTTATAGTGCATCCCTCAGTGATGAGCACATTAAAAAATGTGTAAATTATTATATCTTATTTTTTCAATTTCTTTATTTTTTAATTTCAAATTATTAAGGGGTACACATGTTTTTATTACATGGATAGTTTTTATAATGCTTTAGTCAGAGCTGTAAGTGTGCTCATCATGTAAATAATGTTCATTGTACCTGTTGGGTAGGTTTTTACCTCTCCCTTCCTTCCACCTCCCCTCTTGTTGCTTTCCAATGATTGCTTATTTCTGTGCCCATGCGTGCCCATCAATTAGTTTCAAATTTTTAGAGTATATGTAGTGTTTGTTTTTCCATTCTTGAGATACTTCACTTAGGATAAAGGTCACCAGATGCAACCAAATTGCTGAAAAAGACATTAATTCATTTCTATTTATGGCTGAGTAGTACTCCATCCCACATTTTGTTAAGCCACTCATGAACTGATGGGCACTTGGGTTGATTCCACATCTTTGCAATTGTGAATTGTGCTGCAATAAACATTCACGTGCAGGTGTCTTTTTGATAAAATGACTTCTTTTCCTTTGGGTAGACACCCAGTAGTGGATTGCTGGATTGAATGGTAGTTCTACTTTTAGTTTTTTAAGGAGTCTCCATATTGTTTTCCATAGTGGCTGTACTAATTTGCAGTCTCACCAACAGTGTGTAAGTGTTTCTTTCTCTCTACATCCACACCAGCACCTATTGTTTTGGGCTTTTTAATAAAAGCCATTCTAACAGGGGTAAGGTGATATCTTATTGTGGTTTTAGTTTGCATTTCCCTGATGAGTACTGACATTGAGCATTTTTTCATATGTTTGTGGGTCATTTGTCTATCTTCTTTTGAAAAGCTTCTGTTTGTATCTTTTGCCCACTTTTTAATGGGATTTTTTTTCTTGCTGATTTGTTTGGGTTCTTTGTAGATTCTGGATATTAGCCCTTTATCAAATGCATAGTTTGGGAGTTTTTTCTCTCATTCTGTAGGTTGTCTATTTGCTTTGTTGATAATTTCCTTTGCTGTCCAGAAGGTTATTAATCAAGTTCCATTTATTTATTTTTGTTGTTGCTGTAATTGTTGTTGGTGTCTTAGTCATAAACTCTTTGCCAGGGCTGATATTTCAAAAGCATTCTCCCTAAGAATAGGCATAAAACAAGGGTGCCCACTGTCACCACTTCTATTCAACATAGTGCTGGAATCCTAGCCAGAGGAATCAGATAAGAGAAAGAAATAAAGCATATCCAAATTGGGAAAGAGAAAGTCAAAGTACCACTTTTTGCTGATGATATGATCTTGTAGCTATTATAGAACACCACAAAGATTCCACCAAGTGTCTCTTGGAATTGATAAATAAATTCAGCAAAGTCTCAGGTTATAAAATCAATGTACAGAAATCAGTGGCATTTCTATATACCAATAACAGTTAAGCTGAGAGTCAAATCAGAGACTTGATACCATTCACAATAGCTACAAAGAAAATAAAATACTTATGAACATACTTAATGAAGGAGGTGAAAGATCTCTACAAGGAGAACTATGAAACACTGAAGAAATAAATCACAGATGATATAAACAAATAGAAAAAACGTATCATGCTCATTGATCAGGAGAATCAACATTGTTATAATGTTCATACAGCCCAAAGTGATTTACAGATTGAATGCAATCCCTATCAAAATATCAATGTCATATTGCACAGATCTAGAAAAATATAATTCTGTGATTCATTTGGAACCCAAAAAGGGCCTGAGTAGCCAAAGCAAAAAGAACAATTCTGGAGGCATCACATTATCAGAGTTCAAACTATACTACAAGGCTGTAGTAACCAACAGCATGGGACTATTGGTAAAACAGAAAAAAAAAAAAAATAGAGATACAGACCAATGGAACAGAACAGAGAACCCTGATTAACCATCTACCTACAACCAACTGATCTTTGACAAAGCAGACAAAAACATACCCTGGGGAAAAGAAGCTCTGTTCAATAAATAGTGCTGGGAAAATTGGATAGCCACATGCAGAAGAATGAAACTGGGACCCTGTCTCTCACCACTTACAAAAATTAATTCAAGATGAATATCTTGACATACTGTGATAGAACAATTATTTTTCTCTAGAGAAAATAAAAATGTATATTGAAAAAAATACATTTATGCATACATCATTGCAAGTAAAGTCATAATTTAAGAGTCCAGTTGTAAAGTTGGTTTAAAGATTTAAGTCATATATACTCAATATTTCCCTAGTTTTTAAAACCATTTCAAACTTTTAAAACCATTTAAAACTTCCCTAAGTTTTTAAAACCATTTCAAAAATATAAACAAAAATTATTTTTATTATATCTTCCTAAAGAAAAAAATTATCTCTCTCTGCCACCTTCTCTATACACACACGCACACACACACACATTTGATTTGGCATTTGAACCATTTTGCTTTTGAGATAACCATCACATGCCTAGAAGAAATAGAATTGGGATTATTGCTGACTATTTTAAACAATTTTAAAATGTTTTTGCTCATGTGCAGTGTTTACTTAGTTCTGTTTTTACATTTATCCTTGAACTCTGAATATGCATAATGGATTTTTTTTCTTCATATTGATTAAGTGAAACAGAATTGTTGCATGTCACATGTGGGTTTCATTTATTCATTTATAGATTCATTTGCTACTCAACAGATATTGACACAGTGCTTACTATGGATGGGTAGTCTTCAAGACAATGAAAAGGAGAACACAGCACTGATCAAGGCAGACAAAGTTCCTATTCCTCTAGAGCTTTATTGTGCTCAGGAGACAAAAAATAAGCATACAAGGTAAGCAAATGTCAAATAATGTTAATACTAAGAATAAAATTCAGTTGAGTGTTGTTTAGATTATGAGTCTTGTAGATAAGTCAATGTGAAAGCCCTGGGGCAGAAAACAGCCTGGACTGTTGTTCGAAGATGAAGAAAGCTACAGGCTGTTACTGGGGGAGTGAAAACCAGAGTGGTTCTTGATGTGATCAAAGAGGTAGGCAGGCATCAGATCATGTGAAGCTGTATAGGCCAAAGAAAGAGTGTGAACGTTATTTAAAATTCTATCAGAAGCCACTGGGGTTTCTGAGTAGGGAAGTGACATGATCAGATTTACATTTTGGAAAAGATTACTCAGGCTGCTCTGTGGAGTAAGGGGATAAGAGAGGAATCGAGGCAATTAGGAAGCTCCTGTGGAATTTCTGTCAAGAGATGATCTGGCAGAGTCTAGTAGTTTGCAAGTAAAGGTGGAGAGAAATGGATAGATTCAGAATATATCATTAAGATACAGTATATTTCACAACATGCACTTACTGTTCTCATAACTATTGTACATGTAAACACCAGGAATATTATGGCTTATCATGAAACAGCTTAGCAGAGAAATAGAGAGAGATGATCTGGATGTTGGAGAAATTGTTTAAACCTTCTGTGCCTCCATGCTCTCATCTATGAGATGGGGAATAGCAATATTATATAATGCATAGAGGTGGTGCCAGGATTAATATAAAGTGCTAACAATAGTTCCTGGTACTAGTAAGTGCCACATGATGTGTTAAAAATAGTAGTTATTTTTGAATGTCTGATATGCAGAATCAATATGATTTATTGGGAAAAAATGATAATTTTTGAACTGAATAAATCTAAACTTGAATTCCTGTTCCATGATGCATCATTTCTTCTTGGCTTTTAACAAATTGTAAACCTCTGTGAGCCTCAGTTTCCAACCTATAGAATGGAGGTATTAAGTTTTACATCACAGTGGTAATGTAAGGATTAAATGAGATATTTGTAAATCACCCAACATCAAGATTGCAACTTGCAAGAAATTTAAATATTAGTTACCATGAAAATAAAATGTTTGTTATCAATTCTATCTTTTTGATAACTGAAAAATTGATTTGAGTTGAAATATAGAATACTTTTAAGCAGAATATTCATCTAGAATAAATATTTATAGGAAAGTTCTATTCTTCCAAAAATATACACATATATGATATCAAACTGTGCCAGAATCCTTAACTTTAAGGCTTATTACTTGAAAGTTTTCTGTTTTATAAATATTAAGGTATTTAATTGATAAATAAAATTATACATATTCAAGATACACAAAGTGGTTGCATTTATGTATGCATTTTGTGATGATTAAATTATCACAATCAGATTAATTAACACATCTGTCACCACCCACAATTATCATTTGTGTGTTTGGGGTGGTAAGGGTTGTATTGATTGTTTTCTCTGCTCTGTTATCAAATTTCAAGTATTACTGACTGTATTATTATATAATATAATATACATAACAGTTAACATACAGCAGTATAATTAACTGTAGTCACCATGTTATGTATTCTTAATAGATTCCCAGAACTTACTCATCTTATAACTAAAAGTTTGTAACCTTTGACCAACTTCCTCCTATTTCCTCTACCCATTAGTCCTAGAAAATAATCATTCTACTATGTTTTCAGGAATTAAACTTTTTTAGATTCCACATATAAGCACAGTTATACAGTATTTGTCTTTGTACGTCTGCCTTATTTCACTTAGCACAATGTCCTCCAGGTTCATCCACATGGTTGCAAATGGCAGGATTTCCTTCTTTTTATGGCTGAATAATATTTCGTAGTATAGTTACACCACATTTTCTTTATTCATCATCTGCTGATGGACACTTAGGTTGTTTCCATTTCTTGACTATTGTGAATAATGCTGTAAACATGGGACTGCAGATATCTCTTGAAGATACAGATTTCATTTCCTTTGTATGTATACCCAGAAGTGATATTGCTGTGCTATGTTAGTTTTAATTTTAATTTTTTGAGAAAACTCCAATCTGTTTTCCATAATGGCTGTAACAATTTATATTCCCAACAAAAGTATACAATGGATCCCTTTCCTCTATACCCTCACCAAATCTTACTATTCCTTATATTTTTGTTCATAGTCATCCTAATAGTTGTGAGGTTATATCTCATTGTAATTTTCATTGAATTTATCTGATAGTATTGCTGAGTGTTTTTTCATGTACCTATTGGCCATGTATATATCTTTTTTGGAAAAAAAATCTATTAAAGTCCTTTGCCCATTCTTTAATTGGGTTATTTGTATATTTGCTATTGAGTTGTATGAGTTCATTATGTATTTTGGATATTGACCCCTTATCAAATATATAGCTTACAAATCTTTTGTCCCATTTCATGGGTTGTCTTTTCATTTTCTTGATTGTGTCCTTTGCAGTGCAGAAGCTTTTTAGTTTGATGTACTCCCTCTTTTGTTGTTGTTATTGTTGTTGTTATTGTTGTTGCCTGTGATTTTAGTGCCATATCCAAAAAATCATTGCCAAGACTAATGTCAGTGAGTTTTTCCCCTATGTTTTCCACCAGGAGTTTTATGATTTCACATCTTACATATAAGTCTTTAATTCATTCAAGCTAATTTTTGTATGTGACGTAAGACAAGGGTCCAATTTCTTTCTTTTGTCATGTGGATATCCAGTTTTCCCAACACCATTTATTAAAGAGACTATCCTTTTCCCATTTTGTATTTTTGGCATCCTTGTCAAAGTTTAGTTGACCATATATGTGTGGGTTTATTTCTTGGGTCTCCATTCTGTTTCATTGATCTATATGTCTGTTTTTATTCCATTACCATACTGTTTTCATTTCTATAGCTTTGTAATATAGTTTGCAATCAGGTAGTATGATGCCTTCAGCTTTGTTATTTCTCAAGATAACTTTGGTTATTTGGTGTTTTTTATGGTGCAATGAAAAATTTAGGATATTTTTCTATTTTTGTAAAAAATACCATTGGTATTTTGATAGGGATTGCATTGAAACTGTAGATCACTTTGGATAGTACACACATTTTAACAATATTAATTTTTCTAATCCATAAATACAGGTTATCGTTCTACTTTCCTGTGTCTTCTTCAAATACTTTTATCAATGTTTTATAGTTTCAAGAGTACAGATCTTTCACCTCATTAAGTAAATTAATTCCTAAGTGTTTTTTTTATGTTATTATAGATGGTATTTAATTTTTTTCAGATAGTTTGTTCTCAGTGTATAGAAACACAACTGATTTTTGTATGTTGATTTTGTATCAGGTTATTTATTGAATTTGGTTATTAGTTATTAGTCTTCAGGGTTTTATACACATGTATACCTCATTTATTGTATTCTACTTTATTTCTCTTTGCAGATATTGCATTTTTTTATATAAATTAAAGGTTTGTGCCAACCTTGCATTCAATAAATCTATCAGTGCTATTTTTCCAATAGCATTTGTGTCTCTATGTCATATTTTTTAGTTCTTGCAATGTTATAAACTTTTTCATTATTGTTATTTCTGATTTGGTGATCTATGATCCATGGTCTTTGTTATTAGTATTGTCATTATTTTGAGGAGCCATGCCTATATAAGACAGCAAACTTAATTGATAAATGTTGTGTGTGTTCTGACCACTTCACCTACTGACCAGTCCCTCAGCTCTTTCCCTCTCCTCAAACCTCTCTATCCCATGAGACACAACAAATTTCAATTAAGCCAACTAATGATCCTACAATAGCCTCTAAATTTTTTGAGTGAAAGTAAGAGTTACAGGTCTCTCACTTTAAATTAAAAGCTAGAAATGATTAAGGTTAGTGAAGAAGGCATGTTAAAAGCCAAGATAAGCCATAAATTAGGCCTCTTGTTCCAAACAGGTAGCCAAGTTTTGAAAGCAAAGGAAAAGTTCTTGAAAGAAATTAAAAGTGCTATTCCAGTAAACATACAAATGATAAGAAAGTTAAACAGTCTTATTGCTGATATGACGAAAGTTTTAGTAGTCAGGATGGAAGATCAAACCAGCCACAACATTCCCTTAAACCAAAACCTAATCCATAACAAGACCCTAACTCTCTTCAGTTTTTTGAAGGTGGAGAGATGTGAGGAAGCTGAAAAAGAAAAAAAAAAATTGAAGCTAGCAGATGTTGATTTATAATGTTTAAGGAAAAAAGCTGTCTTTATAACATGTAAGTGTAAGATGAAGCAGCAGGGCTGATGTAGAAGCCACAGCAAGTTATCCAGAAGATGTAGCTAAGATCACTGATGAAGGTAGCCACACTAAACAAGAGATTTTCAATGTACACAAAATAACCTTCTATTAGATAGCATTTATAATTTTTTAGCTAGAGAGGAGAAATCAATGCCTGACTTCAAAGTTTCAATGGATAGGCTGAGTCTCTTGTTAGGGGCTAATGCACCTGGTGACTTTAAGTTTAAGCCAATGCTCATTTACCATTCCAAAAATCTTACAGTCCTTCAGAATTATGCTAAATCTACTATGCCTATGCTCTATATATGGAACAACAAAAAGCTTGGATGGCAGCACATCTGTTTACAGCATAGCTTACTGAATATTTTAAGCCTGCTATTGATACATAGTACTCAGAGAAAAAAGAGGCCTTTCAAAATATATTGTAACTGCTCATTAATGATGCACTTGGTCACTAAAGTGATCTGATGGAGATGTGCAAGGTAGTTAGTGTTGTTTTCATTCCTGTTAACATACCATACATTCTGCAGCCCATGGATCAAGGACAAATTTTGAATTTTAAGTCTTATTATCTAAGAAATACATTTCATAAAGCTATAGTTGTCATAGATAGTGATTTCTCCGATGGATCTGGGCATAGTCAATTAAAAATATTTTGGAAAGGATTCACTGTTCTAGATATCTTCAAGAATATTCCAGCTTCATGGATGAAGATCAAAATATCAACATTCACAGGAGTTTGGAAAAAGTTGATTCCAACCCTCATGGATGACTTTAAGGAGTTGAAGACTTCAGTGAAGGAAGCAACTGCAGATGTCATAGAAATTGCAAAATAGCTAGAATTAGAAGTGAAGCCTGAAGATGTCAATGAATTACTGCAACCTCATGATAAAACTTGAATGAATGAGGAGTTGTTTCTTATGGATGAGCAAAGAAAGTAGTTTTTTGAGGTGAAATCTACTCCTGGTGAAGATGCTGTGAACATTGTTGAAATGACAGCAAGGCATTTAGAATATTCCATATACATAGGTAATAAAGCAACAGCAGGGTTTAAGAAGATTGATGCCAATTTTTAAAGAACTTCTATGGTGAATAAAATATTATCAAACAGTATCATATGATAAAGAAAAATCTTCCATGAAAGGAAAAATTAAATAATGTGGAGAACTTCATTGATGTCTTATTTTAAGAGTTGGCTACCGCCACCCCAATCTTAAGCAATCTCCACCCTGATCAGTCAGCAACTATCGACATTGAGCAAGACCAGCCACAAGCAAAAAAATTATAACTTGCTGAAGGCTCATATGATTAACATTTTTTAGCAATAAAGTATTTTAAATTAATGTATGTATATTGATTTTTAGACATAATGCTATTGCACACTTAATGTGTATACTATTATACTATATAGTATAAACATAATTTTTATATGCCTAGTGCATGTAAAAGTCATTTATGGCATACATGGCATGTCATAACTTGGAGATATCACAGGTTCAGTTCCAGATCACCACAATAAAATGAATATTGGAATAAAGCGTATCACAGAAACGTTTTTTGGCTTTCCAGTTTCTCAGTGCACCCACCTGCAGAGGTATGGACAGCCATGACTCCCAGTGGGTCCCTGGGCTGGCAGTATGGCTCATACCACAACAAAGAGGGATTAGAATTGAGTTTCAGGGCTATTTCAGAGTCTTCTTTGGGTTGAGATTTTAAAGCCTGCTGCAGGAACACAGATAGCTGTGTCTCCCAGTAGGTCTCTGCGAAGGGAGGACTGTTCTTAGACTACAGCTTAGAGAGGCTGAAACCCTGCTATAGAGCCATTTCAGGATCCACAGCTGGGACCAATGTTGGTGGGCCTGTCACCTGAGGCACCTGTGCACATGACTCCTGGTTGATGGCTCTGGTAGAAGGACCATGCCAATGGGATATGGAGCTGAGACCATAGTTGGTAACCCTACCACCTGAGCACATTTCTGCTCTCTCCAAGTGACTTTCCTAGGTCTTGGTTCCACTGGGGTTTCACAACCTCCTACCTGAATCCAAAGCCCCCCACAAAGGCACTTCTGTACACAGATGGTTAAGAAATCTTTGTTGCTGTGGGGGGATATGAGTGGTAGACCTACTATTCTGCCATCTTTCTGAGTCTCTGCTTGTTTCCAGTTCTTCATCTCCTGCCATTTATGACATTTAACACCCACATTCATTATCATATAACTTTTCAGTTCCTCACACCATTGGTAGTTTTGACCTCCCTGTTTTACTGATGCTGATCTTAGCCACATAAATTTCTTAGCCATGTATAATTGCCCCCATGGTTCAAGGGCAGTCCTTATATGTGCAAGGTTTTGCTTGTCCTTTCATGCTTCTGTAGTCTGTGGTGATAAGAATGTCGTCGCTCAGGTAGGTACTGGCCCAAGGAAAATAAGGAAATATATGGAGCAGATCTGAAGCCAGTGTGAAACCCGAAGACAAGCATGGTGAAGGCATGACCCAAACACCTGTGAGCAGGAGAAGTTTTATTGTTTCAAGAGACTGGTGTTTTGAGAATGTTTGTTACATAGTTTTATTGCAGCAAAGGTTGATACATACATTACCTTTTTCCTTTCTTTTTTTTTTTAAATCATGCCAATTCCCAGTACTTTCAATTGTATCTGAAATGTAATTTTTCCATGTGATTTAAACAATTCCCAAGTGCAGTTCGCTAGGACTTTGAACTGTAGTTAATATTGATTAATAGTTAATAATCTAAGAGTTGTTAAGTAGTAACTATGAGGCTAGCATTGTGGCAGACTATCTTGCAGAGAGAATAAAAAAGAGAAAGACTTGAAGTTGACGGCTCTCTCACTAGGAACAGACTATGAATTTGTTATGAGGTCAGATTCCCAGGCATGGTACAAAAAACTCTGAGACAGGAAAGACTGGGTTAGACAGGTAAAGTTTCTTATAAGGTACAGGTGTTGAGTTAGACATGAAGGGGAGGTATACTTCAACAGTGCCACTTGCATTCTGAAGCACTTTTGCTCTACAGACACTGGCTATGAAAAGAATGAGTCATTATTTACTGCTTGACTCTTATTTTTTCTGGGACCAGGGAAAGGCAGTGCTCCTTTCCAGTCCTGGGGCCAGTGCCTCCTCCGACTGCAAACCCATCTTCCTGCCACACGGGACCTGCTTCCCTTAGATGCTACTGGCAAGACGGCCTTCGGGGTTTGACCAAATTCATCTTCCATATTGCTTTGTCTTTAATGAGTCAAAGTGACACTTTACATTGAAAGTCACAAGGGGAAGAGAAAGGGAGAGGTCCGCTGATTTACTGTTTTATTAGATTTCTGATTGCAAACAGGGATGAGCTGTGGCCTTACATGTAAAATTGCCCATCTTTCACCTCTGAAGTTTTTAGATTTGAAGTTGGTAACTTATTTATCCTAACTCTGTCAGGCTTCATGATTGCCAGCACAGCATAACCAAGGGAAAATGGAAAGCAGTCGCTAGAAGAGGAATTTTGAATAGATTCAATCAAGGTATTATCATTTCCAACCTTTTAACTGTACCTGAACAGTGAAGGAAAGAAGGAAAGAATAAAAGAGAAGCAGGGAAGGAAGGAAGAGTGGGGGGAGGGTCAGAGAAGAAAAGAAGAGCAAGCATCTCTTGAACAATTACTATATGCCAGGCACATATTGGATACTTCATGATACATGAGGTGTATATTTTCAAACCTTCAGTATATTCTCACGTTGTACATGAAAGTTGGACATTATTAGATCCATTTTACAAATGATGAATTTAAATAAGTTGCCTAGTATCCTGCAGCTAACAAGAATCTATAATTCTTCTTCTTCATTTTTTTTTTTTTTGAAACAGGGTCTTGCTCTGTTTCCTGGGCTGAGGTACAGTGTACCGATCATAGCTCACTGCACCCTTCAGCTCCTAGGCTCAAGCGTTCCTCCTGCCTCAGCCTCCAGAGTAGCTGCGACTATAGGCACATGCCACCACGCCCGGCTAACTTGTTTATTTTTTTGTAGAGACAGAAAGGGTCTCATTATGTTGCCCAGGCTGGTCTTGAAATCCTGGCATCAAGCAGTCCTCCTGCCTCAGCCTCCCAAAGTGCTGGGATTATAGGCATGTGCCACCATGCTGAGCCAAGAACTTATATTTAAATGTGAATGAAATATATGCTGTGATTTAAATAATAATAATCTCATTTCAGCTTTATAACAACTTTTTGAAGATATTTGATTATTATACAGTTTTAAAGAAAACTGGTTTATGAAGGTTTAACAACATGTACAAAGTCACATAGTTTATAAATGGCAGAGTCCAGCTCACATTTGAAGTTGCCTAATTATAAAGCTCCAGCTTTTCTACTTCTAATTAACAAGTATATTTATATTTAATAAGATTAAAAAGACAAAACTCATTTGTTTTCCAAATATGTTTTGGAAGAGAAGTACAGTTGGTGACAGTGCTAGACCTTGGACAGTGCAGTCTCTGCGTTGGTTCATATATTTTGCCTAATTTAAATAATTTCCAAGTCCTTTTGTTTTTCTAGTTGTTATAAAGTAAAATCTCTTTCCCACTAACCACTAATTGCATTTCTCCTATTTAGCAGATATGCACTTCTGTCAACTAAACTAGTTTCCTCCTTCTGCTAAAGAAGTAAATTTTTCAGTGGCAATTAGGAATAATAGTTGTGATTTTTCCACCTACCTAACACTAGCTTCCAACAGAGCAGCACATCTCATTAGCCTTTGAAGACAAGAATGTTGAAAGAAAAATACATCTTTTGAAAACCAAACACCATTGAGTTTAGGAACCAGTAATCTTTATTATTAATAAGTTCTCTCTGGCCAAAACAAAATAGATGATGTGTAAAATTGCAGAAAAGTAGAATATAAGGTTGTTTCCCTCAGACAAATGTCAAACAAAGGAAATAGGTGAGGAAGGCAAGGTAGCAATCATATTTTATGAACTAAGAAGTGTGCCTAAAGGATTTTTCAAGTTTTCTCTAACATAAAATTCTTCAAATTTTATCTAACTTAATGTTGTTCCCATTGGATTGTTGGTCACTCCTTTGGGTTATCTGTTCATGACCAAGAGTCCCCATTTAAAATGAAACATTTCTTTGAAAGTGATGAAGTGTTTAGTTGTGCACATACCCATGCGCATGGGGGTGGGGGGTGAGATCTATTTATAAACATAGAAATGTGTGATCTGGTTAGCAAATTTTTATTCCCACCGACTTTTAGCTATATACATAGACTTTGGCATTTAGTCATAAGGTAAAATGAATATTACTTCAGTAGATAGCAAGAGTTCTTCTTGTTCCAAAACGTCTCCTCACCTCTCTTCTTGCATCTTCACCATTCAAGATAGCAGATAATTAGAAAAGATAAGGATTTTGTGTCCTGGTAAAATAAATCATTGCTACAGCCATCTCCAACTGGAATTTGATCATGGATTAGTTTGCTTGTGCAATTAGGTAGCTCATTTCATTGCCCTGATCAAAAGAAAATAGAATGGGAGATGAGGGTCATGGGCAGAGAGGTGCTTAGGACTTTGAATCTGGGCTTATTGGAAAGATACATTTAAAGGTAGTAGTGGCTGTGGCTTAACACCTCACAAATTCTTATGAAGGGTCAGATACAAAGGAGCTACAACACAAATTTGTTTGTTTTTTTTAATACAGATACCAAAAAGTGGGTTTTTGCCCTTTGTGATATCAATTTCAAGTATTAGAAATGCCACCTCTCCCTATCCTAAATTTGCTTAATAATATATTATGAATTTCAGAAATGTCAGCACAATTCCCCATGTTGGGATAAAATTGTTCCATATTAAATTCTCTCAAACTTTACCGGTGAACTTCCAGTTTCTGTGTTCAGGGATTTCGTTTCTCATCTTGTCGTTTTCCGTATTCCTTTACTTCAATCATAACTTCAAACATAGCTTCATGTTCTCTTCTCTCAAACCCTAATCTTATCAATCATCTTCATATAAAGTCCCACAGTGCCCTGTGTTAATCCTGTGGGCATTTTATTTGGAACTCTCTGGACCTGCTTCAACCTCTTCTGCATATCAAGGTATTAGCCACAAGGACGGGTGATTCTGAGAGGAGCTTCCCACACTGTTACGTGAGATGGAATGGCCAGGATGTTTCCCCACTGCCTTGGGCTGTTCTATTGGGTTATTCTCCAACAATGGAAATGTGTTGAATGATATCCTTTGCAACTTGAAACTTGGGGTTGCTAGACTTTTAAAAAAGAGAGAGTAGGGTATTCTATCAAGATGAATTTTCATTGAAGTGTACTTCATTTTTTCCCTTGCAATTGCCTCAAAAACAAGTTCTTACCAATGGGTCCCCAAGTGCCTTCTCGGAGAATATAGCAACACAGAAAGTAAGCACAGATAGTATGTGTGCAGGTGAAGAATCAACTTCCCAAGGCAGTCTCTCCTGCTCTAATTAAGAGAAAATGTTAGAACAATGCAGGAAAACACACATTTTCACGGCTGGATCTGGCTTCAGTGATCAAAGGCTTCCTCTTGTGGGAAACTCTAATCATTTTTAAGCCAATGGCTGTTGGCTGGTAAAACTTAAAGCACAGTAATTTTTCAGGCAGAGCAGTTTGAATGGGGGTAAACAAAAGCTAATGCTAGGATTAGAAAGGAAAATACATTGTGTGGTCCGTGGTATTAGGTTTACAACCAGCAATAATAAAAGAACAGGGAGGTGACTTCTGAGACCTGGGGCCAGTACTCACTCCTTTCAGTGCCATTTGGGGACTACAACAGATAGACTGATGTCTATCTAATGTATCTGATTAAATTAAATGTATTCAATAGATGGATTAGTGTCTATCTAAGGTATCTGATTAATATTTAGTGTCTCTGGTGTCTAAGGTATTATGTAGTATTTGCCAAACCTCCTTCATGGGACGGTTCTTAGTACGAGAAATTTATTTCCAAAACTGGCAGATTTGTGTGAAAATCCTGGTTCTTTAGTGTTCTTACTAGATAAGACTTAAGCAAGGTTTAGCACTTCCTCTGGAAAAGGTTCTAAACATGCTATGCTGGCTTTGTTAACGTGTCTCACTGCTCCAATCCAGTTTTCACCCTGCTGTATCCCCTGGGGGGCTTGGATTGCAATACTCTTATCCCAGGTCTTAAATTAGGCTGGACCATCAGAGGGCACTGGCAGCAGATTGTAAGGCAGGATGCAAGAGGGTTTGGAGTGTTTGTTTCCCTCACTTGTTTCCTCCTCAGCATGATGGTTCTGCCAGTGGCTGGGCTGGATCCCTGCACCTGCTCCCTTCTTTTCTGGCTCTGCACACTCCCCAGGCAGCAAGGCTAAAGGTGGAAATGTTGCTCACACTTCTGTCAGCATCCCCTTCCTTATGCTTTCCTGGTTTAAACCCTTTTGAGTGTGCATTGCTCTTGTGACTATGACTGGTTTTGTTATTCTTGTTGTTGTTCCCACTGGATCGTAAGACCTGGTGGTTGCGTAGGGACCTCAGAGACACCAACACAGCGGAAGCTGTCAGCCTCTGCATTGGCACTATAGGCATCAGTGCTAATGGTGTGCCCCCTACAACATTCTTCCTTCCAGCTTTATACGATGTCCTCATTGTTGGGTTGTTGTCTTTGGGTTAATCCTGAAGGCTCTCTTAAACTGCCACTCAAAAAAAGTGCAGCAAATTAAGCACAAATTATTTTGACATGGTTTAATTTATCAAAGTGGCTTCTGTAATTTATGAGGGAGCAGGGATTATTCCTTCATTCGTTTATGCATCCATGTGATGGTTCATAAATCCGTTCAGTAAACTTGTAGTCTGTGCCTCTGTACCAGTCTCCTGACTGGTGACAATCAAAGGGCACGTTCTGCTGGCGTGGTGAAGAGAGTTCAGTGAAAGCTGTTGTCACCACCAAACCTGACGGTGCAAGAAATAGAAACATAAGCAGAGCCCAGGAGCTCTGGTGCTGTGGAATCAGTCTGCCATGAAGGAGCTCTAGTTGTGAAAGAATATAGCTACTGTCAGAAGAGTAGTGTCCAGGAAGAAAGAAAGTAGGAGGAATTGCTTCTAATTTTTTCTCCTTCCTCCCTCACATTTCCAGAGACTGCCTCATTTTGACTAAACCCAACATTAATCCACAGGACAAGGGAATCTGGGTGAGGTAGTTTATACGGGTCAGGCCCTTGGAGGATAAAACTGGGCAGATGAGAGTAATTCTGGGTGTGTAGTGAAGAGAAAATAGCTTGTGTAGCCTCAGAATAATGTGGGAGGTGAATACATTAAGTCCTGATGAGGAAGATAATGGTTCTTGCTCCAAAATATAAGTATGTAGATTCCAGGGAGTAGTGATATCTAATGATGTTGACCCCACTAGTCAGAACTATCTTTTTGGAAAAATGTGTTTTTCCTCTACGCCAATAAATTTTTGTTTAGACTCGATTAAAAGAGACCTCGATAACAAAATAGTTTTTTCCATGCTTAGTTTGAATAGATAGGAAATTAAGTTTGGATGTTCAAACTAGGCTATTTAAGTTATAGCAGAAGATAGCATGTGTATCCCTTGTCATAGAGATAGGCTTCTTGTCAGTTCCTTGAGACAGTATTGTAGGAGGAATACAGAAACTGGAGGTTTCACATGGTTTGTTAGATTGATCAATAGTTTGACTTCTAGAAGATGTTTTGTGTTGGAGGTCTCTGAGACTACCCTCAGGCTTGAGGATTCACTAGAAGGACTTAAACGCTGTTATACTTACTATGTGGTTTATTACAGTGAAAGAATACAGAGTAAAATCAACAAAGGGAAAAAATACATGGAGTAAAGTCTAGAGGAAAGAATGAGCAAGATTCCAAGTGTCCCCTTTCAGTGGGGTCATACAGAATGTACTTAATTTTTTCCAACAACAATGTGTGACAACATATGAGAGGTGTTGCCAAAAAGAGACACTCTTCTGAGCCTGGCTGTGTTTATTGAGGGTCAGTCACAAGCATATGGCGCCTATGCTGTATGTTTGTCACTCAAGCTCCAGACCCCAAGAAAGAAAGCAGGTGTTCCAAATAGGTCACATTAACAGCATAAATTATCTGGGCAAACTGGTACAGCATGGTTCAAAAACACTCTTTTCAGGCTGGGCGCGGTGGCTCACGCCTGTAATCCTAGCACTCTGGGAGGCCGAGGCAGGTGGATCGCTCAAGGTCAGGAGTTCGAGACCAGCCTGAGCAAGAGTGAGACCCCGTCTCTACTAAAAACAGAAAGAAATTATCTGGCCAACTAAAAATATATAGAAAAAAAATTAGCCGGGCATGGTGGTGCATGCCTGTAGTCCCAGCTACTCGGGAGGCTGAGGCAGGAGGATCGCCTAAGCCCAGGAGTTTGAGGTTGCTGTGAGCTAGGCTGACGCCACAGCACTCACTCTAGCCCGGGCAACAAAGCAAGACTCTGTCTCAAAAAAAAAAAACAACAGAAAAAAACACTCTTTTCAGACACGGCACTCTGAGAGGTCAGTTCCTAGGAGTGAACCAAGGGTTAGTCATGGAAACAGTACTTTCCTGGGAATGCTCAGAGTTTGAGCAACCCAGGCCTGCTGAGTTAACTCTTTGTCACATACATGTAAAAGGGCTATATTTGGTTTTCTACTGCCTATTCCAATGTGAGCAGTATTTCTGGAAAAATAATACTAAGTATCCCATGTCTATGCATTCTGTAATTTGAAACTAGCCGCCAAATCCTGAAACTAATCATGTTGCCACTGTTGCCCCAGCTTCTCCTTTGTTTCTTTTCTCCACCTTCAGAGCTCACTCCATTTCTCATTACAACGTCTCATCATCCTCAAGTTTTTTCTCTTTTTATATCAGAAATTTTCAGAAATGCTTGGAGATCATTTACTGTGTATTGCCTTGATTGTCTCTCTCCCAGATGTGCCAAGTTCTCTTCGAACCATTAGGCCACAAAGGTAGCTCCCACTCTACTTATAACCTCCTGTTCCTGCTGCTCCTGAAATTTGGTGATTAATTTGCAAGAGGACATTCGAATAAACAGAGAAAATGATCCTTTACCCCCAACAGCCACACAAACGCATAGGTACACACTCTTAAATTTCTATGCAAAGCCGGAAAGGGAAGAATAAGGATGTGTTACCAAATCTGCCATGTCTTTTATCTGCTTTTGATGAGCCTTGTGTTTATTTGCTATGATCACTGGAATTTTCACATTTGCTTAAGTGTGTGTGCAATGGCATACAACAGGTGGGTGAAAATTGGCAGTCTGGCCATTGCACTCCAATCGATATTTCCTTCCATTCAATTAGCATGTGTTCCATGGTTTTAAGCAATACTTATTGGTTCTGTAATTTTTTAAAATAAAACTTAAATGTTGCACTTTCAAGCAGCATCAAAATCACTTTATTAGTGGTTAAAATAATTTATAGAATGTTGAGAGAATGTCCTTGCCAAAAACCCTGATGTGAGACTCAGGTAATGAATAATTCTAACCCTGTTAGACTTAAAGACCACGCTATCTTTGTTTCACATAGTAAAATCTTTAGAGACAACAATTAACTGAATGTTTAAAAAGTCATTTTTTGTCTTTTATATTCAATTTCTCTCTTTATGTTACTGTGTATATCGTTTGATTTATCTTTTTCTCCCAGTGCTGCTGCTTCTACTTTTTTCCCTCCATTTTATTATGTTACTATCTTCTTTTCACTTCAAGGGTCTATAATAGAACTGTGTCTCAGGTATGTATTTCTCATTGAATAAAGATCACCTGCTATTTTCAAAGTGCCTCAGCTAACTGGGTTTATGATGGTAGAGCAATCCTAATGTACAGAGGGAAAAGGAAAATTGAATTAATATTTGACATCCTGCTAGAAAAACTTAAACCACAGGTTTTTCACTTTGCTGAGATTACCTTGGGTCGGCACAAAATCTTCCTATATACTTCCTGATGTATACGTCTCTACTTTGTCACCAAATGCCTTAGCTTTGTGTTCTGTATCATTCCTTTGAGTGTAGCTTACTTTTCCTGTAATCTGGGGTTGTGAATCAATCAGTCATTCTCTCTAAATCTTGTGGTCATTCTCATAGCCACCAATGCTCATAAGGACAGGGGTTCTCACCTTAATTGTATTATACATTCTTAAAGATCAAATAGCAAAGCCTTTCTCTTATGATGATTCATACAGTTCTCTTTTTAAAGGAAATCAGTGTCATCTTCTCTCTAAATTGGGACAGAATGAGTGATACCACGTAGTCATGTCATTTTTCTCTACTAGGAATCAACTTGTTCCTAGGATAGAGGCTGAATTAATTCTCTTCTCCTACCTGTAGTATTCTCAGCCAAGTTGGGGCTAATGTTTTTCTGGTGGCTTTCACTGAGTACTTTCACAAGGTTCTGCAGAGTTCTCCAAATATTTCTTCCAGAGTACCTACCACTTGACTTGAAAACTGAACCTCTCCAAGGCCTTCCTTGTGTACCAGAAGTCAATGGACCACATATAGACAATGACTAATTAGGTATTTTTATGGGATTTTCATGGTAAAAGTCTCACAGTCTTTCTGCTAAACCAAAATAAATAAATAAAATAAAAATTTAACTGACTATATCTGCACTTTCAAAACAAAAATCCCCCTAGTTACATTGGTTTATTATATTTATTTTATTGGACATTAAATTACTATCTGAATCATTGGATCAGAAGGCCTTAAGTGAACTCCATAGAAAAAAATTTACCTAAGGATTTTATTAAAGAATACCAGTCTTTTTGCAGCTTAGTGCTTGGTGAAAATCAACCATACAAAAAGCTAAACCAGAAAAGAAGGAGAATGTCTATAATTGAAGTGAAATTGCCCATTTATATAGAGATAATGAATTCACTAGATTTCAGAACACTGTTTCCTGTTTTGAAAGGAGATAAAGGAACCAATGCATATGTGCTTATGTCTGTAAATTTGTGTTTCATTTTGTTCACATATTTATTTTCATTCAGATCTTTTTCTGCTAGTCTAAAAAAAAAATTATACCTTTTAATTGTAGGTACCATGGCTAAACACAAGGGAGGCCCCAAGGATTACTTTGGAAAACCTGCTGATTAGACATATTAAATAAGACAGCATAAGAACTAGAAATATTTACAGTAAAACAGTTTTGTTCCAATTTATGGACTTCTTTACATCTACTCTGTCTCTTTCCACAAAGTAATAACACAGGACATAAACTAGAGGGAAAAAAGGAAAAAGCAAACAAAGTAAAGGGAATATATCTTGGTTTCATTTGTGTCAAAACAGCAATAAACTGGAGAAATATATTCAGCTAAGGTGCTATTTGGATGTTATTTATAAAGGCTACAGTCTCTGGCCTAATGTTCATTAGCTTTGTCCTTGTTGCCTAGTTACAGATTTATAATTTTTGCCTCTCTTGTTATTGATGGCTCTAATGGAGAGAGCAGCAACTGAGGGCCTGATGAAAACACTTTAAATCTTTATTCAGAAATGTTCTTAACATTTTGTGTGTTTGTGTGGTGTTGTCAATTACAATGATCCAGGGAAGGGACGCTCGTCAAAGAAAATCAGTGAGAACTAGTCTAAAGGTGGTCTAAGATGGCCTATGTTTGCTCTGTAAGCTAAGTGCATTGTTAAAAAGTATTTATTTTATGAAAAAGATTTGATTGTAAAACAGTTATTGAAGTAGGTTCATAATTCTCCCCCAAATGTATCAAAAATATTTGAGGTATGGTGGTGGTTATGTTACTAAAGGGGTCCTTACCAAAGTCATGCCAAGAAACACCTTCAGAGCAAGTAAATCAATTATAAATATTATATTGGGGTGAGTGAAGTACTTAAAATCAAAATTAGGGCCTTATAGTTTAATACTGATACTGACAAAATATATGGAAGAATTATCATATTGTGAAAAACCTAATTTCAGAGGTTTAGAAATATTCTGGTCATGAATGCTTTCAAATTCTCAGCAGCATGCCACAGCTATATTAAATTCTATCAGTTGAACTTCATTTCTGGAAAAGTAGAGTCAGTGGAATTAGATGAAAATTGAAAGGTAACTTCTAGATCAGTGGTTCTCAGACCAGCAGTATCAATATCACCAGAACTTGTTAGAAATGAAGATTCTTTGGCCCTATCCTGGACCTACTAGGTCAAAAACTCTGAGGGATGAGGCCCAGCAGTCTGTTATTTAATAAGCAATCTGGGTAGTATTATTGCACTCCAAGCTTCGAGAACCACTGCTCTAGAACAAGTTTTCTTAACCTTGTACTATTGACAATTTGGGTTGCGTAACTTTGTAAAGGGCTGTCATTCACATTGGCATTCAGGAAATTAAGAAGTATCCCTGAACCCGCCCCACTAGATATCAGTAACATCCATCCCAACTGTGACAGATGAAATGTCCTCAGACATTATCAAATGATTCCTGAGGGGAAAAATTATGTCAGGGTTCAAAACCACTGTTCTAGATCAACAACCTTAAGCTCTATTTGAAATCTGTTAGAATGAAGATTTCTGTGCCCAAACTGTAGAATTCAATTTAGTATGTGGAACAACCCTGCAATCTGTTTCTTTAACAGGAGTCATCTGTTACTCAAATGTGACCCAAGGCCATATTTTGAGTAACAGAATTCTGAATCAATCGTTCTCTAACTTGACTGTATTTTTTTAAATTAAATATTTATTTAATCTTTATTTGTGGGTCATTCCAATGGGCAACCATGTTTGAGCAACTGTTCTCAGTATTTTCTATTCTTGGTGAACATTTGAATCCCCTGGGGAACTGGTAAACTATGGATGCCCAGGCTCTGCCTCAGAAACTCTGGATACAGGGCTCTGGCATTAAAAAAGCGATTCTCAAATTTTGTTGAACATTGGAATTATATGAGGATCTTGGCTCCAATCGTCATTCCAATGCATGGTGTTTAAACTTCTGGTTTCAGGAAACTCTAATGTACAGCAAAGTTTGGGCAAAACTGCATTAGAATGTCTCAGAAGCTTTATAGGTGTTTCTCATGTGCAAAAAGAGGTGAAAGTCTGCTATGAGCTGATCCCAAGCCTAAGCTAAACTTTAAGTTGTTCTTTCTAATAGCCAAAGTACAGTGAAAGGTCTTATGGAATGCTGTGAATTGTTAGTAGCTGAATATGCCTGAATCAAGTTTGGAATACCAAATGGGGGATATCTTCATGTTTTAGTCTTGATTAGGGATTTGGTAATAACAAAGCCCATCAATACATGAGAGGATTAATAAAATGTGGCATATATATACACACCATGGAGGACTACTCAGCCATAAAAATAATAGTGAACTAATGCTTCTTGTATTAAACTGGATGGAGTTGGAGACCATTCTTCTAAGTGAAATATCACAAAAATGGAAAAACAAGCACCACATGTACTCACCCTTAAATTGGAACTAATCGATCAACACTTATGTGCACATTTAGAAATAACATTCATCGGAAATCAAGCAGGTGGAAGGAGAAAGGAGGGGATGCATAAATTCACACCTAATGGGTACAATGCACGTTATCTGGGGGATGGGCACACTTATAATTTTGACTCAAACAGCACAAAAGTAATTTATGCAACCAAAACGTTTGTATTCACATAATATTCTGAAATAAAAAAAATAAATAAAGGGACTATACAACAAAAAAAAAGAATTTAGAAAAGAATGTCTTATCATATATTGAAGAAACTGTAGTAAAGTCTTCAATTTATGTAGATCTAGACAACTAGACAGCTTCTAGATGTTCAAGTTGTACCCCATACAATCGTATCAGAATGTCTAGGGATAATTATTGGGCACTAGTATTTTTTAAAGATTTCCAGGTGATTCCAATGTGCAGCAAACATTGGGAACTACTGTTATGGTTTTTAGCACTATTTGCTGTTTACCATTTGTCAGCAATTGCCTAGAGAGAGGGAAAGAACTAGACCTGTGACTTCATAAGAAGTTACAGAACATCTTATGCCCTTTCAACATATACCTTGTTAATTGATTGAGTATCTCAATTTGGTAATTGAGACAATTCAATACTCCACCATTATCTCATTTGCTTGTATTTAACTCAGAATGGCTATAAAAGGCCAAGACTGATAAATTCCTTCAGGGGCAAGGAATCAGGAAGCAGGACCATTTATCTATCCACATACTCACCTTTTCACACTTCAATATACGTTATGTGTGTATATAATGTGTATGTGTGTATGTATACACATGTGTACATTTGTGCCTATATATACATACACAACATACTGTGCTATGAATTATGGGAGTTATAAGAAGGAATAATAACTCTCTTCTCTAAACAAGTTTATAATCCATAACATCTTGATGGAAATTATCTTTATTTCCAATTAGTTCTTCCTATAATTTCATTCCTCTTAATTGATTAATACAAAATATCAAATATTCTTGTTAAGTTAAAAACAGCACAATTTAAAACATTTTTAGGCATCATGCAATAATAGGCCATTTTCATTTTGTGAACTTACATGAAATTATTTTTAATTGAAATATTTTCTAGTATACTGTCATTCTAGTATAGTATTTTTAAACAAGTGCTCCAAAATACAATCTGTGTCAATGTTTATTTTAATGGTTTAATTTTTACATTTATAATTTCTCTCCTCCAATTATGTATTTAAGGAGTCTCTCCTATCTCCTGTGTACCTGCCGATGTCGTGACATTGTGGTCACTTTGGAATAACCTTTCCAGTAGCAATGTAGTTATGAAATGGCGTTTACTCTTTCTTCACTTCTGGCAAGTTTCCTAGTGCAAGCACTCTATTTCATGGCCACTGTGGGATTTGTTGGTTTGTTGCTGTTTCCTGTCTTGTTTCTTTGGACCTGGTGTCACAACAAGAGTTCAGAGGCTCAGATTCTGCCAATTCTAGGTCTCTGATCTTTTATAAAGTTTTCCACTTACGAAGTAAATGGTTTGAATTCAGTCTTTTACTGTTGTTGTTTTAAATAAATTAAATTCCTTTTTAGCAAAATTTCACTAAAAGGTTTAATGTATGAAACATTTCAAAGAAGAGCTACTTTGACTGAGCAGAGTGGGCTTCCCACAGCTTTCCTTGCATACTTTGTCCCTGAGATGCCTTCCAGAACTCCTGGTCTCAGGAGAATAAAACTTGAAAAGCACCGAACTAGATTTTTCTCTAACTACTTTCAGCTCCAGCATTATTTGCTCATTTTTGTTACATAATATAAGTGACTGTAGACCTGTAAAGGAATATCAAGTGAAGAATTTATATAGATACAGTTGAGGTACAATGTGGAGGGTATAAGTACTGAGAAAAACATCCATCATACATAGTGATTTCAATGCAGATTTCATGTAGTGATATGAATTTTTCTATATCTGCCAGAAACAGAATAGAAACTCCTCTGTGCACTGAAGGAAATTATGCCCTTTCAAATATTAAATGTCATCTATAGAAATGCCAGGCACCATTAAATATGGAGAGAGAAAATTGGAAAAGATTGCAGAGTTTTATTACCCTTTTTTGCAAGTCACTTGTACACACATCTTACTTTAAAAGAAAACTCTAAACCTCTATACAAGAGTTATTCCCTCTGCAGCTGTTGTAGAGATATGACAGGCTGGAATTCAGTGTTGATTGAAGAGTGGGATTTTAGTGCCGTGTGATTTGTTTGTGCTTTGGACTGCGTGGTTTGCGGCTTTATGGAAAGATGTGCTATTTCTCTGAATGTTGTCCAGCAAACTGCTGCACAATGCATCTTTGCAAAGTCTATTTGGTGGGAAATAAATAGCATGCTGGGACTTCCATTAGGGCCCAATGCAAAATGTTCTGTGATGAGGTTCCCAATCACAGCCTCAGAACATACATATAAACAAGCAGATGAAGTTCTGAAAAGCACCTTGCAGATGGAGCCTCCAGCAGAAGAGGCAGGAGAGCTGAGGCTAGGCTGTCATTATTTACTGCCAATTTTAGGAATTAATAATGGATACTTTAAGCATATATTATTTATCAGACATGATCCTGGACAACACAAATCTATTGAGGTCACCAAAGCTATCTTTTATTTAAAATCCAGAGCCCAGCAACTAGAAAACAAAGAGAAATAAAGTAAGTGAAGTGGATGCTAGATAACTGCTGTATAAAAGTCTCTTTTCTGGGATAGACTTTTTTTCCCCTAGCCAGAAGTATCAGTAACTAAGTTTTCTTCCAGGGGGCAGTGAGGGGTGAGTAGGGAATAAAAATTGCTCATTGCTTTAGCAATGTGACCATTTTAGATCAATACGTGACTAAAGCATATGATGTCATCAGATGGTATAAATTTTAGGATTGTTGCCTAACTTTTACAACTCCTTTGTAGTATATCAGTAAGTAATTTAACTTCAAGGAGAGATACAAGGTTTCCCTTCCATTCAACATGGCTGTTTCATTTGTTTCCTCATCTGGGAGTTCTTTTGATATGAGAGAGCAAGAACCAAGTTAATTTCTTTCTCTACCCCTTCTTCCTTCTTCACAAAAATACAAAAATTGCTCTTTACCCAGTGTTTCCTTTGTATTTTATTTATATCCCTTTTAGCCATCAGTAGATTGTTGCCAACTTGGGGGCAGGTCCATATCTTTTATTTTTCTGTGGAACCCATAAACCTTCAATCACATAGCTTTCCATGTTATAAATGCTAAATGATAAATGCAGAAATAATAAGGGAGTAAAGATATAAACAAAAGCATCAAGTATGAATAAAGGTAAAATATTCTTATAAAAACAAATGTGAACGTTTAGTGAAATCCATTTTGAAGAAGAGTCTTCATTTCCATATATCATAAAATCTCAGAATTTTAAAAACTTCTAGGCAAAACAACTCATTATGTAATTTTTTTCAGGTCACTGGTGTGTTTGGGTGATACCACATTTTAGGCTTTTATACACAGTGTTCTTATGTACATCACTCATGTGGCTCAAGAAAATAACTTTGTGAATGTTGTAAACCTGTGAGCATTTGTAGAGCTGATATTTTCTTATCAGGGAAGAACTGAGGTTTAGAAAGTTTGTGTCTTACCCAAGGTCATTTACATAGTACTTGTTGTAATTAGAATTAGAACTCAGGTCTACTGATCTCCAAGGATCTTTTGTCATTTAAATTTTACTTCATTCTCATGGACTTCAGAGGCAGTGCTAGAATGCAGAGGAAGAGGTAAATACAGCTTAACATAAAAAAAAAAAAATGTTAAAACAGCTTCTCAGTGATAGGATATATTTGTTTGTGATGTATTGAGTTTTCATTTACAGAAAGTATTCCAGCACAGGTTGAACCTTCCTGTCTCTGTGATGTTGTAGAAAGTATTCCTGCACAGCTTAGGGACCTAGGTAGATGACCTCTTATACTCCTTTTTCCTCTCATGGATGAGCTGGTGCCCAGATTGCATGAAGAGATACTTGAAAGAGACATCCTTAGCTGTGAGATCACACCTGGAGTATCACTATTATAGAGTAGTAGCTATCTAACAAAGTAGGCTCTCAAGGAGAGAGAAAATGTGGCACTATAGGATAGGAAAGTGTGATTTAAAAAAATTCCAGGCTGGGCGCGGTGGCTCACGCCTGTAATCCTAGCACTCTGGGAGGCCGAGGCGGGTGGATCGCTCAAGGTCAGGAGTTCGAGACCAGTTTGAGCAAGAGCGAGACCCCATCTCTACTAAAAATAGAAAGAAATTCTATGGACAGCTAAAAATATATATAGAAACATTAGCCGGGCATGGTGGCACATGCCTGTAGTCCCAGCTACTCGAGAAGTTGAGGCAGAAGGATTACTTGAGCCCAGGAGTTTGAGGTTGCCATGAGCTAGGCTGATGCCACGGCACTCTAGCCCGGGCAACAGAGTGAGACTCTGTCTCAAAAAAAAAAAAAAAAAAATTCCAGTTACGCTTGCCAAATCATGAAAACTTCTCTCTCTTTCTTTCTCTCTCTCTCTGTATATAAAAACATCTATTTAATATAAGAAATTAACTTTTCATCGATCATCAAAATTTCCCACCTTTTGGTTGGTTAAATGCAATGAATTTTACTAGTGTAGGGACCCCTTCATTGTTCAAATCCAAAAGTAAGAAGAAAAAATTTATTATTGATGAAAATTATGCTTCTCTTTTTGCTTGATTATAATGGTCCTGTAAAATGAATGTAGAGATAGATTACACTTGAGAAAATAGGCTCAGGAACATGCATTTATTCCATTTTTCATTTATTTATTGGTATAAAGAATGCATTACTCATAAAATGTTTTTCCTTGAAGAACTTTAGTAATCTCAATGTATTGAACTAGGAATAGGGAAGGAATTCCTTTACTAAAAATATTATTGAATAATAATTTCTCCATAAGTACCCATATAAAACTTATTTTTTATATTATATTCTGTGTTTTAGGTGCTCTGGTATAAACTCTAAGAGTAAAACAATATTCCTGCCATCAGAAAATTTAAAATCAAGATGTAACAATAAAACTAACAAATATGAAACAATTAGAGAAAAAATAATATGAAACCAATAGGAACATGACAACACATGATATTTACCTTTCTTGCTTCAGAACATTTCTTTGCTTTTTCTTAGCCTGGGACTTTCTAACTCCAGGTATTCTCATGGCTTCATACTCTCTCACTCTCCATTTATTGTCCCTCTCTCTCAGCCAAACTGCATTATTTTCTTCGTAGCACTCATCATGACCTGAAATTATTTAATTTATATATTTACTTATTTCCTGCCTTTGACCCCAAAATGTAAGGTCCACTGGGGAAAAAAGCATTTTTTCTTATTCGACTTTCTAGCCTCAGACCTAGAACAGTGTCTAGAATTGAGTCGATGCTCAGAAAATTTTATTTTTAATTAGTGAATGCCTAGCATGGGTGGTTAGCAAAGGAACAGATCATTGTGAGCTGGAATGATTAAGAAAAAGCTTCAAGTAGAGTTCATTTTAATCTGGCTCTCAAAGAATGTGAATGATTTGGGTTAGTGAAAAGGAAAAGGAAAGGAATTCTCAATTTGGGGAAAGAATACAGAAATGCGTGCTTGGATGAGGAGGTACAATATGGGAGATAATGAAAACCTCGATTGTTCACAGTTGTGGTGGATGACTTTAATAAACAAAGTGACACTTACTCAACAGCAATCAATTGCTTACTTTCTATGCATCAGGCATAGTTATTCATTCTGCAAATGTTTACTGAATGCTTAATATATGCTGGGAAATGTTCTAGACACTAGGGAAATAATAGTGAACAAAGGAAAGCCAAAGTTTTCTATCCCTGGATACAAAAAAACAAAGTAGAAATAAATATCATAATCATTGTATAAAAAATGCCATGCAGAAGGAGCATGTGATAGATGCTGAGGTTAAAAGACTGGATAAGACACATATGGCCCAAAAGGAAGAGTAGTTCATGATTTATTGATTTAAGTAGAGAAGCAAAACAAGCAAAAGTAAAAAAAAAAAAAAGATAATAAAGTAAGTGCTGTGATAGAAGTCAACATAAAGGTAGTCACCTTAGGAGGCAGTGCTGCTAGGAGCTTGGTTCTGAGATCAGAGCACCAACTGTGAGATCTCAGCAAGACACTTTACCTCTGTAAATCTCACAATCCTTATTTAGGAAATGAATATAATTGTAGTGGAACAAATGAAATAAACCATGTATTCTTTCTAATACGTAGTAAGTTCTCAAAAACTATTAACTCATTATGTAGATTTATTTACTTTATTTCATTGTTACTACAGCCCAATTCTTGTAGTTTATATCAATTAACTTTTACAATTTCTTATTGACTTACTTTATGACATGACATGGGACTGAAACCTCAAGAGTTTATGTACCTTGTGGAAGCTCTTACTGCTGGTGTAGATGACAGTTGAGGTCCTTGTGCACTTAACTGCTATACTTTTCAGTTTTCTGGGCTAAGAGGTGGAGTTAAAGTGTGAACTTGACTTTGAATTATGATCAGGGTTGCACTAGGCAAAGATAGTAAGAGAATTACTGGTTCAGTATTGGTACAGACACCAGAAAAGTAAGATACAGAAACTCGAAAAGTTTAGCATATTTGGAAAATAGGGACACTTTATGTCATAGTATATTTTGGAAGGTGAGGAAATGTTAGAGAGTGAAATTGAAGAGTTAGAATAGAGATTCACAGCATTTTTAATTTAAGGACTCCCTAACATTCTTTTCTTTTAAAAATGTATATTTTTAATATTTAATTGAAAAATGATGATTGCATATATTCAAGTGTACAGCATGATGCTTTGAAATACATATACATTTTATTATGGTTCCCACTATTAAATTAATTAACACATCCATCACTACCCATGCTGTACATCAGATCCCCAGAATTTGTTCCTCTTGTAACTAAAAGGTTGAACCTTTTTACTAACATCTTTCCATTTCTTCCACCCCAGCCCCTGGCAATCAGTGTTCTACTGTCTGTTTCTATGAGTTTAATGATTTTAGATTCAAAATAGAAGCAATATTATACAGTATCTGTCTTTCTGTGTCTGACTTATTTCACTTAGCATAATGTCCTCTAGATTCTTCCATGTTGTCACAAATTGCAGGATTTCTCTCCTTTTTATGGCTAAATAATATTCCATTTAGACACACACACACACACACACACACACACACACACACACACACACATGAGGACCCTGAAGAGCTTTTCTTTATGTCATATTCACTGGTTTTGACTGTACGAGAAATTAAAATGAAGAAATATTTTAAAAGATTATCCATTTATAAGAATAACAAACCCATTATGCATCAATATTAAAAATATGTTTTCACAACTCTCCTTAATGTTTGGTGCTTTAGTTTCCTATGCTGTATGATAAATTACCAAAACATAGAGGTTTCAAACAACAACTATGTGTTATCCCATAGCTTCTGTGGGTCAAGAGTTCCACACTGAACTGGGTCCTCTGCATAAAGTCTCACAGCACTGCAAGCAAGATGTGGCTGGGCTGCATTCTCAACTGAAGGTTCAATTGGAAAATAATCCACTTCTAAGATGACTTGGTTTTTGGCAGAATTTGTTTCCTAGTGGTTGTAGCACTGAAGTCCCTCCCTGTTTCTTGTAGGTTGTCAGGTAGGGGCCACTCTCACTGCCTACCGCTCACTACCAATCTCCTGCCATGTGGTTCTTTCACTTGCAACATGGCAGCCTACTTCTTCAAAGCTAGCAAGCAAGTCTCTCTCTTGGTCTGCTAAGATAAAGTCTTATATAATGAAATACAATCATGAAAGTGACCACCCTCTCCACATCACACACTTGCCAGAAAGCTGACTCCAGAAACAAGCTAAATACTCTAGGAAAAAAAGGACCTTCTGGCCATCAGTGTTGTCTTTGAGGCACAGAAGATTAACCTATAAGAGAAACACTACCCATTTGAAATACCTGAGACTGGTGCCAAAATACACCCTATGCCAGGTGCCAATTCCTTGAGCTGTTTGTGTATGTCATAACCTAGTTATCATAACCTAGAATGTTAAAAAAGGGGGTACAAAATGGATTTAGACAGAGAATCTAATCCTAGTCTTCAGCTACAATAAATTGTCTGAAATAGGCAGTAGGCAGGTGCTAATATACCTGTGCATTGTGAGGAAGCCAAGATGCAGGCTTACCAAAGGGCACCCCAGGTGACATAGAAGGCTGAGGTGATATGGTCTAAAAGATGAGCAGTTGAATTATATTTAGGCTAGGAATGTCCTTACCCAAGGCCCTGGTGCCAAACTGGCCCTCACTGTTGTCCGGACAAAACCTTGAGAAAGGGCTTATGAAGGACTCATAATTAACATGATATACTTCAGTATGTTGGTATCATTGACAACCTTAACCAAGGAAAGGATCACCTTAGGAAGCAAAGAGATAGAACAACAATAAATTCCAATTTTGTCTTATTACCCTCCCACAATAAAGACACCATCCTAGAATGCTTTTAAAACTAGCACATTTTTTTTCCAACAACGCCCACTTTGGTCTAGTCACCACTGTTCTACACCATGGTTTGACAACCCCAGCATTGTTGATGTGTTAGGTCAGAAAAGATTTTGGGGTATGCATATGTGTGTATAGGAGTGTATGTGCTGTGCATTGTAAGTTATTCAGCAGCAGCTCTGGTCTCTATGCACAGAATGCCAGCAGCACAGTACCTCCTCCAAGTTGTGACAACCAAAAATATCTCTAGGTATTGCCAAATTATTGGCATCTCCTGAGGGGCAAAATCACCCCCAGCTACATGATTTTATATCAATTAAAAGCATTACACATAGCATTATATTCCCCAAAGGGCATGAATTTGTGACTCCATATCAAAGTTTTAGATGGTGCTGTTTAATGTTTATTGTAAATAATTGACATATTTAATGTTCCAAACCCCAAAATAAATAGCCAAAAGATATGTCATTCAGATATTACTTTTATGTGTTGATACATAATAGTGATACATATTTTCAGGGTACACATATTTTGATACATGCATATAATGTATAATGATCAAATGAGGGTAATTGGGATATTCATCACCTCAAACATTTATCTTTTCTTTATGTTGAGAACATTCAAATTCTTCTCTTCTACCTATTTTGCAATATACAATAAATTGTTAACTGTAGTCACCCTACTGTACTATCAAACAATAGATCTTACTCCTTCTATCTAACTATATTTTTGTATCTATTAATCCACCTCTCTTCTTCCCTTCTTCCCCCTCTCCAGCCGCTGGTAACTCTAGCTCCATGAATTCCACTTTTTTTAGCTCCCACATATGAGTGAGAACATGCAATATTTTTCTTTCTGTGTCTGTCTTATTTCACTTAACATGATGACAGCCCGCCATAAAAAAGAATGAAATTCTGTCATTTGCAGTAACATGGATAGAACTGGAGGTCATTCTTCCATTACTTTTAAAAATCCCTCAACTTTTATACAAACTTTTATGCCAACTACTAACAACATGACTGGTCTACCTGCTTCACCATAGCTGACTTTGCCTAACACAACTCACTGCATTCCTTTTCCCTGAAATGGCCTAATTCACGGCAGCTATGGCTTCAATTTCTGATATTTTCTTATAATTCTCAGTACCTCTAATAACATCCAACCAGGCTGGTACCTGGAGGAATTGTAGGTAACTCAGGTAAAACTCAAAGACATCTTCTGACATACCACAGAGCAGAACCTGGAATATGTCTACCATCCACAGGAATAAGCAGCTGAATGAAAGCCATCTTCTGGTTCTGTTGTAGGTATAGTCTCACTACTTCTCTGTGTTTGAATGTGGAGGACCTTCTCTTGGAACCCTTGCTGTGATACTGATTACTA
>CM052437.1:57118456-57150114 GCA_028533085.1 Varecia variegata
TTTTTTCCCTAGTTGTATTTTCACTGCCTAGAATTCTTTTCCTTCTTCTTCATCTGTCTAACTCCTCCATGTATTTCAAGGTTGACTTTCCACAGAAGTTTTTTCTCATCATTGAGTTATGGTCCAGTGGCCTTTTTTGTTTGTTTGTTTTCCTATAGTACATTCTTGGCACTTCTGTCATATGGCACATCAGAATGTGTTTACATTTCTGGTTTGCTTACTTGTCTCTCCCATTAACTCAGGGCTCCTCACAGGCAAGGCTGGAGCTGTGTATCACTACTTTCCTGGAAGCTGAGGTTGATATTTAGCATATTCTAACCAAATAATAGGGTAAGTATGACAAAATTACTTCTCAAGATCATACAGTTGTATCTGGACTTAGAAGTCAAGTCTACTCATTTCATTGCAGGCCTCTTTTCATCACCAATCAGAGAAACCATCATTTTTCAAAAGTAATATCAACACATAGCAGTGTTAAATGATACTAGCATTGAAAAAAGCAAACCCGTCTATGTCCAAAATGTCATTTTTCTTCACTGTCTGATACACATTTATACTGAAGAATGATGATACAAGAACCTTTCCCAGTAGGAGGTAAGGAAACAGAATAGAGGAGCTAAAGCCATTAGGAATGGGGAAGAACAGGCCAAATGGCTAGAGATACTAAAAATCAACTCCATCTATTTTACCTTGGGCTGGTACCTTTTTGAATCATACACACAGGATCAAATTATGTCCCTGTACCACTGTGCCTTCTCAATTGCTCTGCTTGTTCCTGCTTGCCCTTTAACACCCATACCCAACAAGACATACTAACACATTCAACCTTTTCCTCCAAGAACAATTATGGCATTCAAAACTCACTAAAGATTTACATCTCATATAGTAACAAAGATAGGCCCATAAAAATAAATAATTTATGTTATTTAAATACATACCATAAAATTCTGGACTGAGGATGGCCTCAGACAGAAGATGATGATGGGAGTTGGGATGGAACACAGAAGAGTTCATGGTGGTACCAGTGGCTGTGGCTTCTTCTCTTTCTCCTTCCTCATTGTAGTCTTAGTTGTCATCATTTTTTTCTTCTTCATCTTTTTTTTAACTGCTTCACATATACTCAAATATACTCAAGAATACCCAAATATGCTCACATTTTTTAAATTTATTTTTAACATAGTTTATTTTTAGAGCAGTTTTATATTCATAACAAAATTGAGAGAAAGATACTTATGCCCATATACCCCCATTCCCAAGCATGCAGAACCTCTCTCATTGTCAATATTCCCTATTTTCATACTATTTTATATGAAGAAAAGCCAAAGATGGGGGAAATTGAGCAACTTGCATAAGGTAGGAAAATATTATACAAGATGGGAAAAGTAAAGCAGTTCTTGACAGCTGGGAACTGGCTTGGTATGACCAGCTGTGTTTTGATACTCACCTGTGGAAAATAATTTCACAAAGCGTCACCACCAGACAAGTCTGTTTCATGATCATGACGAATCAAGCTAAAATCAGGTTACTTTGTAATAATGTCTGAATATACATCCCAAAATGAACATTTTCCAAGTCACAAAATGACCAAATACCTCCCATCCTTACTAATGAGTGACTGCTACTTCTTTATCAATTATAACTTTACCTCAACCTATTCTTTTTCCCTTTCACATAAGAATTTTTAATATAAGGACTCATGTAATCAACCACACTTCATAAGAGCATCCAAGCCAGAGAAAAGTCTTGCTTCCTTTAAAGTCTCCTTGGAACTAATAGAACCACAAGTTCTATAAAAGTCTTCTGTAACACTCTTCTATGGAGAATCCCCATGATTCCCCATGGTATGTGTTTTCCTCATTGCAACAATCAAAATACCTGACTTATTTAACTATAGGTGAGTTCTTGGTCAACTTTGGCTGAAGAGCAATGATAGGGTCATATGTACATGCTTGCTTTGGAGATCATTTGCAATTAATCGAGGAGTTCTGTGCTCTATTTAAAGGTGTAGAAGAGAGTATAACAGGGCAGACTTTGTGGTAGAGATAAAGAAACTTGTAAGAATTTCAGACTTTCTATTCTGCCACATCTTGGTTTCCTGAATATTGACTGACTCCTCTGCGAGTTGCTTCTTTGTGCTAAGGCATACATGTTATGTCTAAAACCCATTAAAATGGTCTGCAGCCATTTTAATATCTCAAGAAAATGCTGTAACTCCATTCTCATAAGCTTGGTAGTAAAATTAAAATTGATTTCTTAATGATTTTGGGTTTTTTTCCTTTGCTTAAGGTACACTGGCCACTGGCAATTTACAGAAGTGAAATGCGCTCACAGCAAATGTAATGTTGTTTGTAGTCCCATAGAAAGTGGCTTTCTTTTTTTTTCTCTTTCTCATTTCTCAGCTCTGAAAATCTCCTGAATATGAATCTTTGAGTTCTTGTTTACAGACATATGTTGTGTGTTTAAGACTTCCCACCAGTTCACTGAAGCATTAGATCTTTAAGATAAGGAGGAGTAATGAGCATGAGCAAGATGAGACAAATGCAAGCCTAAAAATGATGAAAAAGAAGCACAGAGACTCAAAGGAATGATAGTCTCAGTTAATGGTATCTCATTATTTGAACCCTCTGAATTTCACTGTGACTAAATGATTCTGAAGCCAGAGCTAAGAAAAATACTGAGGAACATTTTAGACACTGATGAAAATGGATAAAAAGAAATATTTTTTAGAACATGTGTATAAATATATTAATGTAAAGGAGAGAAATGTAGGAAAAGGAACCAGGAATGTGCATAGAGAACGGGGAAAGAAAGATTAGCTGATATTTTCATCTTAATAACCTAGTTGAGCATGATGTGGTTTTAAATCATAATTTAAAATTACGTGCTATGCCTCCCATGAAGAACTGGATTCTCTGCTTCCTCTTCTTGAACTTGGTCATGGCTTTGTGACTGTCTCCATGAATAGATTGCATTGGAAGCAACATTGTATGGTTTTTGATGTTAGCTTAGAAAAAGCCATTCAGCATCTGTTGGTTTATCTGGGAAAATTCATTCTGGGACCTTTCAATAGCCACATAAGAAGGAAGCCATTGGGGAAAACCCACACAGAGAGACAATGGAGAGAGGGGAAGATGCCCCAGTTGTTTGGGTTCCCAGCTGCGAGAGACTTTCCAGCTCTAGAACAAGAGTGTGGTGACCTTGATCTCAGACAGCATCTGACTGCAAATGCTTGAGAGACTCAAAATAGGAACTTCCTGCTGAGCCTAGCCAACCTCTAGATTTATGAAAAGAACAAACAAGTTTTCTGTGTTTATGCCACTGTTATAGACTGGTTTGATACACAGCTATAGGTAACTGAAACGCACGATGTGCTGAGTGTCAGTACACAAGCCCATCTCAGGTGAAATGGCAGTCAAAGATGTTTATATAGCACATTTTTCCTGTTTCTTCTTCCCGTTTCCTTGAAAACTTTTCCTTTGAAACTTAAGGTCAGGTAACCAAATACAAAATTAATTTCCAATAATTAACATTTTTTACATTTAGAAAATGGGCACAATATCTATTCTACATATCTAATTGTTAAAAACGTTCAAATGAAATAAGCTATTTGAATTTTTATATTTAGTTAACAAGGAGGCACTATGTGAACCTGTTACTATTAACAAAAAGAACACTAGCTAACCTTTATTTAGCACTGAATATATTCCAGGGACTCATAAGTGTCTAACCCATTGTGATAGCTTCTCAGAGGACACCCAATGATCCCCAAACTCCTCGCACTCCTGCATGTACACAATCCCCTCCCCTTTAGCGAGGGCTGAACTTACTGATTTGACTTCAACAAAATAGCATATGGCAAAAATGATGAGATATCACTCTCATGATTAGGTTATAAGTGACTGTGATTTCAGCCTTGCTAGTAGATTCTCTCTTTCTGACTCTGATGAAGCAAATTGCCATGCAAGGCACTGAAGCCTTTCAGGCTGACTACCCATGAGGAACTAAATCCTTCAACAACCATATAAATGAATGTGGAAGCAGATCCTGCCCTGACTGAACCTTTATTGCAGTCTTGCAAAAGATCTTGAAGCTGACAACCCAGTTAAGCCATGCTCATATTCCTGACCTATAGGAATGGTGAGATGGCAAATGTGTGTTGTTTTAGGCCACTAAACTTTGAGGTAATTTTTTGTTCAGCAACTATCCACCTGCATTGAGGAAACTGAGACAAAACGATGATTACTAAACTATAGTCTCACAATTAATAATCTCACATTTTTATCACTGGAGGTCATCTCATGGATCTGAATTACTCTTTTCTGCTACACAACTGAGTAACAATTCCATGTTAATGCAACTTATTAGAAACATCTGGGGGTTTTCCCCCATTTTTTTGCTGTCGCTATACCCTAGTTCTCTGAGTTAGGGAAATGAATAAAAATAAAAATTTAAAAGTGGGAATTTAAAGTCAAGTTAGAGTCAAAGGGAACTAAAATTTACTATGTACTTATTCCATGCCAGGCACTGGGATTCAATGTTTTGCACATTTAGTTCCTGAAACAATGACTTTGATGTCTGAATTTTCCCAGGTTACTCATTTCATGGAATATTTCTAACTGGAATAATCCCCCCTTTTTATCGTTCCTGGAAAGATCTGCAATACACGCACTTTTACCTCAAAAGTAAATTAAAACATTTAATCAATAGTAAAGTCCATTGCCGCGGTCCAGATACTAATTTTGTATTTTGTTGCAGATAATAAAAATTACTTTTACCTTTGCCTGCAAAACCTGCTCACATGGATGGCACGATGTGCAATCAAATCCTCCCTTAAAACCTTGGAGTGTGCTAGTTCCTGGTTCAACGTTCCAGATCTGCAGGAGCTCCACTGCAGGTGGTTGCACTTCCACCTTTATAACTTCACGGTGGGAGACTCTTCTCTGGGGTAAGTAACAGCTTTACTATTTCACAAAGTCCAGCTCTTGTTCAAAATATCCTTCAAATAAAGTGCTGGAGCAGGACATCCTCTGTGATTCATTCCAGCATTATGTTTCTTTCTCTGTCTCCTACTGGAAATCCACATGTGGCCATCACCCCCTGAATTCCTCTCTCCAATTAGCTTTGTGTTGTGGAATACGGGCCAATCCTACCAGACAATTGGACGTCAGTGAATTTTGCTATAGTTACTTACATCTTCTCCATTTTTAGCCCAGTATGCTTGCAGGGATCATTTCTGTTAAGTACTATTAGCCTCATATGGTTAAAATCTTAGGATAATTGATATTTATAAGAAAAATAATGGAAGTGCTCTTTTCTGATTATGAAATTGACATTATGGTGTGGATTTGAATACATGAGTACCTTCCCTTAGCTAGAATAAAAAACTGACAAATTACTGCCCACCAGGAACAGATCTTGAGCAACCATCCTTACAGAGATGTGAAAGCACAGATGATTTCTCAAGGATGAACAAGAATGGAAATTCAGGCAAGTGTTGGAAGAAGCATTTGTTTTTCATGACAAAAAAAAAAAAAATGACATCTGGAAGAGATCTTAAGTTGGTCATTCTCTTCCACATGTTGAAATGGAAACAATTCACTGTAGTGGGTGGACTCTAGGTGAGGGAGTTTTGGATTTAATTCTATTATATCTCAATGGTATATTATCTGTGTGACCTAATAGCAAACTTTAGCTCTGTAAACCTCATTTTACTTTTCTGAAATATGGGGTTAAAATGTGTATGCAAGGATAAGCTGACTTCAAGATTATTGTGAACGTTAAGTAGGACAATAGTATAAAAACATTTAACACATTATTGTGCACAAAGTAGTAAATAAATGGTGTAATTTTACCTTAATCTCCCAAAGTAATCTTTCTGTGTAAAGTTTTACCCTTTGTACATTGGAGACACCAGTGAAATAGCCAATTAATTTTAATCAACATAACTCTGGAAAAACAAAATATTTGTAAAATAACAAAAATAGCAAATGGTTGATGACAGCAATCTGTGATAATACACAAAGGAAACCATAAAGAATTGAGTGATGAACTCAAGTTTCCTTCCTTCCACCTAAATTCCTGGCCCTAAACATTCATAAGCACATAACTTTCCCATAAAAGTATAAGAAGCAAATATGAATCATATGTCTTATTAGCTACAATACTTGCTGGAGGATACATTAATATGGCCTCTGATATTCTAAAGAAAGGTGATTTTGAACTTAGAATTCTGGATCCAGCCCCCCAAATCAATCAAATGTGATACAATATAGATACCTTAAACAAACAAGAATTCAGAAAACTGAGCTTTCTTATCTTTCCTGGTAAGTTACTTGAGAAAGGGAAAGAAGGCTCCTGAGGAAACAGTAGAAAGTGAAGGAAATTAGGTGAGTACAAAGACAGGTGAAATGGAATGACCAAGAGACTTCCTCATAAACCTGCTAACAAGCTGGACCAGACACACTTATGCAAATGTAAATGGCATTAGCAGTAGCAAGATACCTGAAAATTCCACTCCCGTAAAAGTTTTCTAGCAGGATATACTTGGTTTGACTATAGTGCTCATTGTAAATATACCTGTGATTATAAATGTATGGGTCATAACTAAATTATTAATGGGACATAAAAGGGAAGAGTATTGAAATGGAAAAGTTTCTTTTGTGTGTCCTGTTTCTGCCTACGTTCCTCAAGATTTATCTGTTATATGAAACCAAATCATATCTTAATACAGATAAAAAGGATCTTTTTGAAACATGTATATGATGGTTGAAAATTCATATGGGAAAATAATGCTTTGATCATGCCTGGCACACCCTTATATCCCTTTTATCATTACCAGAAGTTTGGTGTTGAGTAAGATCTATGATTTGTGTGAGTCCTTTTTGTCAAATCAACCCTTCATAGTAACACATCATTAAATGTAGACAATACAAGTAAAAATACAATTTAAAACTCAAGAAAAACCAATTGAGGTATATAAAAAGGTATTACAATAAAAATACGGTCATCCCTCAGTGTCCACAAGAAATTGATTTCAGAACTCCCCCACAGATAACCAAATCCGTGGATGCTCAAGTCCCTTGTATAAAATGTATTTGCATATAAGTTACACACATGCTCCCATATACTTTAAATCATCTCTAGATTACCGATAATTCCTAACACGGTATAAATGTTATGTAAATAATTCTCATATTGTTTAGAGAATAATGACAAGAAAAAAGTCTGTACATGTTCAGTACAGATGCAATCATCCATTTGTTTTTTTTCTGAGTATTTTCTATCCACAGTTGGTTGAGTCCCTGGATGCAGAACCCATGGATACAGAGGGCCAACTGTGTATTAATTAACTGCATAGTAAATCATATATGCATAGTCATTAACAAAGCAAACACTTTATTGATTCTCAAGCTTTAGAATCAACATTCTAAATACAGAATTCAGTATATATGATGACATTGTGGAGTGGAATGCAAATGCTATCACCTTGGCAATAAAAATACAAGTAAAGGGAGTTCAGAGGTGGAAGGGGAACAGAGTTAAAAAACTGGATGGTAGTCTGCTTATCTTGCAAAGTGATTGACTAGACACAGCATGGTTGCTTGACAAGGCAAGAGCTAAAGGAATAACAACATGATAGATTTATAAAACTAATAAATTGAGAAATGTAAAATAGAGTTTTATTATTTGGGGAAGGAAAGAATGTTCCATAGTAGTTAAAATAGCCAGTGTTTGTCACATCATGAGGTAAATAGGAATAGCAAAAATTGATAAATAAAAATTAGAAATATAAACATATACAGTCATGAGCCACATGATGACATTTTGCTCAATGACAGACCATGTATACAATGGTGATCCCATATGTTTATAAAAAATATATTTTTATTCTACTTTTCTATGTTTAGATATGCTTAGATACACAAATATTTACCATTGTGTTACAGTTGCCTACAGTATTCAGTACAGTAATACTGGCCAGGTGTGTAGCTGAGGAGCAATAGGCTATACCATATAGCCCAGGTGTGTAGTAGGCTATGCTATCTAGGTTTGTGCAAGTATATCCTACAATGTTCACACAATGACAAAATTGCCTAATACTTTTATCAGACCATACCTCTATCACTAAGTTACACGTGGCTGTATAGACAGATGAAGATAATCATCATAAGACATAGCTTTTCTTTATAAGCCTGTATATACTGCATGACTGTTTAAGTATGCACATATATTACTTTGGCTATACACATACCCTCATATGTGATATATGTGTGTGTGTGTGTGTGTGTGTATACATGGAGAGAGAGTGAGAGAGGAGAGAAAAGAGAGGTAACTTGCAAGATAACTTGCAAGTGGATGGAAAATGAGACTATTGAGACCCTTAAATTTTTTCCCAGCTATGCTCAGGAGATAGAGACCTTGACACTAAGATGTAATGATTTGGAGTGATACTGCAGCAGAAAATTTCCAGTTATCTTAGTTGCAGAAATGCTTGCTAAGTTATTGTAATTAACCTGTATTCAGACTCTATATCCAGAAAGGAATTTATGATTATAACTGAATGCTCATGTAGGTCAGAAAACAAAGATAATATGTGAATTTAATAAATTGACATTTAGGTATATATCAAAGTCTCTCATGAATTTGATGGTGCTAAAATTATCTCAGTAAATAATTTTAGAAACACTTAATAAGGACGGTGTCTGGATTTGGAAAACAATGGAACAATGCCTAGTGCTCATGTTTCTCATGGAGATGACAAAGAGGAAGGAAGCAAGCCCAACAGAGCAAATACTTTTCATGCCTCTGCTTGTATAATATCATATTTGCTAACATTTCATTGGCCAAAACAAGCCACATGAGCAAACGGAAAGTCAAGTAGTGGTAACACTTGACCCATGGAGGTGTAAGGAACTGTGCAGTGACATGGCACAAGCCATGGATAAGGTGAAGAAAAATAATTCAGGCCATTGGAGCAATCTATGATGTATCTTAAAGATAGGACAGTCACTTGAACATAAGGGATACAAATAAATATTTGTTATTGAACTTTCTTATAATAGACTTTCCTCCTACAGGTTTAAGAATTATCTCTGGCCTATATCCATCTCTCTTGAAATAATGTATGCTAAATAGACAAATTGCAAAGAAGGAACATTAAGAAGGATAAAATAGAAAGACATATTTCATTTCTAATCCACTGATAAACAGGAAGAAAAAACTTACATTTGGGACATGCAAGTCAGCATTTTGCTCATGCTGGCTTGGCAGGAATAACTAATCTGTATTTATGTAAACAAAATAGCTAAAATTGTTTCATTTTAAATGGCATGTTCCTGTTTCAGTTACAGAGGAAGAGAGGCCTCTGAATTAAGTCTATTTAACTATATGCAAAAGAGGACCTATGCATCCTTAAAAGCTTCTGAAATAGTATTCTTGAGAGATGTGTCTAAGATGGGGTGGGGGCAGGTGGACTTTTTGGGTGCTATGGAGAAGACCAAGAGATAGGAATGGTGGAAATTGAGAATGCAAATGAAGTTGCTAAATTTGGAAGGAGGCAAGTACCCCCTTGCCTATTGAGAGAAGAAAATACTTTTGAGGCATATAGTAGTGAAGATGGAGACACTCAATCCTTACAGAATTGATTGCCATAAGTCAAAGACTGTATAACATATGGAAAGATAACATATAGATTGGGGGTATAATTAGTCCTGAAAGGAAATGGCTACTATTATGAGAGAGAACAAGAATTCCCAAAACACTTAGTAAAATGGGGGAAAACCAAGGGGTAGAATAATGTTGTTCATGGTATACAGCAAGCAATAGGAGTAAGATAAAACTATTGGTATTAGACTGTTCGATCCAATAACCAAAATAACCAGATACACTTTGGTTTGCTAAATATAGTGAAATAAATTTTACAAAATGATTTTTTAAATCTGTGACTATGACTATAAGCCTTCTGAAATAAAACACTATTTCTGGATCTGAAAGCACACATTAAGGTTTTATCAGAAAATAGCTGGGCACATAGTGAAGGAGTGATGATTGAGACTAGGTTTTGTCCCAAGTGATCTAAATTGTGGCTTAAAACTGAAATTTAAATTGATTTTTTTAAATAAAATCTATCTCAGATCCTGCTATTTATGCCTAAAATCTTACATAGGGATTCTTGCATAATAGGTAGAAATACCAAGCATTAGTAGACGTAACCAGGAAGCAGAGTGTTATAAATCAACCCCCATGCTGAGAAACAGAGCATATTTTCCTAGTGACTGTGAAAATGAATGCGTTATTTGCAAATACAATAAAAAAACAGTGTAAATATTTAAAACATCTAAACAATACCTTCAACCTAACCTTGGAAAACACTTGACCCAGCACATGCTCACACACTACAGCATGATTTTCAGGAATAAGAAACTACAAATTGTCTACTGTACATTTTTTTAATTACTTCAACAAATTTGCTTTGACCAACCACTTTGAAATAATACCTATGAATAGCCAGATGAATAAATGAGGGCGCTGTCTTCAAGGAGAAGAGACATATGACTGATAATTAGTGTTGCAATGATGGGAGCAGGTCCTGAGTACTATGGGAACACAGAGTAGCAGCACTTAAACTGACCTTAGGTAGCTACGGGAGGCTTTCAAGAGGAGCTGATAATTGCATTGAGTCTTTAAGGATCCATAAAAGTCAGACAGCCAAGGAATCAGGGGAGTGTGTTCTTGGCAGTAGGAAGAAGATAAGCAAAGGCACAAAAATAAGAAACAGCCTAATGTGTGGCAGGAACTACTTATAATTAGAGTAACTAGAGTGTGGTTATGAGGCCAGGGGATGAAGTTGTGGAGGTAACATACAACATCCTAGGCCATGCTAAGCCTTTTTCTTTGGTAAACAGACACCAAAATTTTGTATTGTGTGTCTTTATCACTAAGGATATTTTAATATAAGCATTTATTTATGAGTGATATTCTAATATGATTGCACCAACATGTTGGAAACATATAAAACTTTCATATAAACAAAATGTGTTTTAAAAGGATAAAATAAATCATAAATGGATATTCTAATATTTTTCCTTCACATCAATAATTTACCAAGTATACTCCTGTGATGGAGATGGATATGTCCACCCTGGAAATCATCGTTCAGGAATTGGGAGTAAGGGAAGGGAGAGAATTGACTTGTGTACTCTAGCTCAGAGAGGAGAAAGAATAATTAGGTGAAGGATAGTAAGAGTATTGCTGGAAGATGAAGAGCAAATAAATTTTAAGGAAGAAAAATCAGCTGGACATATTAATTATTGTCTTTGAATGGTAACTCCTATGTTCATAACTTAGTGCTAATTAAATGATTAAGTTAGTTAATGAATTCAGGAGAAAGACCAAGTTTAGCATGTCAGTGTCCCATTTTTCCAGATACTTATCCTCCATTGAATTAATCTTGCAAAAATGCTAGCAAGAAAATGGTTTGGTGAATTACTTAATAATTCGACAAAATAATATGCCCATTTAAGGGCTTCTATTTAGTTCTTTAATTTACTGAAGAGGAAAGTGGCTATTTGAGACAGGGAGACACAATGGAAAAAGAATGAAAATCTAGATGATTTATCCTCATGAAATCTCTCAAAGTCACTAACTAGATGCCTTTCCTACATCTGCCAAGACCATGAGAAGGTCCATGAGTAGGATTGACCATGAGAAGTTAACACAGATAGTTTTGGGACATAGAAACTTTTTCTAATTTTTTTCTTTTATGAATGGTTATTAAATCCAGGCATGGGAGTCTAAGAAAAATCCAAAAAGAAGGGCAGACTTCCTATCTCTATAATAATCTTCTGAAATTCTAAAATTGTCTATGGCATTTGAAAAAGCCCAAACACCCAACCACGAAAACACTTTTTGATCTAATAACCTTTTATTAGGCTTTTCCTTTGCAGAAGATCAAAGCTTTTTATAAATGTTTATTTCAATCTGACAGCATCTCTGCAGCAGGAAATACATGAAGGTAGGTCGATGTCATTGGATGAGCAAGGAGGTAAAATGTAGAGGAATAATAGAGTTCAGGCTGGAAAGAATTGCTGTGATTGGTTTGTTCTGCAGTAGCTTCTTTTTGTTAAGCTTTTTTAAGGGTGTGAAAGAGGGTTTTTTATGTTGTTGAACATAATAATATTTACTCACTTTTTCATGAAAAAGAGAAATGGTCAATTATGGATAAAAGATAGGAACATAATAAAACTAAAAGTAACAGTGGATATATATTTAATCAAAATCTTAACTTTGACCTGATATCACAAAATCATAGCACAGAGGCAACTCAAACTTCTGCTGGTCCAACCACTCATTGGATGTATAAAATATAATCATTCCCATTTACAGATGACAAACTATAATGGAAAGGGTGCGAGTTAAATACTGTGCGAGTATTTAACTCACTGACAAATAGTGAGTTATTAGTGGTTGAACAAGAAGTTAGGCCACCTGTATTTTACAACCAAATGTTAGGTGTCAGGAGACATATTTGTTATGTACAAATTAATTATGTTGCACATACTATTTTTTAATAGTTTTTTTTTCATTTGATAAAGAAACCTTTTAATTAAAACATGGGTGTACATATATCTAGGCATTTATATGGATGTCTATGTAATGATCTACATTTTTAAAAGTCAATAAAACAAGTGGACTTAAAATTTATCTGGATTATATATTTATACAACTGTTTTGTACAAAATCAAATACTTTATAACAAATTTTAAATGTATTGATCTTTTTTATTCATTGTGCAAATACTTAGAAATCAGACGAATATATATATATAGATTATTCCTGGTGTTTTTCTCACAATAGACAACATTTTAAATCCTAAGTCCATAAACTGAGTGAAAAGATAAGGAGATGAGTTAAAAATTCTGCCCCTTTCACCTTGAGATACTTATGTTTTCTGTTCTCTTTACAAATACTTTTAGGTAATGCATTGTCTTAGTCTAGGTCTCCAGGCTTAAGAGAAAGGATTGACATTGAAAAAGTTAAGTGGGCCCTATTCAAAATCCGGGACTAAGTGCATTTTTGGAGATGACAATTTTTGAAAACTATTTCTGAGGCCGACCAAATTTTTGGTTGGAAAAAAACTATAGTTATTTTGTCATATTTCAGTTCATATTGATAGTCTTTGGGGTAGACACTCTAAAAAGTAAATAAGTGTGATTTTTATATTGCTATTTTCCTGTGCCAGGAGCTACTAAGTATACTTTTAAATATTTTTGAGCAAGAAAGTATTTTTAATTAAGATATGTACATTTTTTAGACACAAGGCACACTTAATACCTTAATACAATACAGTACAGTGTAATCACAACTTTTATATGCACTGGGAAACAAACAAAAAAAATGTGTGTGGCTCACTTTATTGCTATTTTCTCTTTTTTGTAGTGGTCTGGAACCAAACATGCAATATCTCCAAAGAATGCCTGTGTATACTTTGGCATTATTTGAATTCTTTACAATACATATGCATTTCTTTCTTATTTTTTTTTAGTTTGGAAGTCTTTTAAATATATTTTTAGTGGTAGGTATTTCATTATCATTGGAAAGAAGCCCTTATGTAGAACATTAGGGAAAATAATTCAAAAGAAAAATACTTTTGTCAACTTTTCTGTCACTCATTACTCACTGAAATGTATTTATCATTTCTTTTCTCCTTCAAACAGTTCTTAATTAAAAACATATTCTTTCAACCTTTTCTATGATATCACAGAGGAGGATAAAGTATTCCTTTATGGAGAACACCAGACCAAGAAGAGAAAAATAAGAATGAAAGGATACGAAGAACAAAGTATATGTTGGGATCTTTCTTAAGAATTATAAATATATGACATTCTAAGACATGTATATGAAAAATATGACATAATTCTACCTTAGAAAGATACTGTCATTAATTGGAAAATATACATCATTAATTAATTATAAAAATTCTAAAAATAATTCTAATCATTAATCAGAAAATATTACAACCACAGCTTTTCTTTCTTTTTTTTTTTTTACATTTTGGAGATTTTATTTATTTATTTATTTATTAAATGTCAATGGATTTGGGAGATACAAGTAGATTTATTTTGCATGGATAAATTGTATAGTGGTGAAGTCTGGGCTTTTAGTGTTCCCATCACTCGAATAGTGTACATTGTACCCAATAAGTAATTTTTCATCCCTCACCCTGCTCCCAGTCTCCCCCTTTTGAGTCTCCAATGTCTTTTATACCACTCTGAATGACCATACATACCCATAGCTTAGCTCCCATTTAAAAGTGAGAACATGTGGTATATGGTTTATCATTCCCAAGTTTCTTCACGTAGGATAACAACCACCAATTCCATCCAAGTTGTTGCAAAAGACATTATTTCATTATTTTTATGGCTGAGTAGTATTCCATGGTGTGTGTGTGTGTGTGCGTGTGTGTGTATGCACACGCACACACACCACATTTTCTTTAGCCACTTATCAGTCGATGGGCACATGCATTGATTCCATATCTTTACAGTTGTGAATTGTGCTGTGATAAACATACAAGTGCAGCTGTCTTTTCGATATAATGATTTCTTTTCCTTTGGGTAGATACCCAGTAGAAACATAGATTTTTAAAAAGTTGCTTCTTTGTCTCAGATTCATGGAGTTATCTCCTTTTGTATATGTGATTAATCCATCAATAATTTTTTAAAACTTTGATATACATTTTTACACGTGGCAACTTAGAAACATGCACATGTATCTTCATTTTATTAACTTTTGAAATTAATTGTTATTAATTTTTAAGAATAAAAAGGAGACATGATAAATTCCACATTGTCATATTACTTCAGATACAAAATAAGATTTTCAAAATGGAAAAATCATCTGTCATATTAAAGATGTGTTAGTCTTAAAATATTTTTTAAAAATTGGGTATAGTTCCAAAGCCTGTTATTTTCTTTTGCCATTTAACCTCCCTAGATCTACAGTTGCCTATTTAGAAATAAAGGGTGATGATGCCTTTTCTGCAGAGTTGTTATAAATATTAAAATTGGTAAGTTCTGTGAAACTTCTTTGGAAATGACATCGCAAGTATATATAGTACAATTATGATACAGGTCATAGGAACCTAAGTTATAAGAAAAAAACTTTCTTAGAGAATCAGAAGATACATTTTGGAATGTGGTAAATTAAAACACACACACACGACATATCAAAGAGATATTCCTTTTAAAAATCTGTTCTGTTCATCAAGGATTCTATCCATTTTCAATCTATCTTATCTTGAAAGTGTCTATGAATTAGACAGTTTATTCTTCTAGATCATGAGTTCTGCCATGGATTCTTCAACTCTTCCTCCCACAGTTTCTACCATCATGCTTTATGTGTAAAGTAGCCAATGTATATATGTTTAATTTACCAAATTTACTATAAAGAATAAACTTTTATTGACTGTGTGCATTCTAGTAGGGATTTAAGGCACAGTTTATATTATTTGAAACTTTATAAAAGTTGGTAGGCTCATATTCTTACTTGTGTGAGCTAAGTTACAGATACTTAGGGGCACACAGAGTGGTACAGTGAACATTAGAGATTCAGAAGAAGGGAGGGTAGGAGGGGACGAGGGAAGAAAAACTACTTATTGGCTGCAATGTACACTATTTGCATGATGGATACACTAAAAATATAGACATCACCACTATACAATTCATACATGTATCCAAAAACCACTTATATGCCTAAATCTATTAAAATATAAATACAAAAATATATTTAAAAATTTTTTAAAAATTTAAATTACTAGGGAAAATTATATCTACACACACATACACACACTATGTAATATATATAGATTATATATTATAATGGGGTATAAACATTATTAAATATATAAATATATAGCGCTATTAATGTTCACAGTACAGATGTATAGATTATACTGAAGCTTAAATTAGTCTAGAAGTGATAAGACATAAATTCATAAACAACATCTGGAATGATTACAAGGATAGAGAGAGATAAGAAGACAACAACATAGAATCTTTCTCCAATGAGAGTAAGAGCAAAAGATCTTGTTTATATATATATTTCTACTATCAGTTGATTTTTGGATTACTTTTCACCATTTGCAAAAGTCTATTTGAACTATGATTGCATGGCACTGCCTGTGCCCTGGCAGGTGTCTGAGTGGCTATGGTAGTCTAAAGGGTAATGTCTTTTAGTTGGGGAAAAAAAAACAAAAAACATTGTCAGTCCTAGATCTATTCACCCTAAATGTCTCCAAACCCAAAGAACCAATGCCCTGCCAATTCTTATTTAACTCTGTGTTTTCTTGTGTTTCATAGGTTGCCCTTTTTTTCCCTCATTAACACTTATTTTGAGTATTTAAAAATGTAACTACTCTCATATTTTTATCTTCTTTGATCTTTATCCTTAAAATATATTTCTAGTTCTTTATGCCTATTCATATATCCATTGGAAAATAAAAAAGAATATGAAAAGGCCAGAGTCAGCCATGTAGGGGATCAGTTAAGAATGAAAAACTTTTACACAAATGGTCCTTAATTCCAAAATGTATTCTCTTCCAAAGTGACTCTAACTTCTGGTCTCTTTGGTAAAAGATAAGGTAAGAATGTAATTTATTACCCTGGGTAATTTTGGAAATAACTTTCTTTTGTGGCTACATTTGACTGTGGCACCTGTCAGAAGAGGGTAGGACTACAGAAAGAATAGCAGTAGTCTTTCTGAGAAATTCAATGAACAACTCTACTCCTGATGCCTCTCCTGGCTTTGGAAATGATTTTGAGGAGCCTTTTCAGCATCTTGCAGAAATGTTGTTGGCTGCTCTGTGATAGGGGTGTTGTCTCAGTCTCTATGTGCTACCATAACGAAGTATCTGAGACTGAGTAATTTATAATGGACAGAAATTTATTTTCTTACAGTTCTGAAGTCTGGGAAGTCCAAGATCAAGGAGCAAGCAGGTTCAGTTGTCTGATGAGGGCTACTTTCTGCTTCCAAGAGGGTGCCTTACTGCTACCTCCGCCAGAAGGAAGGAATGCTGTATCCTCGCTTTGTGGAAGGCAAAAGAGCAAGCCAGCCAAAAGCTGTGTGAAGCCTACTCTACAGGATCTTAATCCCACTCACCAGGGAACAGCCCTCATTGCCTAATCCCTTCTTGAAGGCCTAATCTCTTAATGCTCTCACATTGCAACCTCTGAATTTTAAAGGGAACATGTTCAAACCATAGCAGATGTCAAGGTAGGAAGAGTTTAGGGATGTTGCCTCAGAGTCCTTCTTTCCAGACTGTGGTCCTTCAGTTTTCATATTGTCAGAGTGTGACTAGGACAAAAGGATCCTTGTTTTAGTTAGCTCCAGCTGCCATAAAAATAACATAGATTGAGCGGCTTAAATAACAGACATTTATTTCCTCACAGTTCCAGAGAGTAAGAAGTCCGGCATCAAGGTGTGGGCTGATTCTTGGAGAAGGCTCTCCTGAGCTTGCAGAAGACCCCCTTCTCACTGTGTCCTCACCTGATAGAGACAGAAGGAAAGCACACCCTCTGGAGTCTCTTCTTAGAAGAGTACTAATGCCATCATAAGGAATTTTCCCTCATGACCTCAGTTAAGCCTAATTACCTCCCAAAGAGCCCACCTATAAATATCGTCACATTCTGGAGTATACAATTTAGTCCATAGCAATTCTGCACTAAGAAAAAGAAGATGTGCATTTCTAATACTGCCACTGATAATTATGTGACTTTGAACAGATTTCTCTATCAGTATAAAATTTTGTTGGCTGCTCTGTAAAATGACAATGGAAATGCCAGAATGCCTGCATACTGCAGGATGTCAGAACAGCTTGATTTCCTCAATCTATCTGCAGGGGATAACCAAAGTGGGCACTTAAACAATAATTATAAGCTATAGGAATTATAAAATTTCTCTCAAACTCTTAACAAGTGATTGACTTGTTTTAAGAACTGTTTGAATTTTTTTTCTCTTTTCTGTGATGATGGTTAATTCAAGGGTAAACTAAGTCTGTACATATCTAGAATCTGATATCTGACTCTTAACATCTGTTACCATCTCAAACTTTAAGTTAGTTTTTTGCTTCTTAGATGACACAAGATGCTCTTGGTTTGTGGTCTCCACGGATGATTTATGAGGTTCCATCAATCATGGAAACAAGTCAAGTTCCGCCTAGCTCATTCCTGTCAGCAATATTCTCTAGCATGTATTCAAGCCATATTTTCCTCTAGAAGTATTTCTAAGTGTTCACCACTGGATCTGTGAACATATGTGGATAAATCCTCAAGTATCTATGTGAGAAAAAAGTTGAAGAGAAGTATGCTTGATAGAATTTTAACTCCTTTATGGAACAGACAATGTCCTAGACTAGAAGTGCCACATCATAGGCTTGGGCCTCGATTTGTAAAGAAACTTCTATTTACTTGCTGTGAGACCTCAAGGAAATTACCTAAATTCTTTGAGCACATTTCCTCATCCATAAAATGTAGTAATAACACCTATATTACAGAGTTATCAAAGTGAAATATAATAATAGATGGGGTCTATTCCACAAATTTCTTCTCTTCAATACATAGTTGCTGGTATTATTATTCCATCATCATCATCGCCATCATGATCATCAGTATTGTCCCTTAAGGATTCATAAGCTCAAAAATCATAGGAAGATCTATAACACTGTGACATTACAATGTGGGAACCTAATATTTGAATTTTTGTGAAAGTTGAAACTGTGTGACTCGAATTAATGAGACTGGCATTTGTTACTCAGAGAAGTAATTTAACATTTCTGGGTTTAGTTCTATTCTTCTAGGTTGAAGACTTCCCCTCTTTTACAAGGAAAAATGGTATATAAACATCCAAACCCAGCTTCCTGCCTATTGGGGGGTGTATTTTCATTTTTGTACAGAGAATTGTCTTAAAAGTGAAGTCAAACTCTAGTATATTCTCATATATTCATAGCAGGTCACAATATACTGTCACATAGATTAATTTATTTTACTAATACCTGGCCAGAAGCAAAGATTCAATAGAATTCAAAGAAAAGCCACATTTAAACTGGCATAGGATTAGGAATTGCCTCAGAAAACAGAAAATAAAGACATTTTTTATCAATACTAGTTTACTCCCCAATAAATATAAACTATCCACCAATCTATTCTGTTTTTCAATATATTGGGTACGCACTAACATTAATCTTGTTTATTTTCTTTACCCACAGTTGATGTTTCTAGAATTTTATCTACAAAGTTAGCCTCTACCCAATTTTTAAGGCCACTACTGAGATGTTTATATCTTCTCCAACTTAATTCCAAGGATTTCAACATTGTCACCTTCTATTCATCACATAGCGTTGACTTGCGAATGTCCAAGTCCTGCTAACCAAGTCTTGCTTTGTTTCTGGAATTTTAGCTTCACCTAATGGTCTAAGACTCGTAACTGCTATTTTTTTCCTCAAGGGCTTGAGGTTATGTCTTTATAAACTATATTAGCATCCAAATTTCTCTATAGTATTCATCCTCTGATGGCACTTCCCTCATGACCTGCTCACAAATTCCACAATCGCAACTGCTTGCCTCCATCTTGGATGTTCAGGATTCTTGGATCTGAATAGGTCCCCTTCTAAATGGATCTCTTATCTGTGACTAAATGCTTTTAATTTCCATCAGGCACACTGTGCTGTTATTTTTCCCACACCTTCAGCCTGTCTAGCTCTCAGCACTGGTTTCTCTTCCACATGTATATCTGATTCTAATTTCCAACCCCTTGTCAATCCACTCCATATTCTTGCAGTTAAGGCTTTGTCTTAAATAGCCATGTTCTCAGGCATAAATGTACTTCATATATATTTTCTCCCAAATTTATTTTGAAAGGAAATTTGGGATATGTGGCTGTGAAGGGGTAGAGAATCTGGTGCTGGAGTCGGGATGGACTGAAGGCATGGAAGTTATATCATGTCTTGATTCATGGAACATCAAAATGGTATTACTCTTTTCCAACTCCAGGTTCCAAAATAGTTGTCATTCTTTACTTTAATCCTCGGCAGCATTTAGCTATGATTATTGAGAACCTTATTCTGAGTCCCTTTATGGAAGCCCACCATTATATTTATCACAGAGAATATGTCTTGCACTGGGAATTCAAACTTACATTACTATCCTGGTGAATGAATTGGGTAATTAATGGGTCAGAAAGGCTCATTATTTGTGAACTAAAGCATGGAGTACTAGCAAACAGGTGATTTATTTCTTGACCCATGTTCTTATCTTCATGATTAATCTTTTCGTCTTTGATATTCCCTCATTCTCACTTCGCACAAAGAAGTGATTGAGTAGGCCCCTTCTTCCTGACACAAGGAGCTCAGTTGAGCTTAGCTTTCTACTCAGCACTACATTTTTCCTGGACTTCTCCAGAGTACTCTCAGAACCAACTACTGAATGTTTTACAAAGGAATGAAAACAGGCCGGGTATGGTAGCTCACGCCTGTAATCCTAGCACTCTGGGAGGACAAAGTGGAAGGATTGCTTGAGCTCAGGAGTTCGAGACCAGCCTGAGCAAGAGTGAGACCCCTTCTCTACTAAAAATAGAAAGAAATTAGCCAAACAACTAAAAATAGAAAAAAATAGCCAGCTATGGTGGCACATGCCTGTAGTCCCAGCTACCTGGGAGGCTGAGGCAGGAGGATCACTTGAGCCCAGGAGTTTGAGGTTGCTGTGAGCTAGACTGATGCCACGGCACTCTAGGCCAGGGAGGAGAGTAAGACTCTGTCTCAAAAAAAAAAAAAAATAAAACACACTTAAAGATAATTATTTAAAGAGGAATGGAAGAAAATTTTTCAATTTATAAATCCTAGTTAACTCTGAAAATTTTACTCAGTATGATGTCTTCATTTTATGTTACTGATGACTTCTATTCTGGAATTGAACATATCACCTCCTATGGGTTCTCTGTGTGTGTGTGATCGCCAGGTATCAATTTCAGGTCCTCTGACAGCTATGTATGGAGTTATGAGGGGGAGAAAATACAAATTAAGGATTTTGTAACATCAAGTAGTTCACTTCCAGTTTAGTATCTAGCCGACTGTTTGTGATGGAGGCTACTACTGCATGCCCAGCTAACATTCAGGGCACCTTTCCCTTCTTCTATTTCAGTAACTTGTGGCAACATGGTAAAAATTTAAAAAAATAATGTCTTAGATAGGTTCTTCTACTCTTTCAATACCCTTCTTCCTGATTATGGCTGCTTACCACCTCTCTACTTTCCATGGGTGTCTAGCCTTAGTTTAATTACCACAAAGCACTGATATCAGATAATACCTATTCTATACCTTGCTGGTAAATGGTGGGTTTTCATATACTACCTTAGGCTAGTATGAAAATGATCATGTGTCATTTATATTACTGTGTTGTAATCACATTTTAACTTACTAGTTTCCCTAAAGTGACTATAAACTGCAAGATAGCAGGAATGAACAGGAATCAATTTTGTATGTCTTGCTTCTTGTAAAAGAGTAAATTATTTTCCCCAATTTGCCAGTTCTCTAGAAGTTACGTACATACTCATCCTCATACCTTTATCATGGGCTTTCCTACCCCTTGTCTTGGAGCTTGGCCATATCACTTCTTTTGACCAACATCATGTTAATGTACAAGATATGAGTAAACAGTTGAAATGTGTGTGCATGCTTGACTTTGTGCTCTTCCCTCCTGTCTTTTGTCATGAAAGAACTTCATATTGCCCCTAACCCAAGGATGGTGAGTGACATTTGAAGCAAAATTAGATCAGACGCAGAGCTCGGAGTCAAACCCAGTTGAGTCCCAGCCTGGGTCAGCTGAACCCAAAATGATGTAAAGACATATATGATAAAGAAATAAATTTCCTATTGTTGTATACCACTGAGATTTTCTGGTGGTTTATTTTGTATCTTTATATTTAACTCTATTTATTACAATATTTACAGTGTTGGTTGAAAATGAACAAAATGACCATCATTTAAATCAATCCGTTTAACAAACACACACATATTTTGGGTAGGTGGTACTATACTCAATTACTATAACCAAGGTGGGAGTTTTTAAGGAAACCTGTAATGCATAGATCCCAATATGTTCTCATCACTTGGCTGAGTACTGACTAAAGTTGTTAAATAAAGATGATATTTCAACTACTGCTGTAGAGAAAAAAAATCTAATTGGAGTGATAGAACTGAAATGGTAAAACAAATGGTGGCATTATGCAAGGCTATGTTTACACTTATCAGATGCTTAGCAGAGTCCAGAGAAGATGGAGATCAGCATAGCCCAGAGGAGTCTCAGAAGAAGGGAACCTAGAGGAGCACTTCTAAAAACTTGTAGGATTTAGTAGAAGGATGGAGGAAGAGTCATTCTAGACAGGAGGAGGAACAAAGAGGAAGCTGTGTAGGCAGTAGAGAATGGCCTGCGTTGGTGGAAAGAGGTTATGCTGGAGAATGGCTTAAAATCAAAATGAGAAAAATTTTCACAATTTAAGTAGGATCAGATACCAGAGGACAGTAAAGGCCAGCTAAAAGTCTGACAATGGTCTGTATGGAAACGGAAAAACAATGACAATTTTTTGTACACAGAGTGCTTTACTAAAAGAAAAATCGCCCTAGCAAAAGTATTTAGAGTTTTTTGAAGAAGGAGAAAATAAAGATAACAGAACTACAGTGATAAGTAATGTCCCTCTGCAAATCTTGGCCTCAGAACTTGGGATTTCTTTTTATACCATTGCAGAAAATGTGACCATGCTCCAAAGTTATCATTTTCAATATTAAGAAAATTTTGAAGTGAGTTTAGAAAGTCAAGCAGTGGAAAGTTGAATGGTCAGGAAGGAGCAATACTTTGGTACATCTTGACTTTCAACCAGATTATATTCTCTGAACTATATTCATTATTTGAGTCACTGATTTCAAAAACCACGTTGCCCAATATATATACAAAGGAAATAGTTCATTTTACACCATTCTTAAGGAAATTAGAAGAAAATCTTTTTATGGCCATGAGGCAGAGAGTTTTTCTCAGTTCTTAAGGATGGCTATCAACTGAGACTCTGGAGATTGTAATCCAAATCTTAAATTTAGACCTTACAAAGTTACTCATGTTGGGTAAAATAGAAGCAATGCAGGTGTTACTGTTAAATTAGAGGTCATCAATTTGTTGAAAGAAACATAGAATAAGAGTTGATTCAATTATCTCATATTTAGGATAAGTGTGTATGTATCTTTGTGTTTGTGTTCATAAATGCTAGGTTAAAAATGTTAGAATTTAACTTTGGGGAGTTTTCAAAACTATTACTGAAACCTATCTCAATACCGTCATTATATTCCCAGTAAGATGCCTCTGTTACTTTTAATTTCAAATTTATTTTTATAATATTATGAACTTTTAAAGTTGGGAAGGATTTCATAGAAACCGCATGGCATCTTGTCATTTTCAGAAGTAGAACCGGTTGTCTTAGTAGTGGCTGCCGTAGTGGAGGTGTGCTGGAGAGCTTCTTATTTTAGAGTTTCTTATTAACAGTGTCACTTTCCATCGATCACACAAAGGCTTAAAGTCTTACAATCATCCCTGACTTCTCTCTCCCTCGCTCTCATTCTCACCTGATATTGATTGTGAGACTGAAATACCCCTTGTTTCTGACTCCTCCTTTAAACTCCATTTGAAACACCCTCATTTAAACCTCCTTTGTCTCTCACTGGGACAATTTCAATAACCTCACAATTCATTTCTGTGCCTGTTTTTTGTCCTCATTCTTCCTATACATTTTTCTTCCTGAAAGTCATCTCTGATCACACAATTCTTGATTTAAAAAATAAATTTTATATCTCATTACATGCCAAATAAAATCCAAAGACTTTAATTTAACAGTACTCTTTGATATGACCCCAACTTATTTCTCCAATCGTATGCCCAGTAAATATGGAGAACTAACTATGAAACAGATACTGCTTCTCAGTGGACAAATATGCCTTTAAAATCTATTTCCTAAATCCTATAATACCTTACAGCATCAGAATAAATATTTATAATACCAACTCTGTACAACTAAAACAGCCTAATTCATATTTAATATTAACATATTCCAGGATAGAAAAATATATTTGTACACATGTATATATGCATGTGTCTTTAATCTGATTTTGAAAGACTGTTGTCTTAAATGGTTACAATTTATAATATTTTGATATTTTAAAAATTGATTTGTATAGAATGCTTCAAAGTTTTTTAAAAGGGTAGTTATAATTATAACATGTTATTCTTTTCCTTTTTTCTTACTGTAAAAAATGATCATCTTTTTATACTAATTTTGGTAGAAATTTACAAAGTTTTCTCAAATTAAAATTGATATTCCATTGCCTGCATTATATTACAAACCTATTTTATATTTAGCAAATGATCTCATAGAATTTTTCACCTCTTAATAGTGAGCTCTTGCTCAAATATGGCAAGTGGTCCACTGTCATGGTTAAGATCTTGGGCTCTGCAGGCAGACTGGCTCAGTTGTAAACACAGCTCTCTCAGTAGTTTTATGACTGTGAGCAAACTATGAAATCTATGGGTACCTCAGTGTTCTCATATAAAAATAAGGATAATAATATCCTATAGGGTTTTGTGAAGATTAACTGAGACTATACATATTTTGGCCTCCAAAGAGAATCTGACTCACAGCCATCACTCAGTAAGTATTAGCCATTGTTATGATTCACAATAGCTGCCCCAGAACCTTACATTAACAGTCAAATATCCCCTTGAGCTATTTTCTTCTTAAATTCTATTTGAAATTCTCATAACAATCCCTCAGAAACTTTCTATAGCTCTTTTGCATTATATTTTAGTTAAATAGACTGAAATTTACCAGAAAATCCATACTATTTTAATAATAGTAGATCAAGTGTAAGAATAAAATGATTGCTTAGAATACTGGAAAGTGAAAGTTAACGCCTCTAGGAAGGAACAGTTTCCTTAGTATTAGAGTCTGCTCAAGAATTTTCAGCTCCTGATCATCCAGGTTCTGCAATCAAGCAGGGATTTTGAATGGTTTCAAGGAGAAATCAGAGGCTTGGGACAATTAAGTGCCGGGGATATTGTCTTTTTATCCGTCAGCTTTGTATATTGGAGATTAACTCTCTGTAGTGCAGACACATTCTACCCAGGCTGTTCTGGAAGATGACTTCACAAACTCTATTTCAGTGGTTTTTATATATTACTAAGTATCAGAATCACTGGAGGACTTGTTAAAAGAGTGGTTGCTGGGCTTCTGGTTGCAGAGATTCTCACTGAGCATTTTTCAGGTGAAGCCAGAGAATTTGCATTTCTACCAAATCTTTAGGTGGTGCTGATGCTGCTCTCTGGGATCCTCACTTTGAGAACAACTGCTCTGCTCCTTTCAAAGTTCTTTCCTTACCTTCACATCATTGTCTCCTCTTACACCTGTTCTCTATTTTTCTCTTGGTGACTACACATTTGTTTCTTTCTCTGCTTGCAATAGAGCTTTGGGTTTCTAGTTGAACATATTCAACAACAGGTATTGAAAGGCACTGAAATCTCCTGTGTCTGAGACATGGGAGAGTCAGATGCAATTTAGAACAATGCTTTTCCCAGACAGTCTCACTTTTCAACTATTTATCCTCTCCTCTCCTTTGGTTACATCTTCCTTTGCTAGTCAACGTTGTTTTTATTTTCTACTCTTCTTAACTCCCAATCTAGTACTTACTAGCTCATTTTCTTTTATTATTCAATGTTACTTTCTATGGATTATTTTTCTCTGCATGATTTAATTATAAAATCTTTGAGAATAGAGGAATCTGTCATATATCCTTTGCGGTAGCACAGTCCTTAGCAAGTAGATGTTGCATGTCAATATGTTCTGATTTGTTGTCAAAATTCTGCTAGAGCTTTTCATGTTGTCAATTGATGTAAATGGGTCATAGGGAGGATTGCCAAAATTAGTACATAAAAACACAGGACTCCAAGTTAAGTTTGAAATTCAGATAAAGAAATTTTTTTTAGAGTAAGTATATCACATACAATATTTTGGACATATTTACACTAAAAAAAATTTTTTTTTTCAGAAATTCAAATGTAACGAGCATATTACACCTGCCAACCCTTTTCATGTGTTTTCAGAACTTGATTTTTTAAAACTTTTTTAACAGGGTCGTCTGAATATATCTTGCTCCCAGAAAGATAGCTCACTCCCTTTTGTAGTATTTCACCGTATCTTAGCAGTGTGACTTTGGGAAACATATCTAATCTCTTTGAGTTTTAGTTCACTCATATGATGAATGGAGATAATAAATATAATTGCTCAAGCACATAAAAATTTCTCCTAGAATCCTTTATTTTACTTTATATAGTCCTTAGTGAGATAATACACACATGATGATCATTCATATCCTTGTGACTTTGTCACTTAGGAAAGATCCAGGGTATTATATTTAAAATATATACACACCACACATTATATTTAAAGTTCATGGTAACTACTGTTAAAGCACATTTCTGCCTGCCAGAAGCTTAACAAAGTGGTAGATTTGGGTATATACAAGATCTAGTCTAAGAAATAGGTCATTAAAAATTTTAGGGCTCCTGGGCCCATTGGCCTCATAGTTTGAAGCCAAGTCAGCTGGTAAAGAGAGACAGTAACAAGCTAGACCTTGATGATTTCCTAGGATCAGTCTCCCTGTGATCCTATGGCTCCCACCACTGTGTTTTTCACACCTCTATCACCACTGCCACACAGCCAGGGTTGCTGAAATTTGTCTCTGGGGTCATTGCCATCATCATTGGCAGAGAATCAGGTCTGATCTAAAAGTTTTGGTTTCTCTAAGTCTAATATTAAATAAGTAATGCTCTAATGTGAAAAACTTACTTATTAGGGTTAACAGATACCACGGATCAAGCCTCATGAAATTGGAGTTTAGAAAACAAATGCCTGGGAGGAGACTAGGCGTGACAATATAACTAATACGTAGGCACCAGAAACAAACTCTGCCATCCATCATTATTTTCCCAAAGCTGTCTCTGTCCCAGAAATATGGGCAACTGTTAGGTTAAGTTATAAAGAGATAAAAAAAAGACAGAAATGTCATCAACTCTAGCCTTTTACATATGTCATGCTGACCTAAGTTAGCTTTAAATTTCTGAATACCACACGTGTCTGCTAATACTAATTCTGACTCTGGTGGACGTGACTGTCTTTAAAGGGCTACATGGTCCTCTTTGTGCTTTACTTACCTTGAAAGGAGACTCATGATTATTTAAGGATATGAAAAATAGCCTAGGTTCAAACTGTGATAGTTTATTAACTAATAAAAGAAGATGTCTTATGGTTTACAATTATTTCTCAGCCTAGAGAAAATTTTTGGCTGGCATCTTAGAGTTTGAAGTTTCTTCATGTTGTTTTCAATCATGTGTTTTTTTCTTTGTTAGTGAATTAAACATTATTTTCTCTCTTTTGTCCCTGATGTCATATGTGCTTCTCAGTTGGGGTGTACTTGTTAACTGCTTTTCAAATTACTATTGCATACTCTTTATAAATATGTTCATTTGTTATTGTAAAATTATTATTTTCTTCTAAATTGTTTTTTCCCTTTTCTCTCATTGAATTTTAAGTCTTCTTATGTTATAAAATTATACAAAGCCAAGTAGTAGATGTATTACATGCCCTCTTAAGAAACTGTTGCATGCAAACACTTAGCTGTACAATTACATTTTGTGACAAATCTATACATTTTCCGCAAAAACTTGGCTAGAAATAATTTAATTATTTTCTCTACCTTTCCTTCAAATTGAACATAATTCCAAAGGTGGTGTTTTGAAAATAAATAAAACAAAAATAAAAGTCTCTTAACCCTTGCCAATGAAGAAAATATAGGATAGAAGATAATGTTGGTGTCCTCTTAATAGAAATTATTAAAAAAAATTCTAGTTCAACTTCTCTTTTAAGTGGAGCTTCACTTACCAACTATAGCAGTATATTTGTGTCTTCCACTTAAATATCTATAGCACTAAAGTTTTACCACCTCTCTTTCAAAACCATCTTTGTGGCAATAATCATGAAAAATTGTAAGTACTAAAATCCAGAAATAAGTTATTTAAATAATTTCCATCAGATTGCATGTTGGTACACAGTTTGAAGGATCTATATATTTTAAAGTTTTGGATCAGCAGAAGTTTTGTCCATATAGAAAGATATGTAGAACTAATTTTAATATTTTGACAGAACTGTGTATTCAAGGCAATGCAGAATTTGACAAATTTCACTCTATAAAAACAATTGGGCTGGGAACGGTGGCTCACGCCTGTAATCATAGCACTCTGGGAGGCCGAGGCACGCAGATCGTTTGAGCTCAGGAGTTAGAGACTAGCCTGAGCAAGAGCCAGACCCTGTCTCTACTAAAAAATTAGAAATAAATTATCCTGACAACTAAAAATATATAGAAAAAATTAGCCGGGCATGCTGGTGCATGTCTGTAGTCCCAGCTACTCGGGAGGCTGAGGCAGAAGGATTGCTTGAGCCCAGGAGTTTGAGGTTTCTGTGAGCTATGCTGATGCCCTGGTACTCTAGTCCTGGCAACAGAGTGAGACTCTGTCTCAAAAAAAAAAAACCAAAACCAAAACAAACAAACAAAAAAAAACATTGAAACATGTCTAATGCATTATTGCCAAAGGTTTATTCCTCATTGCAAAATATCTGAATGAGAGATTTTTTAAAATGCATACTCCCGGAGTCTCACACATAGTGAAGTAAGAGAAATAGTGTTATGTTCATTATCTCAATTTATCTTTAAAATTCTCAAAGCTGCTTCTTCAATATGGTGTTTTGCACCCTCATATTTGCCTCCTCGGAGTTTTTCTAATTTCCATCGGTAAAGAGGTAAATCCTATAGCAACTTTGAAACCAAGATAAGTGATTTCCACAGCTAGAAATCTTGACACTAGATATATTTCAGGAAAAACCAGTTTGAGAAGAGAAGTGTCCAGCCAGTGATTCACCACATGAGAGAGGGGGGCAAAAATAAGTCAATCAATCAAGAAACAAGACAATCTAACAGAATATCATTAGTAACATCATATGCGGGGATTGGGAGTAAGGTGCAATAATGAGGTATTGTTGGGGGTGTGAAGTTAGGGTTGTTAATTCTTGAACCTCCTAAAATCTGCAAAAGGAAATTTTAATCTATTCTAAGCAATCTTGCCACTGTGGTATTCACTGCTTCACTAACTACAGATGGCATGATGAGTATAGTGAAATAATTTTCACTCACTTCAACAGTTGTTCAAGAATGAAGGGTATATTGCCAACAAAGAGCAAAGAATTAACTTTTCAACAGCTCTAAATGACAGAGGTCAAATGGACAATAACAACATCTTTAAAATTAATTTTGAAGAGGTATAATTTACAAAAAATAAAATTAACCCATTTTAAATGTAAGTATGTGTTTCTGTTGTTTCTCTCTTTCTCCTCTCTGTTTGGAACTCCTCTTACATATTTTTAAACCACTTGATGTTGTCCCACTTTCCACTGAGGCTCTGTTAATTTTTTCTTATTATTTTTCTTGTATTCTTATTTGTGGATATGCATAGTTTTATATCTTCTAGTTCATCAATTATTTCTTTCATAGTATATTACCTGTTGTTCATCCCATTCCAATGTGTATTTCTTTGTAGATATTTTTCCTTCTTAGTAGTTCCATTTGGTTTCTAATTCATGGTTATTGAATTTATTCATTATGTTTATGCTTTTCTTTATTTCCTTGAGTATATTTTAAAGATTTGTAATAGCAGTTTTAACTTGAATGCTATTCACATAATCTCTGTTTCTGCTTTTAGACTTTTTCAGAGTTCTATGGTGAGTACTTGTAGTGCTTGTTTTTCCATTCTTGTGATACTTCACTTAGAAGAATGAGCTCCAGCTCTGTTCAGGATAATACAAGAGGTATTAGTTCACCCTTTTTATGGCTGAATAGTACTCCATGGTATACATATACTATATTTTATTAATCCACGGTGTATTGATGGGCATTTGGGTTGTTTCCACATCTCTGCAATTGTGAATTGGGCTGTTACATTCTAGTGAAGATGTCTTTTTTTATAGAATGTCTTTTTTTCCTTTGGGTAGATACCCAGTATTGGTATTGATGGATCAAATGGTAGTTCTACTTTTAGTTCTTTGAGGTATCTCCATACTACTTTCCATAGAGGTTGTACTAGTTTGCAGTCCCACCAGAAGTGTGTGATTATTCCTATCTCTCTGCACTCATGCCAACATTTGTTGTTTTGGGACTTTTTGATAAAAGCCATTCTCACTGGAGTTAAGTGATATCTCATTGTGGTTTTGATTTGCATTTCTCTTATGATTAGAGATGTTGAGCATTTTTCCATGTGTTTATTGGCCATTAATTTGTCTTCTTTTGAAAAGTTTCTGTTCATGTCCTTTTCCACTTTTTAATGGGATTGTTTGATTTTTTTCTTGCTGATTTGCCTGAGTTTTATATAGATTCTAGTTATCAGCCCTTTATTGGATGTATAGCATGCAAATATTTTCTCCCATTCTGTAGTTTGTCTATTTGCTCTAATGATAGTTTCCTTGGCTGTGCAGAAATTTTTTAATTTGATCGGGTCCTATTTATTTATTTTTGTTGATGCTATGATTATTTTGGCGGTCTTCTTCATAAATTCCATAAATTCTTTGCCTGGGCCTATGTCTATAAGAGTTTTTCCAACATTTTCTTGTAGAAATCTTATGATTTAGTGTCTTAGGTATAAGTCTGTTATCCATCATGAGTTGATTTTTGTGAGTGGTGAGAGGTATGGATCCTGTTTCAGTCTTCTACATGTGGCTAACAAATTTTCCCAGCACGATTTATTGAATAGGGATTCTTTTCCCCAGTGTATGTTTTTGTCTGCTTTGTCAAAGATCAGATGGCTATATGAGGATGGTTTTATGTTTGGGTTCTCAGTCCTGTTCCATTGGTCCATGTCTCTGTTCTTGTGCCAGTACCATGTTGTTTTGGTTACTACAGCCTTGTAGTATAGCTTGAAATTTGTAAATTGATGTTTATACATTATATTCCCTTCAGCTTATATTTAGATTTATTGCTTTATACATTATACAGTTATCTTTTAAATCTTATAGAAAAAATAAGGAATTACAAACAAACCCTCAAGCCTCAGTTACTCAGTTAACTCTGCCATGGCCTTCACTTTCTGTTTTTACAGAGCCTCAAGTTCAACTGTAGGTGAATGCTTAGGGTGTTCTTACATTGTTTCTGAGTATGCACAAATGCCTGGGTTTCCACACTGCCCTGGGTGTGCCTATGGCCTTTTAGATCCCAGAAACTACTGGAGCTTTTCAAAACCACTATGAAGTTCTCATTCATCAGCTTTTCCTTTTATCTTTTTTTTTTTTTTTTTTTTTTTTTTTTTTTTTGAGACAGAGTCTCACTCTGTTGCCCGGGCTAGAGTGAGTGCCGTGGCGTCAGCCTAGCTCACAGCAACCTCAAACTCCTGGGCTTAAGCGATCCTACTGCCTCAGCCTCCCAAGTAGCTGGGACTACAGGCATGCGCCACCATGCCCGGCTAATTTTTTCTATA
>CM052437.1:57150614-57169495 GCA_028533085.1 Varecia variegata
GGATTGAATGAATGATTTGATCAATTTATTATTGAGCTGAATGCATGTTATATGCAAATACTCTATTAACTACCAAAAGGACACAAAAATGAGTTATGTACTGACTTTATCTTCAAGGTATTCACATTCTACTAGTGAGCACATAATGTAAACACAAATATATTTTAGATAAATTTAAGAGTTAGACACATTAAAATATCATAGTTTTCAAAGGAGGAAACATTCATATTTTAATTAAAGGTATTAAAAACTTTTTTAAACAGATGTCTTTCAAAACTTTTTATTTAAAAATAATTTTTAAACCTACAAATGTTTTTCAAAAGCATTGTAATGATCTCCTCTATACATTTTACCTAGCTTCATTAATTTTTAATATTTTTAATTCTTCTTTTTCTTAATATTGTTTGTAATATCTTGTTGAACTCCTGAGAGTAAGTTGTAGACATCATAATCCTTCAGTCTACAAACCTGAGCATATATCTACTGAGAACAAGAATCATTACATGAGCACAGCATAGCCATTAGATTCAGAAAGTATAGCATTAATATAGTACTGTTGTCTAATAGACAGTCCATTTTCAGCTTTGACAAATAGTTCTGGTTCTGTCCTCAATGGGATTTTTTTTTTCTGTCCAGGCTCCAATCCAGAAGCATGTATTACATTTAGTTTCCATGACTTTATAGTCTCATTTAATTTGTAACAGTTTCTCAGCCTTTTTTGTCTTTAATAACATTGTAATTTTCGAAGATAAACAGGATTTCTGTGTAGTTGTGTTTGTGTGGGTGTGTCTATGATTATTTCATCATGATTACATTCAAGTTATACATTTTGACAAAACGTCACATTCTGGCAGGTGGCATTTTACACAGTTTTGAAAGATAGAAAAATTATGTAGAGAGGAAGTGTGGCACAGAAGACACTGAGAACTAGGAATTGAGATGAAGATTCTTAACCCTAATTTAAGGCTCTTACCACTCACTATAGATGCTGTGAATGGCTTATTTATGATCTGACATTTTTTGATGAATGTGAAATTATTGGCAACATGATATAGCTAAATAGAATGTTTGAATCTCGCTTTCAGAAGATAGATGCAGGTATACTATAGCTAGAACTGGTTCTCCGAAGAAAACTTTCAGCAGTAGTGCTTGGTTAATTATGGATACAGGGATCCTCTAGTCTCTCAGAAATTTGGTTTTAATCTTTAAGGTATTTTTGCTTTTTGACAGGGAAAAATAAAGAACTTTTGTCTTTGGAGTAAAAAGACTTCAAGCTAATCATCAACACCTGAAAATATGGAATGTTTTAAATGTGGCAGTTATGGTACTTTCCATTACTGGATAATGTAGAATAAGAGAAGCATAAAATAGTCACATTATTTTAGACCACCCCGTTATTTGGTAGATAGAATAAACCCAGAGAAAGGATGATTTGTCCAAATTTACAAAGCTAAGAAGTAGTGGAGTTTAATCTCTTGTCTAGGATGCTCAATTTATTGTCCAACTGACAGATTCCTACAGGACGCTGAGAAAATGCTTGTGGAGATCACAAAATTTCTTCTTCATGAGTGCACTTTTGATGTGACTGTCACCTTGGTAGAGTCGGCTTTTCATAGTTAGGGCCCAGTCTTCCAGTGGTAGCTTGGCAGTAGAATAGGACATGACAAGAAAAATTTGCAACTGCTTAATCAGACACACTTTAGCTTCATTTATCTTTACCTCTAAGCATATACTTACCATGAAGTTTCTTTTCATATCAGTGCCAATTCTCAAGTGCCATGGACTACAGAGAAATCATTTTTTTCATGTGATTCCCCAAATATGAACTCAACAATACTTTTATCAACCATGTTTCTAATCCATTAGCAATATTGACTTTGCCATGAAATGCAAGTAATTCAATTTCAGATTATACTATAAAGCTGGAATTATTATAGCTTTGCCTGCTGGTTTTACAGTAGTTAAGGCTATGTCAGGGTTTTCATGCTGAAGCTTTATATTTCAAACTTTTATAATCAGACATAAAAAGGGGGAAAAAAAAAACTTCAAATGGCTTTTGAGACTGCATTAGCCCCTGTGAGAAATCCATGTCAGACTTTTTCTTCAAAGAGATCCACATTGATGGGCAAGTCCTTCTGCTTAATAACTTTCATTGTAAGATTGGCTTTGGGTACCACTGATACATTTTCCTAATGCCAGAGAGGGACCCATTCTCAGGTTTGTTCTGTCTTAGCATCAAGTATAGAGCAAGTGTGGTGCTGTATGCAGAAGGCAGGAGGCATGGTGCACGTCACCTTGTCCCTTATCAGCTGTCTGACTATGGAGCAGGCCACTTAATGTTGTTGGGCTTCACATTATGTGACATAAAAAGTGGAAGAAAATTTATCCCATCTCCCTGAAAGCAGGGGATTGGACCTTTTGAAATCCTCTCCAATACTTACATGCGAGTTTAAGATAAAGAGAACAGACAGCTAACGTAAGGGATCTTAGGAGTAGGAGAGAGACTGCTACTTCCATATTACATTAGAGACAAATGAAACAAAGATCATTTCCTAAAATATCTAATATAAGACAGGAACCTGCCTTAAAATATGTTTGTTTATATTATCTCTCCAGTAAATTGGAAATAAAAATGGTTAGCTGTCAATAACATGGCACCGGCATTCTGAAGACAGATCTGTATTAAACATACTTGATGGGCCATGCATAGGCAGCCGAAGGGAAATTAATGGTCATCTATGGAAATCTCTCTGGTGTCAGAGAGAATAGTGAGCTGAGAAGGGAATAGGAGGCAGTTTTGAGTAAATTGGGAATTCTTGCATAATTCTGCTTGAGTTTTCTAGTCCTTACTCATTTTTTTCAGTTCAACCCCACATAAATTTAAGCCCCGTGTTTTTTAGACAAGGCAATGTTTTGATATCATGCTGGGTTTAAATAAATAAGATGGACTTTCTGGATTTTGGAAATGTACAACTTAATATGGAGAAAGCTATGTAAATTCTTATTAAGAGTAATAATTGCTATGTCTTCTGTATTTACTAGGTGGCTGGCATGAAGTTACATAATTTATATGCATCATCTAAATAATCACAAAAATCCCATGAGGGAGTTATCATCTTCATTTCACAGATAATGAAATGGAGGTTAATAGAGGAAAAATAACCTCACCAAGGTCATCTGTGAATGGCAAAATTCGGTATTAGGATCCAGCTTTAGAAAAGCCTGTAATCTTAAACTCTATTTTATATAATCTTTCATAATTAAAGGCAGAATGAAAATCATTTAAGCAACACCTTTCCTACGAGGACAGAATGAGCAATTAATCCATCAGTGAAGCTTAGGGAAGCATTATAGAAGAGGAACCCCTAATGCTCTACATTTCGCAAGTGAGACCAACTGGTAAAATCCAATCCATCTCTAAGCCCTGCGGTTTCTATTTCCAAACATCATGCATCCACTCATTTCTCTCTACCCTCAGAAACCCTACATTTGTCCAAGCCACTGTCATGTTTCTTATGAATCCCTGAGACAACCTCATAGAAGCCGTTCAGTTCATACTCTACTCCACCTGCAGGCAATCCAAGTTCAGAGCCTCTGATACATTGAGTTGTTCAGTAACAAAGAACTAATTAGAAGTCTCCACAACACCTTGGCTGGCTGATTCCCAGTCTCAATTAGTTGAGAATACTAGATAAAAGGTGCACCTGTTCAAAAGAGGCGCATGCTCGAGGAAGTTCTCCGTTAAATTGTCAGTGACGTCATCAGCCACACTCCACTCTACTAATGTGAGCCAGCATGCATTTGCTTGAATTCCTCAAACAGGTAATGCTTCTTCCTGTCTTAGGACTATGAAACAGGCCCTTCTCTTTTCATTTCCCTTGTATACTTGGCTCCCATGTATAGCTGGTTCCTATTCTTACTTCAAATTTCTGCTTAATACTATTTTCTTTGTTAAGTCTTTCCTGACTTAGTGAGGTTTTGCTATTAGACAATCAAAAAGCATTTTGTACTTCAGTTTAGCAACAATCAGCATATAATCATAATTCACTCTTTTATTCACTCACAAAATATTTTGTATGCTTATTATGACATGAACTATTCTAGATGTTAAATGATTTGCCTAATCTATGAAAAATATAAATAAAATATATATATATACACGTGTGTATATATATATGCATGTATTTGTATACATATGTATGTATATTGATAAGTGTAAGGAGAATAAGCAGAACTACAAAAGGTTTTATATCAATAGTAGAGGATTGAGAAAAGTGACTCGAACATAGGTTGCAGTATTAAATAAACCTGGGGCTAGAATGGAGGGAATCATGAGAAATATAACTTTGATATACAACATAAATTAAGTAGAGCTTTCAAGTACTTCCATTTTTATTAAGTGGAAAGAGGGGCCATTGGTGAGATTTAAAAAAAGTAGTGTGTAATAGTACTTGTGTTTAAATGGATCTATTTTGTAGCCACTGAGGTGGACTACAGGAAGTCCAGGGGAGGGGCAGGGAGGTATGGTATGAAGTTGTCGCAGCATCCAGATGAGAGAGGATGGTGACCATCACTACACAGGCTGTGGCAGAGATTGAGGGAAATGAACAGATCGTGTAGCTATATTGAGGGCACAAATAGCTGATTTATTTTTGCCATATCACATACAGGATATAAATAAAGTGAAATAATAAACAACTCCAGGTTTTATTGATTTGAGCAAGTGGATATGGTTTCTATCAAAAAAAAATGGGGAAGACTGAATACAAGATAGGAAGGGAATTCTTGAAAAATATATTGCTCAGTGGCATCTACAGCAGGAAACAGCTGTGTGCTTTTTAAATACACACAAATGTGGTATACACGGCTATAATACAGGTGCCACTATACCTTTTTTGATATGCCACTAAACATATCCCCTAAAAACAACCCCACAGCTATTTATGATTCAACCATTGTATATTCACTAATCAGGTAAAGGGTGCCATAAAATATGGTAGGGATTTAAAATGTTTGTTCAATAAGTGAATTGATAAGGCAGATAAGGAAAGAGGCAGTATGTTTCATTATGTGTATATGCCATTATAAACATTATAAAGAGTGGTCTGGGTATAATTCCTGGGGATATATTTTAATGGTAGAATTTATGCTATTAGAATAGATAGCCATACATCTTCTTCATCTAGAATTAAGATCAGCAGCAAGCCTGTGAAGTGAGAGTAGTGGAATAACATCTTCACTACAAGTCAGGCACAATGCACATGCCGTTTTGTTTTGTTTTTGTTACTTTGCCTTTGGATTTGTTTTCAGATAATCTCTTATATCTTTTTAGCCTCTTGTATAGTAAATACTTTTTTTCCCCCAATTTCTTGATTGGGAAGCTGTGTAACAGGGAAATTAAGTAAATTAGCATTTTACAAAACTACAAAGTGATAGAGCTATAATTTGCATGTAAATTTGAACCTGTGCTCTTGGCCACTAGGAAATAGGACCTTTGCTTAGAGACCAGCAAAACATAATGAGAACTTTGCAACTTACAGCTTTTAGTAAACTGTTCAATTATAATCATACCCCATTCACTTGTGCTGAAAAACAGCTCTCTGTAGCTTAAATATCTCCTTTCCTTCTCAGGACACCTAAATTATGGCCAGTTACAATCCCACTTCCTGGACACAGCTTTCCTATCCTTTCTAACTTTGAGTATTTTTCCTCTCTGGCGTCCTGTAACACCTCGAGAAGCAAACCATTTAGCTCTAAATTATCTAGTTTTGCATTATTTCTTTTATACACTGGCATTAATTTGGAGCTTAATTACTTGATTATTTATTGGATAATTCTGGAGTTAGCTAAAATTAAGAAAACTCATTATTTAAAATTTTAAATCCCCTTTAGAATTTTTTCAGTGGAAGATTCGCATCTGCCTACCACTTAGTGAAATTTTTGTGAATTTGAACACAAAAGGGCCAAAGCACAGGGCCTTTGTGCTTTGGGTAACTGGGTAACTGTAAAGCAGGTTTGTATATCATGCCTTTCTATATCTTCTTTTAGGTTCCCCAGCCCTATTTTCTTGCAGTGATCTCCAGGAGTCTTTTGGCTCTAAGGTCCCATCTCTCAACCCCAGCCCATGCACATCCAACCTCAAACAGACACATTCTTTACATATTCTTCTCCCATCCTAACATCAAATTTGTCTCTTCTATATTCCATGATCTCAGAATTTCACTATGTGAGTTAGATAACTGGATAACTGGAAAGCTTCAAAGTATTTTTTAGATAATGAGATCCCTGCCTGTTACAACTCTTGCTTTTTTTTTCTACCCTTATCATCAAACCAAAGAAAACGTTTGCATGGTTCAAAGACGCTACTGGGAATTACCATGAATTCTTCAGCTGAGTAATGGATGACTCATATTGGCCAACTGCTATCTGTACATAAGCTTGGAGCATTTCCATTGATTTCAAACCAGAAAGAATATCTTTTATTATTTTCACTTTTATACACAAATAAATATATAATACCTTCCATCAAAATTTATTAAAATGTTAGGATTTTTGAGCACTTGAGAAAATACTTTGATAAAATGGAAAATTCACCTATGTGTGAAAATCCAGCCCTTATGCATATTTAGAATGCATGAGTTACTATAGGAGAGGATGTAAGCAGAAGCTAAAAATCAAGGCCCCAGAGTAATAATTGTTTTAAAGTTTCATTTTCCCTTTTTTTTTTTTTTTTATTTTGACAGATTTAGGGGCACAAGTGGTTTTCAGTCACACGGATGAACTGTATAGTGGTGAGGTCAGGGTTTTTAGTGTACTCATCACCAAATAGTGTACATTGCACCCAATAGGTAGTTTTTCTTCCCTCACTCCCTTCCTATTTTCCTATTCTTATAGTTTTGTCCAAGTCCTCATTGGCAGTGAAATAATACATTTAGCTTCATTCCTAAATAATTATTCCAGATCTTCTTCCTGATAAAGATTACTCATTCTAGCTGCTTAATTTGGGAAGATTAAAACTTCAGTGAGTAATTTCATCTGAAAAACTAAATTCAATAGGACATTAAAATATATCAAGATTTCTAGTGTTTTATAATTTTTTGGGTTTGAGATAATATAAGCTCAAATATTAAAAAGGTCCATAATATAATCTCACAGAAGTTGCATGTGATTGCTTCCTGTCGTGAAATATTAAACCCAGGTTCTGTACCCTTATAATTCTCTTTGACTTAAATCATGAATCCAAAGGTAAGCCTTTGGTAAATGCTTTGTTTACCATTATGTCAGAACTCCTAAAATGGTTATTTAAGCTGTAGTCTTGCCCAAACCACAAAGTGGCAGCCCCAATTCATAGTCGCAATGTACAGATGCCTGTACCATATGCTAACGTTCTGCGTACCTTTCAGATATAAGCAGGGATGCCATTTCTCAGGGAAGAGAGGGGCTAAATTATTAGGTAAATCGATCAGAATTAATATTAACCTGATTAAGTCAGAATTTAATCTACTTTTGACATTCTCATTTTTGCTTCTTTTCAAAATCCAATTAACTTATACACATGATTAGCATTTCCTAGTTTCTCATTTGTAGAGCCTGCAAATTTCTCTCACCATTGCCTTCTCTTTCATTTTCATGACTGTAATCCAAATATTACAAAGAGATTTGACAAAGTATTAGAACATTAGCCAGTTTAGAGTCTGAAAATTGTATGTACAGCTTTCATCAATTACATGTTCAGAAGCCAAAACGGCATCTTTAAAACAGGCAAGCAGGAGCAATCTAGAAGCAAAAGCAGGTGCCTAACCTGACAACATAAGGTATGTGGAAACAGCACGTTTACTGCCTTTGCATACTTCCCTCTTTATGTGCTGATAATAAGCAAACAACCAACACTGCAGTATAATTGTGCTTCTCCCCGAAGAGAACCAAGAAAGTGGGTCTTCCAAGTATTAGAAAATTGACTTTATTTTTTGAAAGCCTTGAAAAGGCTTCATGATCTTTTTTTCTCACACTTCCAAACCAGTGCCAAACTCACAATACCCACACAATAAATGAAAGAATAAATGGCAATGTCATGTACTTCCTATAAAGCTACTATGGGAGCATGAGATTCTTAAAATTTCACACAGAATGGTTCTCTGTTCAAAGTTAAATCCATAGCCTGCAATTTATTTTTCTACTAGGATGTCAGACTGGAGACCCTGAGCAAACTTCCAGGCTGAAACAACTACACAAGTAAGAAACCCCCAAATCTAGTGAATTTAGTAACTCTCAGAGGAAAATAGAGGACAAAGTCAGCTCTCATCCAATGAGTTTTTTTTTTTTTTTTTAATTTATGCTTTCTCAACTGCATGAGGCACAAGGAATGAGAGATAAATCCCCAAGTTTGCCAAGGTGAAAATGCTGGAAGACTCCAGGAAAAAAAAAAAAAAAGACAACTAAAAAACCAAAGAATATATCCCTTGACCTTTGCACTCAGTGGATGGGAAAACTAATCTCTGCTGAGAATTCCTACACTAGGCCTGTCTCCATGTGTTTTCAATCCAAATTCCTGCTACTCTGTTGCCTAAGAAACCTTGGTTATTTTGAGATTTTACCCTGACACAAAGTACAAACTTATACAATTGAAGCAGAAAAATAGCAGTTTATATACATAGTGTTACAGAGCTATAAGAGATCTTCCCTGAACCTGTTATTCAATTTTTCCATTCTGTTCTATATGTGTCAGCTCACATAGCTCTTGGACATTGAATGACTGACCATGTGGAAGCTCCCAACTGATTAGACCAAGGCTGAACATCTGACTCCAGGTGAGTGAAAGATATTTTTTCTCCTGAGAATTTGTGTTTAGAATATGAAGCTTCTGGTTGATTTCTATAGACACTGCAACTGGAAAATCATACCGAACCAGAACCAAAGATACCTGATAGAAGCACAGCTGAAATGTAAAGAAATGCATAGGGGAAAATGCATATGTAAGGAATAAAAAAAACAAGAGGAGCTATAACTAAATTTTCACTTCCCACACTTAGTTCCTCTTGAGAACCCTGTATTCTTCGGGTAAATTCCTCTTTATTAGTTAAAGCAAGTTTGAGTGGATTTACAAACCTTGAAACTAAATAATCCCAACTGCAATAGGACTTTAATATTAATTAAGCCCAGCACGTTTACTTTATGAATGGAGAAACTGTGACCCAAGGGAATAAAGAAACTCTTCCAGGACAAAATGACTCAGCCATAACTGGGTTTCAGGTCACCTACTCGCAAAATATTACATCTCCACTCTCTGATACGGCTTCTTTGCTCTGGTTATTTAAGAAATTGAGATAAATTTGTAGGTTCATTTTTATTCTACCACTGGTAAAGATATTGAGAGTTCATTTCCTACTGAAGATTGAATAAACTAAATATTTTATACAATCAGCAAAGGCTGCCTGAGGAATGTATTTTCTGTAGCACATTTTTGAAGCAAGCAAAAAGCAGAATGCTGAAAACTTAGAATACAGAGACTAACAAAGAATAGGTTCCTAGTTAATGAATGATAATGCTCCGCCATAGCCATCTGTGGTTACGATGATGCACCTGAGTGAACCCACACCCATTCATTTCACACACGTCTTCCCAGTGGATGGTGTGAACGGATGGTTGCAACAATAGGCAACAAAAATACAGTCTATTAGCCGTAGACCATTTGTTTTCTGTGTCATGACACAGACAAAGAGTTTTTTACCTCAGCAGACCCAGTGCCATAGAAAATGTAAAGATCACTCCTTCTTGCAAAGAAGTACCTACCTCAAGCTGCTCGATTTCATCCATGTAACAGCCTTAAATGAATTGATTATTACATAGTGTATTTCTGTTCTGAATTGACCACGTATTTACTGCAGTGATCAAATTAATTGGGTTTTTGTTGTTTTATATATACACACACAAAAAAAATCTCGTGAATTATCATATATGCATGTTCCTGTCATGAGAGTTTGCTTTCTTTGGTAGATTTTTGGAATTTAGATATGAGAGAGAAGAACAAGCCAAGACTCTATTAATATAAGACTTCAAATGATAGATGAAAATATAAGATTCTTACCATGATTAACACTACCATTAATAATACAGAAGAATTATTCTCAGGAAGACTCAGACGATGAATTTATTCAATTACTCAGCAAACTTTAAGAATTAACTTTTCACCTATCCAAAACTAGCAGGAAAATCTTTATATGCATGTTTCATTTCAATACACATTAATTGAGCACATATTCCACACCAGACAATGTTTGTGATGCTTAGGAAATATCAATAAACAAAACAGGCACAAGCCCTTGCTCTCATGAAATTTAAAGAGAGCAGTTTATGTCATCCCTCTGTTGAATGCCTTCTTTGGCTTTTCATTGGATTTATAATGAACTCCAAACCCCCGAACATGGTCTAGAACTGCAATCCCCAATCCCTGGGCTGAGGAGTGGGCGATGGACTGGTACCAGTTCGGGCCTGTTAGGGACCAGGCCACAGAGCTCCACCACATACACACACACACACACACACAAACACACACACACCCCTTCCATGGAAAAATTGTCTTCAATGAAACTTAGGAATCCAGGAGGCAGGACACACAGCAGGAGGTGAGCTGCCAGCAAGGGAGCAAAGCTTCATCTGTATTTGTATTTACAGTTCTGTCACTCCCATCACCAGGCGATTTCCACCCCACCCCCATGAAAAAATCATCCTCCAGAAACTGGCCCCTGCTGCCAAAATGGTTGGGGACCGACCGCTGGTCTAAGACGGTCTGAGGTGATATGACAGTTGCCTAAATCTACATTTTTTTTTTTTTTTTTACTAAACTCAATGACTCTGCCCTTGCTGTTTCTAGATGAGCTGAGCCTTCCTCATTTTCTTTGTATTAATACTTAACTTCCCTGTGCTAGTAACATTCCTTGCTTACATCTTTTTTTAAAGTTATATATTTATTTTTATTGACATATAATATATGTACATATATAGGGTACATGTGATATTCTGATACATGTATACAATGTGTAATGATCAAGTCAGAGTAATTAGGATATCGCTCACCTCAAACACTTTTCTCTGTGTTAGCAACATTCCAATTCTTCTCTTCTAGCTATTTTGAAATATACAATAACTTATTAACTATAGTCTCCCTGCTGTACTTTCAAATACCAGAACTTATTCCTTCTATCTAACTGTATTTTTGTACCCATTAACCCAATTCTTTTTATTACCCTTTTCTCTCAACTTTTTCCAGCCTCTGGTAATTACTGTTCTACCTGCTACTTCCATGAGTTTCACTTTTTTAGCCCTCACATATGAGCACCCCACTAACAGTGTGCAAGCACTCCCCTTTCTCCTCATCCTCACCAGCATCCATTATTTTTTTGTCTTTTTGATAATAACCTTTTTAAATGGGGTGAGATGGTACCTCATTGTGGTTTTGATTTGCATATCCCTAATGATTAGCAAAGTTGAAAATTTTTTCATATATCCATTATCCATTGATATATCATCTTTGGGAATTGTTTAATCAGGTCTTTTGCCTGTTTTTAAAATAAAAATATTTGGTTTTTCTGTTTGTTTGTTTTGTTTTGTTTTTGCTATTGAGTTCTAGTTCCTTATATATTCTGGTTATTAATCCCTTGTTCAGTGGATCATTTAAAATATTATCTTTTATTCTGTAGGTTGACTCTTCATTTTGTTTGTTGTTTCCTTTGCTGTATAGAAATATTTTAGCTTGATGTAATCCCATTTTTACATCATTGTTTTTGTTGTCTATGCTTTTGAAGTCAAAGAATGTTTGCCCAGACCAATATCCTGTAGTGTTTTCCTATTGTTTTCTTTTAGTGGTTTCATAGTTTCAGGTAAGTCTTTTATCAATTTTGAGTTGATTTTTTATATATGGTGAAAGATAAGAATCTAGTTTTATTGTCCTTCATATGGATATCTAGTATTCCCAGTAACATTTATTAAAACGAGTGTTTTTTCCACAATGCATGTTCTTGGTGCCTGTCAAAAATAAGCTATAAATGCATGGAGTTATTTCTGGGTTATCTATTCTGTTTCATTGGTCTATGTGTCTGTTTTGATACCAGTATTATGTTGGTTTATAATTGCTTTGTAGTATAATTTGAAGTGAGGTAGTGTGATGCTCCTAGCCTTGTCCTTTTTGCTCAGAATTGCTTTAGCTAATCAAAGGTGTTTTTTGGTTCAATATGAATTTTAGGATTGTTGTTGCTTTTTTAATTTCTCTGTAGAATGCCATTGGTGTTTTGACATGGATTACATTGAATCTGTAGATTGCTTTGAGTTGTGTGAAGATTTAAAAAATATTAATTCTTTCAATCCATGAGCATGAGAATATTTCCATCTTTTGTGTCCTCTTCAATTTCTTTCATCAGTGTTTTATAGGTTTTCTTGTAAACATCTTTTACTCATTTGGTTAAATGTATTCCTAGGTATTTATATATATTATGCAGCCCTTAGAAATGTGATTGCTTTCATGATTTCTTTTTCAGATTGATCATTGTTAGTGCATAAAAATACTACTGATTTTTTCATGTTGATGTTGTATGCTGCAACTTTACCAAATTTGTTGAACAGTTCTAGGAGTTTTTTTCATGGAGTCTTTAGGTTTTCCTCTATATAAGATCATGTCATCTGCAATCAAGGATAATTTGACTTTTTGCTTTCCAACTTGGATTCCATTTATTTATTTTTTTATCTTGCCTAATTGGTCTGGATAAGGCTTCCAGAACTATGTTGAATAAAAGTGTTGAAAGTGGGTATCCTTGCCATGTTCTAGATCTTACGGGAAAGGCTTTTAATTTTTTCCCATTTAGTGTGATATTATATGTGGATTTGTCATGTTCTCTGTGTCTTTGTCAAAAATTAGTTGGCTATAAATGCATGGACTTACTTCTGGGTTCTCTATTTTGTTTTATTGGTCTGTGTGTAAGTTTTGAGGCATGTTCCTTCTATGCCCAATTTGTTGAGATTTTAGTCATGCAGCAATGTTGAATTTTGGCAAATGCTTTTTTAACATCTACTGAAATGTCCTATGGTTTTTGCCCTTGGTTCTGATGAGGTGATGTATCAAGTTTATTGATTTGCATTTGTTGAACCACTCTTGCATTCCTAGGATGAATCCCACTTGGTCATGGTGAATGATCTTTTTAATGTGTTGTTGAATTCAGTTTGCTAGTATTTTGTTGAAGATTTTTACATATATGTTCATTAAAGATTTTGGCCTGCAGTTTTCTTTTTTTGTTGATCCTTACCTGGATTTAGTATCAGAGTAAAGCTGGCTTCATAGGATGAGTTTGGAAATATTCAATCCTCTTCAATTTTTTTGGAATAGTTTGGGTAGAATTGGTATTAGTTCTTCATTAAATGTGTGATAGAATTTAGCAGTAAATTTATCAGGTCCCGGGCTCCTCTTTGATGGGAGACTTGTTATTATTGCTTTAGTCACATTATTCATTATTGATCTGTTCAGGTTTTCTATTTCTTCATCATTCATTCTGGATAGGCTGTATGTGTCCAGGAATTTACCCATTTCTTCTAGATTTTCCAATTTGTTGGAATATATTTGTTCATAATAGTCTCTAGTTATTTTTTTTATTTCTTTGGTATCAGTTAATTCTTTTTTATCTCTGATTTCATTTATTTGCATCATCTCCCTTTTTTCTTAATTAGTCTAGCTAAACATTTGTTGACTTTTTTATCTTTTCAAAAAATAATTTTGTGGATCTTTGTGTGGTTTTTAAATTTTAATTTAATTTATATCTGCTCTGATCTTTATTATTTCTTTCCGCTACTAATTTTAAGTTTGGTTTGTTCTTGCTTTTGTAGTTATTTAAGGTACACTATTAGGCTGCTTACTTGAAGTCTTTCTATTTTTTTGTTGTAAACATTTATTGTTATAAACTTCTGTCTTACTACTGATTTGACTGTATCCCATGGATTTTGGTATGTTATAATACTATTAATATTTTCATTTGTTTCAAATGAATTTTTAAATTTTCTTTATGTGTATTTGTACAGTTTCCAATTTTCCTCTTGTTATTGACTTTTATTTTTATCCATTGTGGTCAGAGAAAATACTTGATATGATTTTGCCTTTTTTAAATTTATTGAGACTTGTTTTATGTCTTAACATATGATCTACCCTGAAGAATGTTCCATGTGCTGATAAGAAGAGTGTATGTATTCTGTAACAGATGAAATGTTTTATAAATGTCTGTTAGTTTAATTTAATCCAGAGTGTAGTTTAACTCTTATGTTTCCTTATTGATTTTCTGCCTGGATGAGCTGTTCATTGTTGAAAATGGGTGTTAAAGTCCCCTGCAATTATTATATTGAAGTCTGTTTCTCCCTTTAGATGTATTAGTACTTGTTTTATATATTTGGGTACTCCAGTGTTGGATGTATATATATTTACTATTATTTTGTTATTATTGTTATTGTTGGTTTTTGTTTTTTATTTCAATAGATTTAGGAGGCACGGTGTTTTTTTGTGACATGGATGAATTACATAGTCGTGAAGTCTGGGCTTTAATGTATGCATCACCCAAATACTATACATCGTATCCAATAGGTATATTTCATCCCTCATCCCTCTCCCACCCTCCTCTTTCTGAGTTCTAATTTCCATTATGTCATTGTGTAGGACCATGCATATCCATAGCTTAGATTCTACTTATAAGTGAAAAAAACACAGTATTTGATTTTCTATTACTGAGCACACTTAGGATAATGGTCTCCCGTTCAATTCAAATTGCTGTTTAAAATACATGATTTCATTCTTTTTTATGGATGAATAGTATTCCATGATGTGTGTGTGTGTGTGTGTGTGTCTGTGTATATATATATATGCCACATTTTCTTCATCCACTAAAGAGTGGATGGGCACTTACAGTGATTTCATATCTTTGCAATTGTGAATCGTTCTGCAATAAATATACAAGTGCAGGTGGTTTTTTTTTATATAATGACTTCTTTTCCTTTGGGTAGGTACGCAGTAGTAGGATTGCTGGATCAAATCGTAGATCTACTTTTAGTTCACTGAGAAGTCTCCATACTGTTTTTCATAGAGGCTGTATTAATTTACCTTCTCACAAGTAGTGTATAAGTATCCTTTTATCACCACATCCATGCCAGCATCTATTTTTGTTTGACTTTTTAATAATGGCCATTCTGACTGGAGTAAGGTGGTATCTCATTGTGGATTTAATTTGCATTTCCCTGATAATTAGTGATTTTTAGCATTTTTCTTATCATGTTTGTTACTCATCCATATCTCTTCTTTTGAAAAATGTCTGTTCATGTCTCTTGCCCACATTTTGATGGGGTTATTTGTCTTTTTCTTGCTGCTTTTTTTTTAGTTTCTTGTGGATTCTAGATATTAATGTTTGTCAAATGTTTAGTTTGTGAATACTTTCTCCTATTCTGTAGGTTGTCTATTTATTCTATTGGTTATTTATTTTGCTGTGCAAAAGGTTTTTAGTTTGTCTCATTTATTTATGTTTGTTTTTGTTGCATTTGCTTTTGGTGTTTTCGTCATAAATTCTTTGCCTAGGCCAATGTTGAGAATAGTTTTTCCTAGATTTTCTTATAGAATTTTTATGGTGTGAGGTTTTACATTTAATGTTTTAATCCATCTTAAGTTAATTTTTTTACATGGTTATATCTTCTTTCTGAATTGGCCCCTTTATTATTATATAATGTAACAACCTTCTTTGACTCTTTTTACACTTTCTAATTTAAAGTACATTTTATCTGATATATTAATAAGTATAGGTACTCCTGCTTTTTTATGGTTTCCATTTTCATGGAATATCTTTTTGCATCCCTTCTCATTCAGTCTATGTGTTTCTTTGTAGATGAAATGAATTTCTTGTAGGCAGGATATAGTCTGGTCTTGTTTGTTTTATCCATTCAGCCACTCTTGTCTTTTAATTGTAGAATTTGTTCCATTTACATTCAATGTTATTATTGACAGATAAGAACTTATTGCTGCCATTTTGTTACTTTTTTAGTTATTTTGTAACTACTGTCTTTTTTTCTCTCTGTCTTCCTTTGTGGAGTTCATTTCTGTGGTATTATGCTACTTTTTATTTTTAGTGTATCTATTATAGGTTTTTATTTTTGTTTTCATAATGCTTACAAAAAACATCCTATAGTTACAACAAGTTGGTTAAAACTTATGCCAACTTAATTTTGATTGCAAAAAGAAAAAAAAAACTTTACACATTAAGTCCTTTCTCCCCCTACATTTTGAATTTTTGATGTCACAATTACATTTTTTTGTACTGACTATTTCTTTACAAGTTATTGCAGTTATTATTTTAACAGTTTTATCTTTCAGTCTCCTTACTAATGATATAAGTGGTTTATACATCACAATTATGGTATTAATATAACAATCATGTTAGTGTCCTCTTCTTTCAGTTTGAAGAACTGCCTTTAGCAATTCTTGTATGATAGCAATGATTGTATGATAGTAGCAATAAATTCAGCTTTTATTTGTCTGGGAAAGTCTTTGTCTTTCATTCATTTCTGAAGTATAGCTATGCTGGATATAATATACTTGGTTGGCATGCCTTTCTTACATGTTTGAAGGGCTGGCTCCTCCTGTATTACAGATTTCAGCTTAAAAGTCACTGCTTAAAAGACAACTTTTCTAATCATGCAATTACAAACAAACAAAACACAACACACCTCCAACTTTTTCTACATGATTTTTCCCTTTCATAGAGATAAAATGATATTGAGTTTTTTTCTTATTAATACAATATCTTCACTCTTAACATATTGCAGATTCCTTGAGATCAAATATATAAAATATATATGTGTGTATGTGTGTGATTGTATGTGTGTGTTATATGCACGTATATGTATATATACTTTCTTTCTTATTTACTGTTTTATCCAAACTTTAAAATAGTACTTGTCATTTATTAAGCCATCGTAAAATATATTATTAGATGTATAAATAAATTACTGAATTCATATTTACTTATGCTTTTCTTAGTGTAAAAAATAAAGCCAATTTTGTGAAGGAATTTAATTACTCATCTAACATTAATATATTGCTGAAAGTAATACAAAATGCAAATATATGTAATTCCTCTAATTGACAAACTGATAAAGAGGTAAAAAGTAAAAGAAATAGGTGCAATTCTGAGTGGCTTGGGGTCATCCAGTCTTCACTTTTTCAGCTTATAAATTGTGTGATTATTAGAATTATGCCCACACATAAACAGAGTTTCTTTGTATGTAGGTATTTTGGGATATATTTAATTCAGGATTATAAATCACATAGAAGATGATTTATGCAAATTTAGAATTCATTAGCATGTATTAAATTATCATGCCCACAATTCAAGCAAATAGAAGAAGTCAAATGGATCAAATTGGTGAAAGAGAAAAAGAAAAGCAATTTGCTAATAATCTCATTACTATGTTGATAAATAACCAGAAATGGATAAGTTACAGGCTGCAGGAATCTTATTACCTTCATTGTAATTCAAATAAGTAGAGAAGACCCTATTTACAATAAGTATTTGACTTTATGGATCAGCTCATGGTCATCTTGCTGGTGACGCTGGGCAAAATACATTTTCTCAACATAAAAATAACTCCCATTGATTATTATAAAAGTCCTATCATCACCAATTAATTATTCATGTTATTAGAAAATTTAAGTAATTTATTGATGGAAATGAGAAGCAAGTAGTATATTTAAGAGTCAAACCAGCTTCAAATCCTGATTCTGCCACTTAGTAGATTTATGAGCTTATCCAATATATCTAGAGAGGCTTAATTTTCTCATAAAAAATAGAATAAATAAATTTCCATGTAACATGATGTAGTGAAATTCAAGATAGTGCATGTAATAGGCCTGATAGATAATAGGTACAGTTGGTTCTCCATATCCATGAGTTCCACATCTGTGGACTCAACCAATTACAGATCAAAAATATTCAGAAAATTAAAATGGATGATTGCATCTACCCTGAACATATACAGACTTTTTCTTGCCATTATTCCCTAAACAATACAGTATAACAACTATTTACATAGAATTTACATTGCATTAGGTATTATAAGCAATCCAGTGATGATTTGAGGTACACAGGTGAATGTGTGTAGGTTATATGTACATACTACACCATTTTATATTAGAGACTTGACCATTTATAGATTTTGATATCTATAGGGGGTCCTGGATTCAATACCCTAAATAAACTAAGGGAGCACTGTACTGAGTAAATAATATTTTTCTTCCATGTCCAAAGTTATCTACCTTTTGAGAACTAAATAGACCTTCAAACTTCCTGTCACTTTCATACATATGCCACCTTTTTCACTAGTCTGAAATGTTTGTCCTAAAATGCATTTTTAATCAATTAATTCTGTTGACCAAATATTATCTACACTGTCCTCATTGCATATAGGATTAGCTTATATTCTTTACTATAATAGTTAAAACTTTTATGTTGTTACCCTACCATTTATTTTTAGCTTTATACATCATTGTCAGGCTTAAAGATTTATGGTTTTCCTTTTTCAAATCTGACCACCATTAGCACATCTCCTCTTTTTGTAGTCACTCATTTTATTGTTTGCTTTTTCCCATCAGTGTTTAATAATGAATCAGATATCAAAATTCTAAAGTTGGTGCTAAAATCTCTTTGGCATAGAGACCAGGCCCATTTAAAGCTACCATTTAATGCTACACTCTTCTGCTTGTAATATCTCCCTGGGATAAATAAGAAGTTTTTTCTCTGCTACTGTTATTTGCCTCCCTTACACATTTACAGATTTATTCTAGATGGTGGGTTTGTTCTCAGTTTCTTTATTCT
>CM052437.1:57169995-57311894 GCA_028533085.1 Varecia variegata
TCTGACACCCGATGAATGTTATTACTATGTGTGCACTTAAGTGTTGATCAATGAATACCAATTGGATGGTGAGTACATGGGCTGCTTGTTTTTCCAGTCTTATGATACTTTACATAGCAGGATGGGCTCCAGCTCTATCCAGGATAATATAAGAGGTGCTAAATCATGATTGTTTTTTGTGGCTGAGTAGAACTCCATGGTATACATATACCACATTTTATTAATCCACTCATGTATTGATGGGGACTTGGGTTGTTTCCACATCTTTGTTATGGTGTATTGTGCTGCTCTAAGAAAAAGACATTCTATAAAAAAGACAACTGCACTAGAATGTTTATGGCAGCACTATAATTGAAATTTAAAAGAAATAAAAACTAAATCCACAAATTAATTAGAAAGCAGCAGAAAGCAACACAAAATCTGTAGAAATAGTACACTGAGCTCAAAATAATCTTTAGAGTGTTACCATAAAAGGAAATACTAAAACTATAGGAACTTTGGACTTACCTTTTGCAAATAAACAGAATAAATAAACAAACTATATATGTGATATAATATAGTATAAATACATAATTCCTTATATAATACATATGTTTATAATATATAAAACATATATTACATGAAGAAGTATTAAGAGAAAAGATATTAATAAAAAATCTTTTTAATAAAAATATGCATACTTCAAAATAGTTCTTTTTTAAAATCAGTAACCTCATTTAGTCCTTTAGGATTCAAATTGAAGAAGAAGAGAGTAGAAATTTATAAGATTTGAAATGAAATAAAATTCAAAGCTATATGTAGAAAATAGGGTAATTATGAAAGACATATTGAATTCAATACATTGAAAGAAAAAAGTTCAGAAAATATTTGAATTTCCTCAAAAATATAAACCTGACATCTTCTAACCTGAATTCTCATTGGAATCACTGGGCATTGTTCAAGTCCTCCCTACCTCGGATCAATTAAATCGGGATATACAGAATGGAGCTTAACATGCTTTTAAGTTCTTTAGGTGATACTGATGAACACTAAAATTTGATAACCTCAAGTTTATATTTTCATCAGAAGATTCATTTCCTCTCTGTTCTTATATCTGTTGTCATTGGGTTGCTTAGTATTCTCTTACTGTAGATGTTGAAAAGGAAGTTAAAATATACCAATAAAAAGACACCTGCATCACACTATTTTATAGCTCAGTTCTATTAAACTTTTAAAGAGAGAAAGAAGTAGGAAGTAATTTTTATATTTTAGATAATAGTCAAAAATAAAAAGCCTCAGAATTTCGTCTATATGAACAATAGAAATTTAATACCAAATCCTGATTAAAATAAAAATAGTATTATAATAAAAAGTTCTCCTATTTAAAAATGTGGCCAAGGACCTAAGCAGACAAATTTAAACAAACAAACAAACAAACAAAACCTACCAAACATAAAGGCATCTAACCTATTTTTAAAGTTTTTTTTTTCAGAGTTTTGGCTCACAGAAAAATTCAGAGGAAAGAACAGAGGTATCCCACATACCCCCTGTCCCCACACATGCGTAGCCTCCCCTCTTCCCTTATTGACATCCCCACCAGAGTGATACATTTGTTATAAGTGGTGATGCTACCTTGATACATTATCACTGAAGGGCATAGTTTACATTAGGGTTCACTCTTCCCATAGTATATTCTATGAGTTTGGTCAAATGTATAATGATATGTATTCATCATTATGGTATCATACTGAGTATTTTTACTGGCCTAAAAATCTCTGCTCTATTTATTTCTCCCTCTTTCCTAACCCTGGGCAACCACTGATCTTTTTACTATCTCCATAGTTTTGTCATTTCCAGAATGTCATATCATACTCTAAAAATGTATGTAGCTCTTTTAGATTTGCTTTAAAAGAAGCAAAAGTAAAAGCTTAGTATATGTGTTTAAGGTTCTTTCATGGCTCCATAGCTGTTTTTTGTTTTCTTTTTTTGTTTGTTTGTTTTAGTGCCAGATAATATTCCATTGTCTGAATGTGCCACAGTTTACCCGTTCACCTACTGAGGGACATCTAGGTTGCTTCTAAATTTTGTCAGTCATGAAAAAGACTGCTATAAACATCCATGTGTGGATTTTTGTGTGTTCATAAATTTTCAGCTCCTTTGGGTGAATACCAAAGTGCATAATTGTTAGATCATTATATAATATAATTTTAACCATCCTATTCAGATTAAATTTCACCATAGCCTCTCGTTCATTAACAGAAAAAGCAGCTAGAGATAGCAGCGTTTTGGGAATATATTCATGGAAAGAAAGTTAAAAGATACTCCTAGTATATAAATTGGATGTTAGCCTATATAAAAGGTCTTAAATCATTTTATCTAATCCTACCTTTTCACAGTTTGCTGTTGAAATGATTTCTTTGTAACTTCAGCTCCCTTTTATTTATAATTTTTCTGTGTTCCAATAAAATGTAGTATTAATTATATGTCAACCATTAGAGAATATTTTTACAAAGTGAGGCTTCTCCCAGATAAACAGCGAAGCTGGGCTCCCCTCATAAACAAACAAATGAATAAATAAAACATATAGTTTTACCTCTGTAAATTATTGTTATTATTATTGTAAATATGTATTAAACATTGCTTTAATTTTCCATCTGATATTTATTTTGTAAACATACAAAATCATTTGTGTAACTTTCTCCTTTTGCCTTTTATCTTCACCCAAATGGTTTCCAGAAAGAGGAAATCACATTTTGGATTTCCATACATTACATGTAATATGTGCGTTAGATTTTGTGCAAAAGAAAATGAAAGAGAAACAATGCCAAAGAAAACCACTTTGCAAAGAAAAGAATCTAATGCAAATTTGGCATCATGAGATTACTCTGTTTGAATCAGCATTTTATGCATTCATGTATTTCCCTTTGGATATACACAGAAACACACATAAGATCGAAACACATGTTTATCTTCTGATACACTTTACATTGACAGTATTTTTTAAATTTCTGAGTAAATTTGACTCCATTAGGTGTGCTATTGAACATCATTTCTTGTTTATTCTCTGGGCCTTCGTGCATGACAATGGGATTTTGTCAAAATGTAGAACATGGGAAAAAGAGATGATTGAGACTTGGGACCCGCAAATGGAGAGATGAAGAGGATGTGGTTGCTGCAGATTGAAAAAAATGTAAGAGTCAGAAAACTAGAATGTCAGGAGAGGCAGGGAAGATCTGAAAGTACAGAAACAAGAAATGAGACGTATGTTACTGTATAGATCAGATCATCAGCAATTTTTTAAGAGACAATTTGAAGGTGAGTGTATCTGAAATGTCAATATCCAGGTAGCAAGGGCCAAAACATAAAGAAATGAGGGCAGAGACATTACCTATGAATAGAGATTAGCTGTGTCTTTGTTATTTATTACTTATTGTAAATGGTGAAAATTAACACAGATTGTTGCTAGACCTGAGATCCAAGGTAAATTAAGGAGAAGAAGTAGCTAAAATTGACTGGAAAGAGGTAAAGAAATTTTTTCAGATAACAGGAAAGTGTGAGCCATATCAGTTTGTTGTGACAGTACTCACTAGCCAAAATGGAGAAGGAGAAAAGATTATTTTTTTGTCATTGTTTGCTTTTCTTTCTTCTTGAGAATTTTCTCATCACTGTCAATGAGAAAGAAGTCTTTTTCATTTTGGTTTGGTGAAAAAATGCAATCCATGACTCTACCAAATGTGTTCATTTATTTAACTCCATCTCAGTGTATAATTGCTTTGAATGAAGATGTGGTAGCAATGCAGTAATGTGAAGCACTGAACTCAAATGAACTCAAAGTTATAGCATTACTGGCCTCTGAGTACAGATTTTTCCAAGTTCTTGGTGTTTGTTGGGAAAAGAATTTCGGGACACACCACAAAAGCTAAGCAAGTGACAACTTTCATTGAAAGCAAAATACAGCCTCAGGAAGAAAAGTGTGCAGGCTCAAAAGAGAGCAGCTGTCCCAAGAGGAAGTGGTTTTAGATCTTTTGTAGTCTTACTGCCTAAGTGGAGGCATATTCAAGGTAAAGGGGTTGGCTTTCACTAAGAATTTGGATAGTAATTCCTTGAATTGGGTTCCCTCTCATTTTCATATTTTATATGATTGTTTAAGAACTGTCATGTTGATTTCAAGGGCAGAGAAGTTTTAAAACCACAATGCAAATGATATTGTAATTAGCCAAAGTTCATGTAAGGTGACAGAGATAGCTGACAAGCCAGTTGAAGCTAGTTCTTGCCTGCAATTATCAGCCTCTTTTGTTTAAGATTGTTTAATTTAACACCTGCACCCATTCTTTAAGCCCCTGCATCCAGTCTTAGCCCTGTCTCTGAGTCTCCTACTCTAACAATAGAAACTAAGATTATTTCTCTGATAAGGGGACTATAATGATAGCTTTCCTCCAGGAGTAAGTAATAATTCCAAACACTTTTATCACTACAAGCAGTATACTAACTACTTTCCTTATATTAGTTTATTTAATTCTCACAACTACTGTGTAACAAAATATTCTTAACATCTCTTGTTATGGATGTGGAAACTGAAAATTAGAGTATTTAAGTAATACAATTTGTATCATATGCTGATAAGTGTTAAGACAGAGATTTAAACCCAGGTAGGCTCTTGAGCCTACAATCTTAACCAGTATATAATATTTCCTATTTCTAAAACCATAGATCAATTGTTCTTCCAGGTAATGTTGGGTACCTCTTAATTTGAATTCAGATATATGATTTAAAAGTTTGTGGAACAGTTAAGAAAGGGATCACGGAAGAAATACAGGTAGGTTTTGAATAATGGGTAGAAATCAGATAGACAAAGGAAAGAGAAAATGTTTCTTTCCATAGCCTATTTATCAGTAAGGCTTATATTATGAAGAGATGGAAAAATAGGTTGAACAGTTAGAGTGGCTCTCAAGGTGCTAAAAACGAGTCTTGACTTTCTGCTTAAGTATATGTTAGGTACTCAATAGAATGCCTTGAATGAAGCAGTCAAAAGAGTTCAAAGCTATGCATACATATACATATATATATATAATATATATTATATATATATATATATTATACATACAAATGCACACAAGAGAGTTAGAGGCAAATAGGGGCGAGGTGCAGTGGCTCATGCCTGTAATCCTAGCACTCTGGGAGGCTGAGGTGGGAGGATAGCTTGAAGTCAGGAATTCAAGACCAACCTGAACAAGAGTAAGACTCCATCTCTACTAAAATGGAAAAAATTAGCCGGGCATGATGGTATGCCTGTGGTCCCAGCTACTGGAGAGGCTGAGGGAGGAGGATCACCTGAGCCCAGGAGTTTGAGGTTGCTGTGAGCTATGATGATGCCACAGCACTCTAACCAAGAGTGAGACTCTGTCTCAAAAATAAATAAATAAATAAAGAGAGAGGCAAGTAGGGAGAGACAGAGGAGAGAGAGAAAGAGGTGGGAGAGAGAGAGAGAATATGTTGGGTGTGGGAGAAGAGACTGATTACTAGAAAGGATACTATCCCAGGATACTTAAATCTTCTAATTGAATCTGATGAGATAAATCTTATTTTCCTAATTTTACATTTAAGAAAAAAATGGACTTGAAAAAATTACATGATTTGTACAAGACTTCAAACGTGGAAAGTAGTAGAACTGCAATGCAAATCTAAGTACAATTGAGGCCAAACCATTTTCTATATTCTGCTGGAGAATGGTGGGGAGTGGATATAAGCTTTATTTTAATGTGAAAAGTAACATAGCAATGCAAGCATATCACAGCCTACACAACTATAGATCAATAATATTGGAGAAATGAATACATTTTTGGTAATTATTAAGTATGTTTTATAAAATGCAGATTGTCATGATGACAGGAAGATATGAAATTGAGAGGATAGTAGAGATAATATCTTAATATAAGACAGGGATTAGTCTATAAAAATTATTGTGAAGGGGAAAATTCTGAGAAGATGATTGAGTAGAAAGCACGAGGAATCTGTGTCCCCACTTAGATGAAAATTGCACTGGCAGAGTCTATCTGATGTAACTATTTTGGAACTGTGGAGTAGATTGAAGGCTTACAACTTCCAAGGAAAGGTTTGGAAGAAAAATTGCAGATAATTTTGATCAATTTTAGCTCTTAGTACAGTAGCAGCTACATATGCCTCACCACCATGGCAAACAGCTGTGCATGTATGTGTGGAATAGCTTGCACACAGCTAGCAGGAGCAAGAGTAGGCAAAAAGGGCCCTGTCCTCAAAATATTAAAGATGTGTGCTCTGATCCCTGATTGCTGCTTCTGAACACAGAGGTACAAAAAGGCAGTGGCCATCGTCGTTTAAGTTCCCCTATTGCTGCAACCCCCTCCTACTTCAACTGAAGTGACTCCCTGGGTATTTAACAAGACAGTGCCATTTCCCCCAAATGCTCATTTTTCTTTTTCTCCCACTTGAGTACCTGTGCTTCTTATATTACTATATGTGTGGCCTGTTCCAAATCTCTGCTAATTTCACCTTATAAATAAAGGCAAAAGGGTTCTTTAAAATGAATGTGGCTCTTTTGAACATTATTTGTATTGTTAATTCATTCACTTAGTATATCACTGTCAAATAAAATAGTTATAATAAAAATAGATATCTGACTATGAATGAAAGAGGAAAATGAGAGCTGACAGTAACTTTGAATCACATTGGATTTGGCCAAAGTGTAGAGTCTCAAAAACTAGATTTATCTACTTTACAACTTTGAATGATATGTACAGATCCTGATATAAGTTTAATAGTGATGAATCATGCAAATCATTCTTTATTCTGGATATCTATTTTTTTTTACTTTTTCTTGCTTATCTTTTGGAAAATTAATAATCACCATTATTTTTATAACTTTAAAATTTGAATGCCCACTGATAGATTTTTCTATAGATATGCTATAATACAGCATGTGTATTTGTGAGTATATAAGGTAAGAAAATCACTTTTTAATAATTCAGAAAATGAACTAAAATATGTAGGGGTTTTACTGGGAACAAAGTAATACATGCAGTTAAGTAATTCAGCAATTTAAAATGAGTGAAAAAATATTTGACTCAAAGGAAGTAAATTATCTTAATGTAATGACTTTAAACCATTAAAATAGATTACATTGTATAAACTAGGTTAAAATTTAAATCCAACATAAAACAACAAAAAATGAAGTTGTAAAAGGGGATATAGTAAAATCAATATTGCTCTTTTGGAGTGGAAGTATTATCTTGGAACCAGCCAGTAAACCATTAAGGTACCAGGACAAAAAATTTCAACTAAAACTTCTATAAATTTCAAGAGTTCAATTACTGATGAATTATAAGAATATGGTAATCTTAATTCTGGGATCTTCCCAATTTGTAAAGTGTGTCAATGAGAAAAATATCTCTATGTCAGTGACTATTCAAACTATATAAATGTAAATCAATTTATCAGGACAAAAAACATGTAGCTAAACTATTTCACTTTGGAAACAACTGTTGCAGGCTAGATAGCCCACCGTCTTCTGGAGGAAACTTGGCTCTTGTTCACTCTTCTGGCTAGTAGGCCCCAATTTCATTTTAGCCTGTTGTTTGTAAAATCAAATTATTTAAATTTTTAAAAAGTAAATGGCTCAACTTGAGGAAATATTTTTTAAAAGTAGAGGATGGAGTTTCTGAATTTACAAACTGAGATTCAGAGGACGTCAGACTTATGAACATTAGAGCTCACAGAAACTATCTTCTGGGTAAGTTCTCTCATCCGCCATGAGTAACAATATAACTTTAAATGTTTATTTCTATAGTAGTAGTTGTTACTTCCTGTGTCCACTTCTAACTGAGCTGGTAAATATTATGTAAAATTATGAAATTAACTATAAGTTTTTGATCATTATTTGTTCATTTATAAAAAGGATAAATGTAGTAGTGAAAGTTTAGATGGGAGGCTATTATACGTTAGCATTGTGTAGCAGTTATGGGAATGAGTTTTGTGTTCAAATCCTGTCTTTGCAAATCAGTAGCTATATAACTCTGAGCTAGTCAGCTTCCCTACACTTCACTTTTCTCCCATGGAAAGTGGGAAAGATGGTGGTAATGATGATGCTAACAATCATAATAGCTATGCTATTAAGCTTATTATAAAGTTTATGAAATAATATTTGTTGGACAAGAGTGGTGGCTCCCACCTGTAATCCCAGAACTTTGGAAGGCCAAGGCAGGAGGATCGCTTGAGACCAGAGGTCTGAACCTGGGCAACATAGCCAGACTTTGTCTCTACAAAAAAAAATTTTAAAAATTAGCTTGGCATGTTGGCACACACCTGTAATCCTAGCTGCTCTGGAGACTGAGGCAGGAGGATTGCTTGAACCCAAGTGTTTGAGGCTGCAGTGAGCTACATCACACCACTGTACTCCAGCCTGTCTCAAAAAAAAAAAAAAAACCTTCTAAGCTGCTTATCACAATGCCAAAGTGAACAGAATAAACTTAGTTCCTCCACCAGGTTATGGCAAGTATTAATAGCTTAATAAAGCACTTGTTGCAGACTGCATTAAATAATAATAATTAGTTCATAGAATAAGACACACTAGCCTTATGTTTACTAGGAGCTCACAGGACCAGTCAATGGGAAACTTAGAAGGTGCAGATACTTGAAAATAAGTCTATAAACATCTTGTAAACTTTATCTGTAAAAACCAAAATGATTTGTGATGGCATGACATGGTAGGAGACTACACAATTTATTTCTGAGCAGTGATAACTGAAAATTTGGTTGCAAATGATAAGGAACATAGAGTGACAGGGACATTCTAATGAGTTCTTCCATAGCAGTGTAAAATTCAAGATGGATATTTGTTTAAATATTATAATGTTGTAGTCTTTGAGGCTGACTCACAGTTACTATTTGCCATGGGGGACCTCAGATTCATTTAATTCAGGTCCATGACCAATTTATATAAGATAATTAGCTTTGACCTCTGGCCACTATTTTAATGATGTTTTGTTAAGTTCCCTAGGGAAAAGAAATCTGCCTTTGAATTTTCGCTTCTCAGAATCATAAAATTGCTTCAAAACAGAAAAAAAAGGAAAGAAGGAATCAAGAGTCTCAAAGACCTGAGACAGACCTTATGTATAAATAAGCAGATAAACCTCGATATGCACAAAGATTTCAGGTTCAGATAGATCTTCTCCATTATCCCTGGCATTATATCGTAGAAAAGAAAAAGGCTGGAACCAGGGAAGAAAGGACAAATAAGACTTTGGTTCTGCTACAACTGGACCAATGTATTTTGCAAACTCTTTGTACACAAACAGATAAAAGTGAAGCTGTTCCAATCAGGAAATTTGGAGCCTTGGCCACTTAGCATCAAGAACACACATAGTGTGAGCCCTAAGGCACTACAACAGAGCACTGTTTCCCTAAAAAATTTATTTGTAAATTACTAGGCTAGAGCAGAGTCTCCAATTTTCTTTAATTTCAACATTTCATGACTTAAAATTTTTTTTTATTTTTTATTTTATTTTATTTTTTTATTTCAGCTTATTATGGGGGTACAAAAGTTCTGGTTAGATATATTGCCCATGACCCTCCCATTCCCCCGAGTTTGAGCATCAAGTGTGTCCATTCCCCAGACAGTACACATCGCACTCTTCTTGTAGGTATACACCCATCCCCTCCCCCACCCCCATCCCCCCAAGTCAGAACTTCAAGCGTTCCCATTCTCCAGACAGTGCACATTGCACTCATCATGTAGGTATACACCCATCCCCTCCCCTCACCCCCACCTCTGTCCAATGCACAATTGGTGTTATTCCCAAATGTGCACTTAGGTGATGATCAGGGAAACCAATTTTCTGGTGAGTACATGTGGTGCTTATTAGAAATGAATCTTAATGGTCGTCTAAATCTAGTTTAAGAGATTTATTTTAAATAGAAAGATTGAGATTGTCAATGATTTTTAAAATTTTTATATTTTATTGATGCATAATTGGCATACAATAAACTGCACATTGAAAATGTAAAAAAATACTTTTACATATATTTGTATATACCTTTGTGTAAAAGGTATATATCATTTGCAGTTTCAACAATTTTATAAGCACCTCCAAATAAATTTTTAAAAAACCTGGCATAGGACCTTTTTGGATAAAATCAAAAGGTTTTACACTAAGACATTTAAGAAAACTTAAATACATGGAGAGATATAAACATCTCATAGGTATGAGATCCAACATTGTAAAGATTTAATACTTTCTAATCTATAAATTGAATGTGAGGTTTTATGAATCTTGACAAATTGATTGGAACATTAATATATAGGAGGATAGGGCCAGAAAAGCCAAAGTACCCTTGATGAAGAACAAAATAGCTATACTTGCTGTGATAGACATAAATTATAGTAATATTATTTATGTAGGGTTTATGCTCTGATTTGGGTCTCAATCCTTCTGGGAGGAGTTCCACTTTAAATTCTCAGCTTTGCTCTTCTGAAGTCCAGGTCTGACACCAGGAGCCAGGAAGGCTGTAAGTTTCTGTCTTCATACCTGTGGAAAGCCTCAGACTTGCAATTCTTACCGGTTAATGCTTGCAAGGTTTTGTATGGTTGTATTAATAAAATAACCCCTCCTTTAGCTTTTGCCTTGGCTTTTTGTTTCTTTCCGGTGATCTGCATATATATTTCTGTGTGTATGTATATGTATATGTGTTTATATACTATATATATTTTGACTGTCATATATATAGTCTTTGTTTAAAAACAAAAGATACAATAATTTATTTGTGGATCCAGACAAAATGTGGAAAAACTCTGGTTTTATCTTCTCAATTATCAAAGAGTTACTGAAATTCTCATAACTTATTTAATATAGCATTAAAATATCCATGCACAAACACACACATGCCAGATATTAAGTAGCTCTAGGAAATACTGTACTTTTCCCAAATTTTCTCTTATTTTAAAATTATTTTATTATTATAATTATAATTATTATTTTTAATCATTTCAGACATATGCACAAAGGTATAAAATATAACAAACATTTACACAACTTAAATAATGCCAATAGAGTTGCAACTCCCCAGCATCCCATCCTAATTCAATTCTTTTCCTTTAACAACAAAGATATTCACCAATCTGGCCTTGATGTTTATCAGGGCCATGCTTGTCTTTAGATCTCTATACATATGCATATATTAAAAATATATGAGATTTTAATTAATAATTCAATATTTATAAAAATCACGTACTCTAGTATCCTGTTGAAATTAATGTTTTTTGCCCAATATGATACAGGTGATATTATTGCATTCTGATACACGTAGCCATCATTCATTTATTTTTCACAGTGTATAGTATTTTATAGGCCATATGTACCATGATTTATTAATCCATTTTTCTATTTATGAATATTCAGAGTTTTCACACTTATAAACAGTTCTACTATGTCCATTCTTGAATGTGTTTTCTTATTTACTTATATAATAGTATTCCTAGTGATGTACCCATCAAAGGAATTGTAACTTCAGCTTCAACAGATATTTCTGAATGCCCCTCCAAAATGGTCATACTATTTCGATTCCTATAAGCAGGGTGTATTCTTTCCCGTTTCTCTATATCCTTGCCAAATTTTTTGATTGTTGGGCTATTTTATTTTTACAACCTGAAAGATAAGTGATTTTGATTTCACTTGCATTTTCTTCATTACCAGTAAAGCTGAGACAATTTTCACATGTTTAATTACTCAATTTTTCTTCTTCTATGAAATGCTTCTATGTTTGCACAGTGTTACTTAAACTTTTTTTCTCCTAGAATTAAAGGATTTTTTTATTATGGTAAGGCAGATAACATGAGAGTTACTCCTTTAACAAAATTTTAAGTATATAGTATTAAATATGTAAGTGCATACAATATTAAATATGTAAGTATGATACTGTACTTTCAAAGTACAGTGTTTAGTATGTAAGTTTTTGAAATATAAAAACAATATTTTACAACAATTCATCTTGCATTACTAGCACCTGGTATTCATTGAACATCAGGTCTTACATTGAAGTCTTTAATCCATTTTGAGGTGAATTTGTTGTATGGTGTAGATAAGGATCCAATTTCATTTTTTGCATGAGGATATTAGGTGTTTACATCCCCAATTGTTGAGGAGAATAACTTTTCCCATTGTGTATTCTTGGCATCTATGTTGAAGATCAGTTGATCACACATGTGTGGGATGATCTGAGCAATCTTTTCTGTTTCTTTGGTCTGTGTGCTGTTTTCATGTCAATACTGCACTATTTTGATTACTATAGTTTTATAATATAGTTTGAAATCATGAAGTGTGATACTTCATCTTTGTTCTTTCACAAGATTACTTTTCATCCATGGGGTACTTTGTTGTTTCATATAAATTTTAGGATTGGTTTTTCTTTTTCTGTAGAAAAATCTTATTGAGATTTTGATGCAGATTACATTGAGTCTGTATATTGCTTTAATTAGTATGCACCTTGAAATCTATTAAGCCTTCCAATCCATGATCATGAAATATCTTTCCATTAATTCATGTCCTTTCTTTCATCAATAATTTGTGGTTTTCAGTATGAAAGTATTTCCCATACTTCATTAAATTTATTCCTAAGCATTTTATTCTTTTTGATGATATTGTAAATGGGACCATTTTCTTAAATTCTTTTATTTTTTTTCTCTTTTTTATTTCACCATATTATGAAGGCACAAATGTTTAGGTTATATATATTGCCCTTGCCCCACACAAGTCAGAGCATCAAGTGTGCCCATCCCCTAGACAGTGTGCACTGCACCCATTACGTGTATATATATCCATGCCCTCCCTGCCCATCTACCTGACACCCAGTGAATGTTATTACTGTATGTGCACTTAAGTGTTGATCAGTTAAAGCCCATTTGATGGTGAGTACATGTGGTGCTTATTTTTCCATTCTTGGGATACTTCACTTAGTAGAATGGGTTCCAGCTCTAGCCAGGATAATACAAGAGGTGCTAGATCACCATTGTGGTTTTTTTTGTGGCTGATTAGAACTCCATGATATACATATACCACATTTTCTTAATCCACTCATGTATTGATGGGCACTTGGGTTGTTTCCACTTCTTTGCAATTGTGAATTGTGCTGCTGTAAACATTTGAGTGAAGATGTCTTTATTATAGAATGTCCTTGTTTCCTTTGGGTAGATGCCTAGTAGTGGGATTACTGGATCAAATGGCATTTGTATTTTTAGCTGTTTCAGGTATTTCCAAATTATTTTCCACAGGAGTTGTACTAATTTGCAGTTCCAACAGCATTGTAAGAGTGTTCCAATCTCTCCAGGTCCATGTCAGCATTTGTTGTTTTGGGACTTTTTGATAATGGCCATTCTCACTGGAGTTAGGTGGTATCTCATTGTGGTTTTGATTTTCATTTCCCTAATGATTAGATATGTTGAGCACTTTTTTATGTTTGCTAGTCATTATTCTGTCTTCTTTGGAAAAGTTTCTGTTCATGTCCTTTGCCCATTTATTGATGGGATTGTTTGATTTTTTTTGTTGTTGTTGATTTTCTTAAGTTCTATATAGATTCTTGTTATCAGCCTTTTATTGGATGTGTAGAATGCAAATATTTTCTCCCATTCTGTAGGTGGTCTAGTCACTCTAATGACAGTGTCCTTGGCTGTGCAGAAGCTTTTTAATTTGATCAGGTCCTGTTTATTTTTGTTGCTGCTGTGATTGCTTTGGGGGTCTTCTTCATAAATTCTTTGCCTAGGCCAATGTCTATAAAGGTTTTCCCAACTTTTTCTTCTAGAATTCTTAAGGTTTCATACCTTAGATTTAAGTCTGTTATCTACATCATGAATTGATTTTTGTGAGAGGTGAGATGTGGGGATCCAGTTTCAATATTCTGCATGTGGTTATCCATTTTAATATTTTTTAGATTGAGATGAGTTTTACAGTTGATGCAAAGTTAGAATTGGGTCATAATTTAATAGGCAGTATCTTAGTGGTAAGTTAAGATAATTTAGCTACAGGAGGGTGCCTAAGATGCTAGAGGCTTGCATTATCTATATATCTGATTTACATTCCACAAAATAATTCATTAGCATTTGAGGACTTTCTCTGTGTCAGGCATTATTTTTAAAGCTTTACATAAAATATACCTTTACATTAGCTCAAAGTTCAAATATGTGGTAAGTGAGCAATATTGTGATCCAAAACTAGTCTAATTCTAAGCTCAATATTTTAAGAACCATAAGGTAATTTGAGTTTGTGAGTCTATTTCAAAACCTGTATAATCCCTCCTTAGTTTTCCAAACTCCTTATGGGAAGCATCATCTATAATAGAATACATAATATTAATTCAAACCCCAGCCTTGTCTGAGGGTTACTGAAAAAGAATCTTCAGAAAAACGTCTGTGTATGCTGTGTTTTAACAAATGTTGATAGGTGATTTATGTTTTCAAGTCAGATATGAAAATACAGCCTTGGTCCAGTTATTCTGGGCTAGACCCTTTTTAAAACCTATAGCTCCTCATCACCAAAAAAAGTCTCAATATCGAAGCTATATTGGCCAATTGCTCATTGGTCATGGGATGTCACAAGAGTTTTTAATATTAGTTAATTGACTTCCTGAGCTCTAATCCTGAGCCTACTTTGTGAGCTTGTCCTTCATCTGTAGGGAGGGCTATTTCCAGTTCTACATTTTTGGGTGCATCAGAACACTTCGTAACTAGTTTGTCACTCGGATCCCTGGTAAAGAGTGATGACTTCTAACAGGGAACAAAGAATACTACTTCTTAAGCCACTTGGGTGAATTGGCAATAACATTGATGGAAAGAACCTCAGCTCATTGCATTTTATTCTTTACAAGAGAATATTTGTTTAAATTTTAGTATATTTCTTAAATGAACGTGTGATAGTTTCTACATTCATATTCCATGCAGTACATGGGGCTAAATAAATGTCATTACTCTGAAAGTCTCTACCAGGTGGACCTTAGCTAAAATTTTAGGTTAAAATCAAATCAATTCAGATGAAATCAAGTTTAGAGCTTGTTCTGACCTTGATGTCAAGCAAGATTCTCTCAATTTGGCAGGAAAATTGTGCTTTCAAGAGCCAAATTTATTTTCAAGCTTTTTTTCTTTTCCCTCTTTTAACTTTATTTCCCTGAAGTCACAATGAATTAAATTTAGCAGTATCTTTATTATTTTAATTTGATAACTTCAACTGACAGATTGTGTTTTAAAATTCCAATTTTAATTTATTAGATCTGAAAAGTTAAAGAGCTTCTTGGGAAAATGATTAAATAGAAAAGATTATTATTTGCTGAGAAGATTGAAAAAGGATTTAGGGAGAGTGATGTAGCTTTCAGTATTTCTGGAGGGGAAAAACAAAGAAAAAATGTCTTAGTAATTAAGAGTCAAGGGCACAAATTTGCCCTGATATTTCAATGTCTCAGTTAACCTATATGTAATATTAAGTTGATAGACAATATGATCTCCCTTTTACTAGTCTTTAGAAAAAGAAAGATTAGAAAAATGGGCCTTCAAAAATACAAGTGGATTAAAATATGTCTTTTTCTTCATATAAAAAACACAATTGTTATATCAAATCAGGCTAATTAAACTCTAAGTCTGTGAGAAAATTTAAGGTCATGAATTCCAGGTCTCTATCAAGACAGCTTGTGATCTGAATTGAGGTAATGAAGAAAAATTTACCACTATTATATCTTTAATTTTTTTTATATAATTTATCTTACTTTAAAATCTCAAATTATATTTTTATATATGTCTCCACTAAAATTACTAATATTCCATTTCCTTATATTTTTCCTAAAATTTCTTTTTTGAAACAGGCAAAATTACTTAGGTCACTTTTTTGGCTAACCCTATTATGCTAATTGTTAATAAACTTCAAATATACCACAGATCCTTATTTTTTTTTCTCTTAATTCAATACTATTTCACTTAGAGATCCCAGATAATGACAACTTTAAGACATTCAGGGATAAATTTGGGCCTTTAAATAGTGCACTGACACAAACAGCCTCTAGCCACACCAGTAAAACTGATTATATCTTCAGTGTAACACACACACCTTGTCTTTTTATTGTTTGTTGTACTTTTTAAAAGATTTTGACTCTGTAGTATCTGAGGATTAACTACTTTTAATTTTAACTTTTTAAAAAAATCTTTGTGATCTTTACATAATATTCCTGGCTATGGCCCACTACATTCTCCTGAATTTGATGCTGTGACTATATTTCACAGACTATCAACCCTCATTTTTTGTTAGCCATCCTCTTCTGCATTCACTGTCAAATAACGACTAGGTATTATTTCCATGGATCTAGTGATATGCACTAATGTCAATTTCAGTAAAAATGCTAATGCTTTTGTGGGCAAACTTTTGTAATTTTTTATGTGTTCATTTATCATGCTCGGTAAAAGATATATGCATATTTTCTTGGGTAGTCATAGCTTGTTTCCTTCTTTTTTATAAATTTTGTCAACTAACTCCAAAACATTCTTTAATAGTACATTCAGATGTGATTAAGCAAACTACAAAGTTAAAGGGCACATATCCCAAACCATTGTCTCTCTGACATGCACAGTGAGTTTGAAAGGAGGGGGACAAATTGGATCTAGTCACTCTCAGGTTTAATAATTTGCTATAATAACTCATAGAACTCACAGAAGATTATTACACTCACAGCTATGGTTTACCATGTGGAAAGGACACAGATTAAAATCAACTAAGGGAAAAAATGTTTAGGCAGAGTCCAGGAGAACTACCAAATGCAAAATTCCTATTGTACTCTTTTCACGTTGTAAAGATGTGTTAGTCTTCCAACATTCATATATGACAATATGCATGAAGGATCACCAACCAGGGAAACTCACCTGATCATTGGCATTCAGAGATTTTATGGGGGTTCCATTATGTAGTGATAACTGATTGATTGATTATATGGTTGATCTTAGTCTTTAGGTCAATTGATACCGTGTAATCCAAAACCCTAACTCTAAATCACATTCTTGGTCTTTCTGCCATAGCTAGCCCCACCTTATGTCACATTGTTACTATCTGGATAGGCCAAGGGGCCAAGACAAAGATGACCTCCCAGGAGCTGAGGATAAATACCAGACGTTTTTGTGCCAGGTTAAATTGTTTACTGCACAGGCTGCCCTCTGGGCTTTGGTCAACGATCACTTACAGCAAAATGATCATGTTTGTGTGAGCCTCTATATTTAATATAAAATTTATATAATAAATATGGCAATAATCTCATTATGAATAAGCCTAATATTTGTAGGAGCCAGTGAGAGATAGGAATAGATTTAAAGAAGCAGATAATCTATAAGATAAAGCCAGTCCCTATATTTTCATATTTTTTCTTTGATCTACCACTACCTGTACCTTGTGATAAACTTGTACAAAACTATTTATCATAGAAATTAGTTGCTGGTTAGCTAAATCCCATTCTTCTTAAGGCTAATCATTTTATGTTGGTATTATATCCTCTGTAGTTTTTAAATCAATTTTCCAATACAGTCGCCCATCAATATTAGTATTATAATCTTATAAACAATGACAGTATCAGGCCGTACCCCAGTATGGCTGTAGATGTAACCTGAAAAATAAGAGTCAGAAGACATGCACTTTACTTAAGTCCAATTCAGATATTAACAAATAGTCTAGTCCATCTTCATATTGTATGACCAAAATGTCCCCTAGAATGGTGCCACTCTGGGTTGTAAGCTTCCATTTTATCTTTTCAAATGATAAAAGCAGAATTAATCTCAGCAATATATGGTTTCACCTTTTTAGAAATCTAGTCTAATTGAGCTAAGATACAATGTTATCTCTTGCTTTAAGCCTTTTTTGTGACACCAGTGTGATATCAGATTCCTCTCATTGCATAACTCATTTATTTATTCCTTTACCTTTAGCAACCTTTCCTCTTTCCATTTATAGTCAAAGTTTTCAAACTTTAGAGGGTACATTAGTGTCATCCACCGTGATTGTCCAGATTTCCAGCAGGAATGCTAGTCTAGCAAATATCTCCCTGTCAGTCCACTCTCAGTCACGTAGGATAGGTTTATATCATGGTAGAGTACCTTAAATTTCCATGGTGAGCTATATAAATCACTATGCAATATGGCTGCATTCATTGTACTTCATGATTTTATGAGATTGGATGAAGGTAAAACCCAACTCATCAGACCCTTAGAAATTCTGACATAAAAATTTAAAGACATAGTTACAGTTTTTTACTTAGGAATCTTCCATTCTTCTGGTACCTACATTTGTAGCTCAGGTCCTGGGACTACAGCATCAGGTAAGAAAAAGAAAGCATAGTTGTATCAGCATCTCTCCTGGGTGGGAAGAATTACATACAGGTTGAACATCTCTATCCAAAAATCCAAAATCTAATTTTAAACTTTGAGCGCTGACATGAGATATTTACACTTCTGTTTTATGTTTCAAAGTTCACAAACTTTGTTTCATGAACAAAATTATTAAGAATATTATATAAAATTATCTTTAGGCTATGTGTATAGAGTTCATATGAACCATAAATAAATTTTGTTTTTAGAGTTGTGTTCCCTCCGCACGATATCTCATTATGTACATGCAAATATTCCAAAATCCAAAAAAATATGAAATCCAAAACACTTCTGGTCCCAAGCATTTTGGATAAAGGATATTCAACCTGTACCTATACCAGCACCCACCCTTCCAACTCTTCATCGTATATCCCCCAGAGAAGTAGAGGAATCTATGCAGTGAGCACCCTTCCTTGTCCACCTTTCATGGTCAGTGTGAACACATACCCGTCCACGAAGATGTTTAAGGTAATTGTTCCTGCTTTTAACTCCTTTAGTTTTAGAAAACAAATATTTTAATTGCCCATTCCAATTTTCTTAAACCATTACTCTGAGGATGAAAATGTTCTTTATTCTGAGGAAATGTGGCTTAGCTGTCCAAATTTGTATGTGTCTTCTGTTCTGGTCCTTTTATAGTACTGTGAGAATTTGTATATTCCACTTTATTTTCTAGAAAAATTATTACTAGCAGATTTAGCAGATTTGATATTTACATATAAAAGAGGACATTTCTGGCAGTCTTAAAAGCATACTTCTCAGGCATATGCTTTCTTATCCTTAGGGCAACAAGTACAGACTCTTTTTATTATTCATACTTTAGTTTTCATAGCATTTAAACATTTTTATGTGCCATTCTCACTTTAAGCCTGTTAGGATAACAGAGAATGAATCATTACATATCCTTTCTAAATAGGAAAATAATGCTTAAAGAAGTTAGTTGTTGATGTGCTCAAATTAATACAACCAACCAATAGAAGATGAATCATTAAAACTTAAGTTCATTGTTATTTTTTTCTATTTATAATATGGCCATATCAAAGCCAAATACTGCCTAAAAACAGGTTCCAGAATTTTCCTGAATGTTCGTTCACTCTATTTCTACTCTGGTATAATTCCTGCTGATTAATGATGTGCTACCTCAGATGGAGACTAGAGAGCAGAGGCAAAATTTCAACATGGACCCTTGTGAAGCCTGGTACAAGCAAATAATTAAAGTAATCCATCAGATAATTCATGTGGAAACAAGTCCCCATTTTAGAGCTTAATTATAAGAATAAATAAGAGCATATGAGTGTTTTCTGATGAGTATGTATGGGGGGTATGAGTGTAAAATGATAAATCAAAGAATGCCAAAATATCTGTTGTCTGTTTCATATTATAAGAGTGGGATGAGCTTCAAAGATAGTGTTAGAAAAACAAATCTGGTATTTAAAGACTTTCTAAATGCAATAAGCCTCAAGAACTGACAAATCAGAATAGATAAATGACCAAAAATTCATCTCTCATCATGGTTATCAGCAAATAATTATTAAATACTCCCTGCTTTAATATTAATTACATAGTATTTGATATATTTGGACATCATAAAGAGATTCAAGAATCATCTTTATTTAAAAAACAATTGGTTGAGGTATGAGTGATGTGAAAATGATGTACATATTTAATGCATATAACCTGATGAGTTTGAAGTAGACCTGTGAAATACAGATCTGTGAAACCGTTACCACAATCTATACTGTAAACGTATCTATCACCTCGTAAAATTTTCTTTTGCTCTTAAAGAACCATTTTTAAGGAGCTAGCAATGCATTTTGTTCTTCAGGTTACATAAAAATATTTAGGCATCTGTTATGAGGTATTAGTTTTGCAGGTGGCAAACAGAATACAGGCAGAGGAGTAGAATACACATACCTGAAGTGCATATGACATATACATAATTTTGCCTGTGTTCTATGGTATATAGGGTATTACCTAATGGATTTGTGTTCTATAGCAAGTGAGGACAACATGACCTGTTTTCAGAATAGAGGTCGTAAATTTGGACTCAACAGATATGGTTCACAGATATATTTTATTTAACTGCACAGTGTTTTGGAGCATGGTGTTTTAACATTTCAAAAGTGGTTGTCAGCACTTAACTATAAAATTAATTTACTTAAAAATCCAAATATCTAGATTCTAGGTCTTCCTCATTTAACTATGATAATGTAAAGTACTAGACTGGCATTTTTATCATAAATAATTATACAAGCTGTAAAAGACAATGTCACATATAAATTAAAATTTACTAGAGAATGAAGCTAAAAATATAACTCATTAGCAAGAAAATAAGCACTCCATAGCAACTGAACCTGAGAGGATAAGATGATAGAATTAGCACAAAATAATATTAACACAGCTATTATATATAATATCAAAGACTTTTAAAAAGTATGTTTGTGTGGGTTTTGGACATATTTTTAGGTATTTACTAAATTTCTTTTTATAGTTCAAAATATTAAAATAGAACAAATGGTTTTGGCTACCTGGATTGCTTTCGTAGTGCTTGAGTCATGGCTATAGGTGTACCCATCACCCAAATAGTGTTCATTGCACTTGTTTGGTAGGTTTTTGCCCCTCCCCTCCTCACCCTCCCCACTTCTTCATTTCCACTGAGTTTTACTTCTCTCTGTGCACAGGTGTGCTCATTGGTTAGTTCCAATTTAATAGTAAGTACATGTGGTATGTGGTGTTTCTTTTTCCATTCCTGAGATACTTAGGAGAATGGTCTCCAGTTCCAACCAAATTGCTGCAAAAGGCATTAAATCATCATTTTTTATGGTTGAGTAATACTCTATGGTATATATAGATATATATACACCACATTTTATTAATCTACTCATGAATTGATGGTCACTTGGGTTGATTCCACATCCTTGCAATTGTGAATTGTGCTGCAATAAACATTCAAGTGCAGGTGTGTTTATGATAAAATGACTTACTTTCCTTTTGGTAGATACCTAGCAGTAGGATAGCTGGATCAAATGATAGGTGTACTCTTAGTTCTTTCAGTAATCTCCATCCTGTTTTCCATAGAGTTTGTAATCATTTGCAGACCCACCAACAGTGTATAAGCTTTCCTTTCTTTCTGCATCCATGCCAACATCTATTGTTTGTGGCCTTTTTAATAAAATCCATTCTGACAAGGGTAAGGTGATATCTCATTGTAGTTTTAATTTTCATTTCTATGGTGATTACTGACATTGACGACATTGAGCATTTTTTTCATACGTTTATTGGCTATTTGTCTACATTCTTTTGAGAAGCTTTTGTTAATATCTTTTGCCCACTTTTTAATGGGATTGTTTGTGGGTTTTTTTCTTGCTGATTTGCTCAAGTTCTTTGTAGATTCTGGTTATCAGCGCTCTATCAGATGTATAGCTTTTATAGATTTGTTCTTTTTGCTTAAGATTGCTTTGGCTATTCGAGCTATTTTCTGGTTCCAAGCAAAGCATGGAATTATTTTTTCTAGGTCTGTGAAGTATGACATTGGTATTTTGATGGGGACTGAATTGAATCTGAAAATCACTTTGGGTGGTATGTACATTTTAACACTGTTGATTCTGCCAATCCATGAGCATGATATGTTTTTCCATTTGTTTTTGTCCTCTGTGATTTCTTTCCTCAGTGTTTTCTAGCTCTCTTTGTAGAGATCTTTCATCTCTTTGGTTAAGTATATTGCTAGGTATTTTATTTTCTTTTTAGCTGTTGTTAATTGTGTTGATTATTTGATTTGACTCTCAGCCTGACTATTACTGGTATATAGAAATGCTACTGATTTGTATGCATTGATTTTGTACCCTGAGACTTCTCTGAATATATTTATCAATTCCAGGAGTCTCTTGGTGGAGTCTTTGAGGTTTTCTAGGTTCAAGATCTTTTCATCAACAAAGAGTGATAATTGATCACTCTTCCCCTATTTGGATACCCTTTATTTCTTTCTCTTGATGATTGCTATGGCTAGGATTTTCAGCACTATATTAAATAGAAGTGGCAACAATGGACATCCTTGTCTTGTTTCTGTTCTTAGTGGTAATGTTTTCAACTTTTACCTCATTCACCATGATATTGGCTGTGGGTTTGTCTTATATGGCTTTTATAACTTTGAGAAGTATTCTTTTTTATGTCTAGTTTGTTGAGGGTTATTATCATGAAAGAGTACTAGTTTCTGTTGAATGCTTTTTCTTGCATGCATTGAGATGATCCTATGGTATTTGTTTTTACTTCTGTTTATGTGGTGAATACATTTATTGATTTATGTACGTCAAACCACCCTTGCTCCTGGGGTAAAGACCAATTGGTCATAGTGAATTATTTTTTTGGTGTCCTACTGAATTTGGCTTTCTAGTATTTTATTGAGGATTTTTACATCTATATTCATAAGGCATATTGGTCTGTAGTTTTCTATTTTTGTTGTGTCCTTACCTGGCATTGGGATCAAGGTGATACTGGCTTTGTAGGATGAGTTGAGGAAAATTCTTTTCTTCTCAATATTATGGAATAATTTCTGCAGTAGAGGTACCAGCTCTTCTTTGTAGATCTGGTAGAATTTCACTGTGAATCCATCCGGTTCAAGGCTTTTATTTTGTTATTGTTTGGAGGTTTTTTATTACTGCTTCATTCTCACTTCTCATTATTGGTCTGTTAAGGTGTTATATTTCTTCCTGATTGAGTCTTGGGAGGTTGTGTTGGCTCCCAGGAATTTGTCCATATCCTCTATGTTTTTTTACCTTACGTGCATAGAGATTTTCTTAGTATTGATAGATGATGTTTAGTATTTTTAGGGTATCAGTTGTACTGTCTCCCTTTTCATTTCTGATTGAGATTATTTGTGTCCTTTCTCTTCTGTTCTAGGTTAATCTAACAAGTGATCTGTCAATTTTGTTTATCTTTTCAAAGAACCAACTTTTTGTTTTGTTGATCCTTTGTATTATTTTTGTTTTATTTTGTTTTCCATATCACATCATTCTGCTTTGACTTTTTTTTATTTTCTTTCTTCTGCTGGCTTTGAGTTTGGTTTTTTCTTCCTTTTCTAGTTCCTTGGGTGTGACATTAGTTTGTTAATTTGTGATTTTTTTATGTTTTTGATGTAGTCATTTATGGCTATAAATTTTCCCCCGAGGAATACTTTTGCTATGCCCGATAGATTGTGATAGCTTGTGTCCCCTTTGTCATTTAGTTCAAAGAAACTTTTTATTTCCATTTTAATTTATTGATCCAATAATCATCTAGCAGCAGATTGTTTAATTTCTATGACTTTGGGTTGGTTTGAGAGTTTCTCTTGTGATTGGTTATTAGTTTATTTCCACAATAATCTGAGAAGATACATGGTATGATTTAGATTTTTTGGAATTTACTGAAACCTGTTTTATGGCCTAAGATATGATCAGTCTTGGAGAATGTCCCCTGTGCTGCTCAGATAAATGTATATTCAGTAGTTTTGGGGCAGAATGTTCTGTAAATATCTGCTAGGTCTATTTGATTAGCACCTGGTTTAAGTCCATTGTTTATTTATTTTCTGCTTTGATGATTTGTCAAGCTCTGACAGTGGAGTGTTGTGGTTCCCAGCAATCATGATGGTGCTATTTTTTTCTTTGCTTAGTTCTAGTAAGATTGGCTTTATGTATCTAGGAGCTCCATTGTTAGGTGAACATATATTTAAAATTGTTATGTCTTCTTTCTGAATTGCTCCCTTTACCATTATATAATGATGCTCTTTGTCTTCATTTAACTTTGTTAGCTTAATGTTATTTTTACCTGACTGAATGGCTACATCTGCTCTCTTTTGATTTTCATTTGTGTGAAATATTTTTTCCATCCTTTCATATCGAGTTTGTGTATATCCTTGTGGTTTAGGTGTGTTTCCTGGAGACAGCTGATACTTGGATTGTGTTTTTTCATCCATTTAGCCAGCCTATCTCCTTTGAGAGGAGCACTCAGAATGTTAACATTAAGTGACAGAATTGTTATGCGAGATGTTGGTCTATTTTCCTGCTTTGTGGTGACTATTGCTTTGTTTTCCCTCTTGTGCTATTTATTGTTCTATGAGAGTTGTGAGTTTTGTGGATTTTGGGGGGTGATTTTACACTGGTGGGCATCTGTTGGGCTGATTCATGTGTAACACTCTTCTAAGTATTTCCTGCAGGTCAGGTCTGGTCATGGCAAATTTCCTCAGTGTTTGCTGGAAAAGATTTACTTTGTCCATCAACTGTAAAACTTAGTTTTTCAGGGTACAAAATTCTAGGCTGGCGGTTGTTCTGTTTAATAAGATTTAAAATGGAGTCCCATGCCCTTATGGCTTGTAAGTTTTCCCTAAGAAGTCTGCAGTTAGCCTGATGGGTTTTCCTTTGTAGGTTATTTGTTGCTTTTGTCTTGATGCCTGCAGAATTTTCTCCTTCATTTTGACTTTGGCCTGGTTGATTACTATGTGTCTTGGAGATGACTTATTTGCTATGAATCTTCCTGGTGTTCAATGTCCATCTTATATATGTTTGTCTGAGTCTCTGATGATACCAGGGAAATTTTCCTCAATAATTCCCTCAAACAGGTTTTCCATGCTTTTAGCTCTTTCTTCTTATTTCTCCAGGATACCTATAATTTGAGTGTTAGTTCACTTCACATAGTCCCATATCTCTCTATGTGATTGCTCAGATTTTTTAAGTCTTCTCTGCCTCTTTGCATGACTGGGTCATCTCAAGAGCCTTGTCTTCAAACTCTGAGATTGTTTTTCCTCCTTGATTTAGTCTGCTGTTGAAGCTTTCTGCTGTGTTTTGAAATGCGCTAATGACTCTTTCATTTATTTAAGTTCTATTATATACTTTCTTATGTTGTCTAGCTCATTAGCAAATTTTTCATTGATTTGCTAAAATATTTTTTTTTTGCTTCTTTTAGTTGGTTTTCAACTTTCTCTTCAATTCCATTCATATTATTTGACATTCATATTCTGAATTCCATTGCTATCATTTCAGCAATTTCATTGTGGGTGGAGTCTACTATTGTACCTCCATTGTGTTTTCTTGTGTTTCAATCCAGCACTGGATGATCTTCATGTGGGGTTAAGCAATATTCTCCATCTCTTTGTTGGAAGTTTGTGTTGGGGGTTGGTTGTGACCCTCTGTGTGGTGGCTGTTGTGTCTGGCTAGAGTCACCCAGTGAAGGTGACAATGGCAGCTGAGTGAGTCTATTTTGGCATTGGTCATGAATGACCAGGCAGTGGGCATTTGCTAGAAGCAAGTCCAAGAGTAGTGCCTGCTCAGGGCTGGGGGGTCCTAGGTGAAGTGTTAGACCTTAGGGAGGTTCCATTGGCCCAGTACTAGTTGTGGGGACTCAACAGTGGGGGTCTTCGGGTCCAGGCTCAACTCTAGAATTTCAGGGGTGGTATCACAGGCCCCACAGAGGCTCTGGAGTTACAGGGCAGAGACTTGGACTCAGGCCAGTGAGAGCTTCTGAGCTGGCTCTGGGGATTATGGAGGCAGAGATGCATATATGGAGGGCTGTTCTGCCACCATGGTGACTGCTGATGCCCAGTCATGCACGTAGGTGTTTGTCTCAGCAGTTCAGGGACTGTGTAGGCTGACCAGAGCTGCTGGTCAGCCATGGCTCTCCCCCTACACCTATGACTCACCGAGACTGTTACCCAGGGCTTCCCAGGTGGTTCCTGTGGTGTCTGGGACTCCTCCTCTGCTCAGATTTCATGCAGGGGAGGAAGCATGCTCAGCTTCAGGTCACAGGCTACAATACGGGGGAGCTTCTTGTGTTCTGCTCCCTTCCTGGCCTGGCAGGGATGATGCAAAGGCTACTGATGGAAGGCTGAATCCTGAGTGTACCTGGCTCTATGCACCATTGCAATTAGGATGGTATCAGTTGTGGAAACCTGGGATTGGCAGCCATCAGATCTCTGTTGCACCTGCTCTCCAGTGCAATGTCTTTGCACAGAGACTGAGCAGCTCCCTGATCTGCCCAGATGCCTGCATGGAGGAGAGAAGCCCCTCACAGCTCAAACAGCCTGAAACCTTTATTCCTCTCCTGAAAAGCAGTGCCCCCTTGGGTTGTTTCTATTCTGCTGTCTTCTCCTCTTCTCAGCAGTGTGAATTGTATTGGGATTGCCAGCTTAATCTCTGGGTTGGTAGGTGGTGCTTGTGCATAAAAATCAACCATGCCCTGTTTGATCTAGTCTGTAGATGCTGTAATGAGCCATACAGTTGTTCTCCCTGTCAGTGGTTGATGCTTACAGGAAAGAGCCAACTGCAGAGATGTTCTTTTGTGCCTGTAGTAGGCTCTAGCCCCTTAGAAGAAGTACTTGAATGCCCCAGGCACTAGGAGAGGTCCTGTAACTCCCAGGTGATTGCTTATTCTTCACCACAGCAGAGGTGTGTGGACGAACAAGGCTGGGTGGGGTTAAGTTGGGCGTCTGGAAGGCTCTGCAAAGTCTATGCAGGGCTCAAAGGCACCTGGGAAAAGCCCCTGGGAGGGGGGCTAAAGTGGCCTCTCCAAACTGGAAAGACTGCTGTGGAGAAAGGACTGTTTGTAATTCACCAATTGTCTATGGGGAGTGAGCTCCGCCCCTCTCTTGCTACCTGCACCCTGAGAGTCTCCCTGCAATGCGTGTTTGCATGGGGGGCACCCAAATGTGCTGCACTTAGCAGCAATGCCACTATAGGCTGGGAACTTTACCTTGAGACACCTGCCCTAGTGCAACAGCATGATTTTCCTCTGGGGGATGGGCACTGCTCCAGGTTGCTGTGGCTTAGACCCACACTGTACTCTCCCATCAGTTCTGCCCATGTGGGCTCCCTCACCTCTTGAGTCAAGCCCTGAAATCTCTCCCTTGTGCCCTCTAGCATCCCCACTTGAGTCCTGGGGGCACAGGATCCTGCCTGTGTGTCTGACCCACTGGCATGTGTCTCTGGGGAGTGTCAGCAGGCAGACTGACAGACTGGGCACCCAGGTCCACTTCAGGCCCTTCAGGTGAAAGATGTGGGCCCACTCTCTGTGGAAAGCTCAGACTGGAGGATGCTCCAACTGGTGAGAAGTGGCTGCTCCTAAGAGTGCCCTCCTGGCTGATGAGGGGCAGGGGAGGAAACAGTCTGAATGGAAGATAGCCAGGACCAGCTCCCCTGGTCCCTCTCCCTGGAAGGAAACCTGCACAGAATGCCCAAGCTTTGCGATCATGCAATTCTCCACACAATTCAATGTTGTAGCAGCACTTGGCCTCATAAGGGTGGAAAAGCTTCCAGACAATTCAGTAGCCCACTGATTACCAAAGGTGTGTGGGAAGCAGAAACAGAATCCCCCTTTACCCCTTCACTGGGCTTCAAGACTCTCTGGGTTGTTCCTCACCAATAACTTTTCTTCTTTTTCCTTTTCCTCTTCTGCTTTGCAATGTCCTTCCATGAAGTCCCCAGCAAGCTCTAGAACTTCTTCCTCTGAACTACACCTGAGCCATGTCCATTCCCCCTCTCCTTTTTGTGAAACCCTTCCTTTCCTCCAGCATGTTCAGGCAAGTGATATCTCTAGTTAGCCATCTTCAAAAAGTATATTTTTAATAAATGAAGAGATAAAGAATTTAAGTAAAGAAATGGAATCCATAAGGAAATTCAAACAGAAATAGAGAAGTATAAAGTAAATATATAAAAAATTTTAAAAGTTCCTGGAAGAGTTTAACAGAAATTTAGAAATACCAAAAGAAAATTACTTTTTGCATTGATGATAGATCAATTTTTTAAAAAAATCATTAAATAGATAGATATATTTGAAAAACAAAGAAAAACCAACAATCTGAAGACAAATGAGAAACAAAAACAAATGGGAAAAAATGAACAGAATCTCAGTGAACTAATAGGATTATAAACTTTTTCATCATACATGTTATTGCTCCCAAAAAGAAAGAATTGGGCATAAAAAAGGCTTGATAAAATATTTTTTTAAATACACATTTTTTTGGATAAACTTCTAGATGCAAATATTGGTTGAAATCAGTAGCACATTAATGGACATTTAACTATCAGTTCTTCCAGCAAAAAGTCATTCTGGTAGTATATGCCCGTATCCATGATGTAAATACTCACACCATGGAAAATTCCAGGATACCACTGTGACATCCAAAAGAGAACAAAATCTCATAACTAATTTTTCTATTAGTAAAATCTTTAACATTTTTCTCCAAATGGTATATATATTGTATTAGAATGTTATTAGAAGACCTAGTCAATTAAATAGGGCAAGAATATCATCAATAAATGATAAATCGAGTGGCTTGTTGAAGAGCACACAATTTCACTTAAATGGTATTTCTGCCATAAACTATCAAGCACAAACTGATGATCATTCTCCAAAATAACATCCCGCATTCTTAAGAAACGTAAAAGTCAAGAAAAAGATAAGAAATGCTAATGAATATTTCCGGAGTATAGGAGTATAAATAAATGTTATGCCTGTTGCTGGATTAGACTCTAAAGGAAAAAAAATATAAAAGACATAATTGTCATGATTGATGAAATTGGAATATGGCTTTTGGATTTGATAATAATAGTGAATCAGTATTAAATTTCTTAATTTTGATAATGGTTCTATGTTTGCACGATATATTATCGTTTTTAGGAAATAACATGATTAATTTAGAGGCAAAGGGAACTGGTGTCTGTAATTTACTCTTAAATGATTTAAAAAATCATCCATATTCCAATATATAAAATATGTATATATTTAATAAGTATAATATGTAAATTGTTAAAATTACACATAGAATAAATATACAAATATACACATACATATATGAGACAGATTAATACATAAAATAGGCAAAATATAAACAATTGATGAATTTTGTTAAAAAAGTAATGACTTTCCTTTATCTCTTTTTGCAATTTTCTTATATGTTTAAAATTATATCATACCAACTTTGTTTAAAAGATGAGCAAACAAAAATAAATAACCAAAATGTGTCTATACATGGCCAGTGTTCCCATATGGCAATAGTTATCTGGCCTACAGTAGTGGCAAGTCCTTTGATATAGACAAATACTGTCACACTGTCACCTATCATGTTTCCTGAACCTTAAACTTGGTGTTCGTTTTAAATACATCTGACCTACTTTGCTTATTTAATTTACCCGCCATACACCTAAAGGCAGAAGAGTTTGTAACAGTTCATCTACAATTAAAGTTTGCTATAGGATACAATCCATAACATGCTATTAATAATTTAACAATTGACTCTTTGTGGGGTAAAAAGCTCATATTTGTAGCATTTGCCAATGTTCATGGTGTACATACTCCTATTACAGCCAATTTCAAGCTACCAACATGATATCACAAAACATAATGTTGGGAAGAATTGCAAAATCAGCTCTTGTGAGCTGGTGTAAATCAGCTCCAGCATCCATACCACTGGCTGGAATTGTTAAATTATTCTCAATTTCTCAAAGATCATCTAGACTTGAAGTAAGTGCAATAGAGCAAGAGAGATTACATTCTTAGTAACTGGCAGAGGAATAGCTCAGACCTTGCTGTAAGAATTTGCAAGAAATGCCATGGTGCATACATATGTACTGAGGAAGAAAGTCTAGAACAGCAATTTTATGGGAATTGAGACTATAGGGCTTCCGGTTTGAAGCATACTTTGCCAATCAGTTAAATTCTTAAATCATTTTTCTAGCTTGCCGTTTCAATATACCATTATCTAAGGTATATTTCCTCTGTGCTTTGTTTTTTTATAAAATTGATCTAATTCCTTTTAAACTCCATGTGGGGCTCTGGGATTATCTGTTTTGTGTTTACTAATTCTCTCCAGTCTATTAAAAACCAACAAATTACAGACTAAACCTCATCTGTTTGAATGGTAATTTTTGGTTGAAGGTGCTTAAAGCAACCCAGAAGCTTGAGATAATTTTGTCACTTAATGGGACTATAAAACTATTTCTCCCACCTTTTGGAATTAATGAGCCATTATCTAAAATACAATAAAATAAACTTGCTAGAAAATATGGTAGAATTCAGCAAAGGCATTGAGAATAATTGCTACACTCATGCAAATTTGTAATTGTAATTACATTTTTTAATTATGCTGAGCTTCTATGACTTTAGCTCCTTAACCAGATTAACTGTCTCACTGTTATTTATTATGATATCTGAGTACATTGTGCTTGGTAAATTATTCAGTCTCCTTTCTTGGCCAAAACTACTTCCTTTTGTTTTATAAATTTTTGTTACATTCTTCTGTCTCAAAGTTTGTCACTGTCTATAATTCCAGGATTAAATAGGTCAATAATTCTATCACAGATTATAAATAGTCTAAGATTTACCCTGTTTTCTAGCTAGCAAATTAGCCTTCCACAATTTCATGGATGCTAGCAGAACACATGAGATTTGTGGGTCAGAGACAAAGAGGTTTTATTACTCACAGCACTGGATGAATCATGGCTTCATGTTTACAATGGTACCTTCTGCCTGTAAATCCCATGGGAGAGAAACAGAGTGGTACAGGCTAAGCTTCACATGTAGTGACTTTGCCTCACAGCTGGAGAATCCAGAGATTAGGGAGCCTCAATCTTCACTTTGCCCTATAGAAAGACATTATATTAATATTTATAATATTAGGTAGCAAAAAAATCCTCACCTTCTATTCTGAAAAGAGACACTATTTGTATCTTCCAAAGCTGTTCAGTATAGTAAAAGCAACCTTGAAAAGACAGCCTAGAAAGTTATCAATGTCTCAGCTAACAAGGTATGCAGAAATGAGAGATCCATGGAATGTTTTCTCCCTACAACCCATGGTACAAAAATTCTACTCAGATAGACTGCTATAGGGGTGAAAAAGACATGGTTGATTAATAATTTAAGATATTTTACCCTAGCAAATGTAAAATTTCTCCAGTGAATTTAAAGCATTTGTTAATTATTGGTCATTAACACTTTGATATGTGAACATATATATAATCCAAAGTTAAAATATATTAATTGTTGGCTTTGATGTAAAGGAGTAAGAATTCATATCCAGAATAAATACCAGTATTAGATGAATAAAGTCCCCCTAGAAAATGGCTAGACTTAGTCTCTGTGGGAATGGAGAAAAGGGATGATTAGAAATCAAAACTAAAGAAGGGTTCCAGACAATCTTGCCACTCTTACCATTTTGTCTTTTTTTTTTTATTTTTTTTTATTCTTATTTCAGCATATTGTGGGGGTACAAAAGTTTAGGTTACGTATATTGCCCTTGCTCCCCGCCCCGAGTCAGAACTTCAAATGTGTCCATCCCATAGACAGTGCATATCACACTCATTATGTATGTATACACTTATCCCCTCCCCCACCCACATCTGCCCGACATCCAATTAATGTTATTCCTAAATGTGCTCTTAGGTGATGATCAGTGAAACCAATTTGATGGTGAGTACATTTTGTCTTCAAAACATGTAATTCCTACTTGGACATGAGGGCTGTGCCCTGAGAGTAATAACACTTTTCTCTCTTCCTAATGGAAATGGATCAATTCATTTTCTTTCTGATTGGCCTTTATCTATTTCCAAACAAATTTTGTTCTCAATGTCTCTCCATTATCAAATACATATTGATATTTTTCTTTAGTATGCATTTTCAGGTTCAATTTCTTTGTTTCTATTCCCCTGTTCTTTTCCCCCATTGATCTAAAGGAAAATGTTACCAATGTATATGAAGATGTGCCCCTCTTCCATTTCCTTGCTGCATTGTGCTAGTAATTTTACTAGCACAAAGTTAATGTCTTAAAACAGCACTTGTTATTTCACAGTTCTGCAGGTCAGAAATCTGAACATAGCAAAACTGAATTGAGGTTGTCTGCTCATTTTCTGCTAATGCTGAAACCAAGGTGTGGGCTGGGCTGAGTTCTCATCTGGATGCTTTGGAGAGGAATTCTCTTCCAGGATCAGTCAAGCTTGTAGGCAGAATTTAGTTTTTTGTGTCTTGTGAGGATGAGGTCCCCACTTCCTTTCTGGCTGTCAGTCAGAGGCCCATGATGGCTTCAGGAAGCTACTCCCAGATCATTCCTGCATGACCCCCTCCATCTTCAAAGCAAACAAAAGAGAATCATCCTCGTATAATTTGAATCTCTCTGATCTTGAATCTCTTTCATAGAAAGAATACTTAGATTTCTATTGCTGTTTAACAAAGTATTAATATAAAACATGTTCCAGTTTAAAATAAGATCCGTTGTTATATTAGCCCAAAGTTCCATGTGTCAGAAGTCAGGCAGGGCATGCGTAAGTTCTCTGCTCAGGGCTATCCTTAGAGTGAAATTAAGATGTTGGCTTGACTGAATTCTCATCTCACAAAACCCTGAGGAGAGATCTGCTTCTAAGTTTATTCTTATTTTTAACTGAATTCAGTTCCTTTTGGTTACTGGACTGAATTCTCCATTGTTTGCTTATTGTACTCATGGGTCACTCTCAGTTCCTAGAGGCTGCTCTCAGGTCCTTGCCATTTGGTGCCCACAGACAATTTGCATCATCAACGATGACTTCCCTCCAGGCTTGCTGGAGCACATCTCTCTGACTTTCTCCTTTGCAGTCAGCCAAAGAAAACTCTGCTTTTAAATAGCTCAGCTAATTTGGTCAGTCCCGCTCAGAATACATCCTTTTTTCCATATAATCTAACATAATAATGAATATGATCGTATTTAATCTTATTCAAAAGTTTTATCCATACTCAAAGGGGAGAAAGTTATAATAGTATAGGGGTCCTTAAGGTCAATTTAAAATTCTATCTATCACAAGGATCATCCAGTTAGTCCAGTAACACCTAGGATGATCTCCCTTTTTAAAAGTCAATTGTGTCAAATAACATAACACAATCATGAGTATGATATACCTTCATATTCCTATGTTTATACTATACTCACTGGGAAGGATTATACAAGTGTGTGGCTCATTGGGGTTCATTTTAGAATTCTGCTATCATGCCTATTGTATAAGAAAGTTGTAAACCTTATGTCTCATTAATAATTTATCATAAGACATCTGGAATTTTACTTCTAAAGCTAAGGGTCAAAAGAAAATAGAGTTTTTAAAAGATTATTATGTTATCAAGTTGTTTTTTGTCTTCAATAGCCAAGAGGATCTCCTGTTTTACACAAAAGAGTGATTTATGGCAGAATCTTCATTATAATATACAACTATCTAATAGAAAATAGTTTTATTTCTAGAGTTTGTTGACAATTAATAAGCAGAAGATATGATCACTGCTTTTCAAAACTTATATTGTGTCATAGGAGAAAAGAAATGAATAGACCAGAATTAAATATTGGTATAAGAAAGTTTAATGCATCAATGGATGTCATTAGGTATATTATTAACTAGAAACTTTATTGAACTGACAACATTTTCTATAGGGAGTCTATGAGGAATCTATTGCTGAATAACAATATTACCACAAACTTAGAATATTAAAACAATGCATATTTATATCAGTGTTTGTAGGTCAGGAGTTTGGTCAAGGCTTCACTGAGTCCTTTGTTTACAGTTTACAGTCCTTTGTTTACAATGCTGTTATCAAAGCATTGTTGAGTCATGTTCTCAACTGGGGACTCAATTTGGAAAGAATCCACTTCTAAGGTCACTCACGTTATTGGCAGAATTCATTTTCTTGTGATTGTAAGACTGAGGGCCACAGCTTCTTGCTAACTGTTAGCTAGACAATGTGCTTACCTCCTAGAGGCTGCTGACAGTTTTATACCATGTGGACTTTTTACAACATGGACACTTACTTCAACTAGGCAGCAAGAAGCCTCTAACACAAGCCTCCCAGCAAAATGGGGCCTTACCTAAAGTAACGGAATCACAAGAGTGACATCTCATCACCTTTGCCACATTCTGTTAGTTAGAAGCAAGTCATAGTTCCCACCCAGACCTAAGGACTTTGAAATATATACAAAGGCATAAACATCAGGAAATGAGGATCCTGTGGAGGTAGAGGGGACTCTTTAGAATCTGTCTGTCACTGGAGGACAAAGGCTGGAGAGGTCACAATGTTTTGAAGATTTCTGGGATGAAAAGAATTATTATGGGCCTTGATTGACAGGTAAAGATTGGAAAGATAGATTTGGAGGAATTAGTATTATTTTAAGCCCTACAAGGCAATGCCATTGATCTTTGCTGTAGAATATAGTACTATAGCAACTACTTCAAATGAATGACACAGTTATGTGATACACAAAATTCAAGATCAAATTAGTTATGTGCACGGGCAGGTACACTAGAAGTCTGTCCAGCAAATGACTCATACTTCCTCTTCTTGGACAGTGTGTCAGGCAAGTCTCAGGGGTTGTTGAAAGTAAACCCAAACCAGCTTAAACACAAAAGTTTATTAACGTAACTAATGAAATTCATATGTAGTTTAAGGGATCTCACAATGTTTCTGTGGTAAAACTGTCATTATGGTGCAATAATCTTGTTCACCGTTTAAAAATTTACTTTCTTCTTTAAATTTTATTCCTTGGCAATTTCTTTACTTAAGAGCGTAAAGATGATTCCGTGTTCCTCAGCTCTCATCCTATCAAATACAAAAGAGTCTCACTCTCCCAGAGCCCAAATCTTTCCTAAAAAGTTGCTATGATTTCCCCTGTGTCAGCTACTCATGCTTCTGTATACCAATCACCTTGTGTTGTTGGATGGAGAGCGACCATTGACTAGCCTGCATCATGTGCTTTCTCTGTGGTGGGATAGCTTTGTCCTGTGATCAGCAAGCTCAAAATCTGAGAGGAAATGAATAAATCCACCTTTAATAAAAGAACAAAAGAAAGAACAACAGCCATTCCACAAATCTGATAGGTAGATCTCAAAGTTATAATAAAAAGTCATTGCAGTAGTTGTACACATTTGTGTATTTGCACATATATTTTGCTTAAAAAACAAGTTTAGTTTTGAATTCTAATAATGAAAAATATTTGAATGACTTAATAATAACAGGAATACCCAGCAGTATAGTGGATATGAAAGTAGTATACTTGGTAAAGTATAATGTAGCCTAAAAATGTTTGTTGTTTTTAATAGATTATATTTAAATTGGTGAATTTAAGGATTTTTATTCAACATAAGAATGGTTATCTAGAGTTTTAAAATGACTTTCGATATCATTCAATGTAATGACATAGACAACAGCAATGGAAGGATTTCTATGTGAAGCACTTCCTCCCACCTTAAACTTTTTATCATAGTTAACCATTCTTTTCTCTGAAGTGTTGAACCAGGAACTTCCAGTATTATCTCCACTGGAGTGTATCTCCTACGCATTATCATTTGTTTTATCTTACAATTTCCAGAAGAAATCCTGCAGGATTTTATTTTCCAGGATGACTAAAGAACAAAAATGTTGAAAATATGAGAAGCCTACCACAGTGAGTCCACATGTTAAATGAACTAATAAATGAGATTTCATAGCAATAATGGCTTTCCAAAAGAATGACATGATACTTAATGTTGTAGTCATGGAGCACATTTATATTTCTAAGCACAGCTGAATATATTGAATGATGATCAAAGAATCAGTATAAAATAATATTTTATTTTTTCACTGTAATTTTTGGCCTCTGTATAATAGTCACCAGAATACTTTCAGTTTATTTTAAATATGACTTCTTTCTTGTTCCTGCCAGAAATATTCTAGTTAAATCCAGGCCAATCGAAGGGGTTAAAGTATGCTATCCTGGCATATTGACTACTTAAGTTAAAAGTACTTAAAAAACAGCATGTGCAAAAAGATCACTTTGACCTTTATGCTACTTCTCAAAAGCCAAAGATAAAGTTCCCATATGAAAGACTCCCTCCCTATACTGGAAAAACACAACTTCTTTATCCTCAAGGACAAGAAGTTGAAACCAAGAGAATTCTGTACAGATCTTGCTAAAAAACTTTTAAAGCTTCCCACATAATTTAGTCTCATTTTCACAATTTACTATTCTTTGCCCAATACAGCATAAGTAACTGACTCTAACTGCTCCTTCAGGGTCTTGATTTCTTTATGAGGACATACATGTAACTTAAAACTTGCTTTTCTTCTACTAGTTCTCGAACCTAACTGCAACCCTAAAAGGATGAAAGAGTTTTTCCACCCCTACACAATTAGGATGATTTCATTGTATCATATGCAAGGTATTATCATCTTTAAGTCCATCCACATCAATATACATTAGGTAGGGACACCATACCTCCTTATTTGCTAGGTACATTCTAGGTTTATACATGTTGTCCCAGAAAAAATCCTAAAAGTTCCTTCTTTTTTTTTTTTTTCATTTCAGAATATTATGGGGGCACAAATGCTTTGGTTACATCAATTGTCTTTGCACCTCCCAAGTCAGAGCTACAAGCATGCCCATCCCCCAGACAGCGCACATCTCACCTGTTAAGTGATTAGGTGTGAATTTACCCATCCCCTCCTCCCTCCTCCCACCTGTCCAACACATGATGAATGTTACTTCCATGTGTGCACATAAGTTCCTCCTTTCACTTTCAAAAATGTTCTGGGTTGGATTATAATTTATATGATCTCCCTGGATCTGTAAATTTTCCATATGCTCTGAGAATGCCACTGGATTATTTTTAATCCCAAACATTATAAAGTTTTATCTCTATTTCATAAGGATGCTTAACAATATCCACCATACCAGTAGCACAACAACAAGAATATAACAATAATTCCTTGATACCAATACATAACCAGCAGTGTTCAAATTATCCCAGAAGTTTCCTGTTTTTATAGCTTGTTTGTTCGATTCAGGATCCAAATGTTATAGATTCTGTGCATTGCAATCTATGTGTCCCTTAAATAATAATTTTAATCTTTGTTTTTCTACTTTCTTTCTTGCAATTATATTTGGAGAAATTAGATCATTTGTTCTCTAGAGTTTCCCACATTCTGGATTTTGTTGATTGTATCTATGTGCCTTCTATATTTCATGTAAACTGGTATTTAGATCTAGAATTTTTGTTAAATTTGGCCCTTCCTTCTTTCTTTGCTTCCTTCCTTTCTGCCTGCCTGCCTGCCTTCCTTCCTTCCCTCTCCCTTTTTTTTCCTTCTTTCTTTAAGAATATTGCGTAAATTGTACAATGGGAAGCACCTAAGCATTTGGTATGTTTCTATTTTTGTGACTGAGTAAGTATATAGTTAATCTGCAGCTGTTCTGTAGTAATTCTAGTCTATATTTAACTCTAGGGATGCCTGAAGCCATAATAATGAGTATGGCCAAGATAAAAAGAAAATGCTCTTACTACTTGTTCATAATGAGCAAGTTCAGTGTCCCGAAACTCACCTTGAAGGGCTCTAATCCAGTGTACCAATTTATCTATAGCAATCACCAAAAGCGTATAGATATATATAATAGATGCTTGGTTTGAAAACAGCTTGGTTTTGGCTCTGTGACCAATGGAGTATGAAAGATTCCTCAGTAAAAATGTGGCACAGAGGCCGAGATATCACACATGCTTCGTGGTGGTTCATGATCTAAAGAGGAAGTAAATCTGGTGTGGCTGAGAAAGGACTTTGAAACCTGAACCTAAAATGTACCAGGAGTTTTCTTTCTCCTGCTGTATTGAATCCTTTGTCTTTATTAAAGCCTTTATTAATTAGGTATGTCATGCTAGGCTATTAGGAGTCTTCTCGATTATTTGGATGCTGTGTAATTGCTGCAATAATAATAGCAGCCATTGATAATTATTGCTTAAATCCATTCCATTGTTAGACATTAAAGAGGGTGTTATTAAAAATGTTTATGTACTATATTTTTATTTATTTAATTTTTCATTTTAATAGATTTATGGGGTACAAGGGTTTTTTTGATACATGGATGAACCGTATAGTAGTGAAGTCACGGCTTATACATTGTACCCTATAGGTAATTTTTGATCCCTTACCCTCCTCTCACCCTTCCCCCTTCCAAGTCTCCAAAGTCCATTTTACCACTCTGTATGACCATGTATACTCATTGTTCAGTTCCCACTTGTGAGTGAGTGCAAGCAGAACTTGTTTTTCCATTCTTGATATACCACACTTAGGACAATGCCTTCCAGTTCCATCCAAGTTGCTGCAAAAGATGGTAACATATGTTATTTACCTACTGGATGATACACTTCTATAATTATGAATGGCTCTTTATTCTTTAGTTACCAAAAAAGACAAATATTTGATATTTCCCCTATATTTACCAATTTTCATAATTATGAATTATTTCTCCAGAATCCTCTACTGATACTGTGTATTTATATGTATATATGTGTTTATATTTTAAATATTTGATATTTAATCAATTTCAAGTACTATTCTTACTAATATTTAAAATGTCTTGCTTCAAATAGTGATATATCAGAAGGCTCCAGTGGGATCTTCTTTAGGCCAACAGTGTTTAATTGTTACCTTGATGTCTAACATTACAAGAGGTTGTTCATTAGTACTTTTCCCTCCTGAATTGAATTCAGTCATATCACGAAGGAATCTAGTTCTTTTAGTAAAAAAACATGTTTAAATGTTTTTACCATTTTTGAAAAGTTACTTTAGAAAAAGAAACTATTTACAAAAAAACCTGTTTGCCTCAGATACTAATATGGGTGACAAAAGTAATAATAATTGTTGATATCATTGTTATAATTATTGATAATAGTAGATGCTTTTTTGAATGCAGCATTAAAACTGCTATTGCTCAGGTATGAGATGAAAATTTACACTATACCAGTATCATTAGAACCAATAAAAGAGATGAAAGATATCTCGTGTTGGAAGCATACCCTGTTGCTTACAGGAAATAGCACTAGTACATAATCCCAGTTTAAACACTCAGTTTTCCTCATATTTTATTCCATGAAATGAGGCCTCACAATATAAAATAAAACCCTCTAAAAAGATGCTGCTGATGAATTGGGAGGGAAAATGTCATGTTTAAGCCTTTAAATATTTGAATTATCAAATAAGAAATATTAAATAACTTTATAAAATGCTTAAACAAATTAAAACCTATTAGCAATTAAGGAAGAAATGATACTAATTCTTCAAAATATTTTTTAGATGATAGAAGTACAAAGAACAGTCAGTAAGTAACTTATTCTATGATGTCTGCATTATCTTAATATCAAAACAAGATAAAAACACACCAAGAAAAAAAAACCATAGGCCAAAATCTCTCATGAACAGTGATGCAAATATTCTCAGCAAAATATTGCAATTTGAATACAATTATATATAAAAAGAATTATATACCATGACTAAGTGGAATGTATTCTAGGTATTTAATATTCTAATATCAAACAATTTATTTCAGCACATCAACAGCTAAAGAAGAAAATTTATATAATCATATCCATTGATGTACAAATATAATTTAACAATATTTAAGAATAATTTGTTATAAAAAACTGTCAGCAAATTAGTTAATAGTGATATTCCTCTCTTCTTCATCTTGATAAAGAGGACCTACAAAATACATCAAACTTACTGAGAACCTAGATGCTTTTGTACAAAGATTAGGGACAAGATATGAATGTCCCCTCTCACCTCCTATTCAATATCTACTAAAAGTTCTAGCTAATGGAATAAAACCAGAGAAGGAAATAAAAAATGTACAAATTAGAAAGGAAGAAATAAAATTATTTTTGTGAATGACTTGATTGTCTATGTAGAAAATTCCAAAGAATCAGCAAAGTCCTGAAACTAATAAAGATTATAGCAAGGTTGTAGAATACAAGGTTACTATACAAAAGTCAATTGCTTTCCTATATAGAAATAATAAACAATAGGAATTTGAAGTTAAAATTACAATGTCATTTACATTATCACCCAAACTATGAAGTACTTAGGTATGAATCTTACAAAATATGTGCATATGTTCATGCTCTATATGAGGAAAACTAAAAAACTTACGAATCAATGAAGATCTAAACAAATGGAGAGGTATCCTATGTTCATCCATAGGAAGATCTAATATTGTTAAGATGTCAGTTCTTCCCAACTTGACCTATAGATTCAATGTAATCCCAGACAAAGCCAAAGGAAGATACTTTATGGATACCAAAAAACTGAGTCTAAAGTTTACATGGAAAGGCAAAACATCCAGAATAGCCAACACAATATTGAAAAAGAACAAAGTCAGACAATTGGCACTACCCAACTTCCATATTTATTATAAAGCTGCAGTTATCAAGAGAGTGTGGTATTGGTGAAAGAAGAGACAAATAGATTAATGGAACTGATTGGAGTGACCAGAAATAGATGCACAGTAATATAATCAAATGTTCTTTAGCAAAATTATAAATGCAATTCAATGTGGAAAGAACAGTTTCTTTAACAAATAGTGCTGGTACAATTGATACCCAGGGACAAAAACAAAAAACAAACAAATAAAAAAAAAATTCTAGACATATACATTACAGCATTCACAAAAACTAACTCAAGACAAATCATACAGGTAAATGTACAATGCAAAATATAAAACTTCTAGAAGAAAATATAGGAAAAATTTTATGAAATGATGGATCCATGTTAAGTTCTAGAAACAACGAATAAAGCATGGTTGATGAAAAAATGATAAACTTTATTATTAAATGAAAATTTTTTTCTCTATTAAAGACTACTAAAATAATAAAAAGACAAACTACAAACTGGGAGAGCATATATGCAAAACATACATCTAATAAAGGACTTGTATCCAAAATATATAAACACCTTTTAAACTCAATGACTAGAAAATAAATGAGTCACTAAAAATGGGCAAAAGATATGCAGGAGAAAAACAAGCACATGAAATGATGTTCAATATAATTTGACATTAGGAAAGTGCTCTCACTCAGGCATCAATTGCCTTCCAGTTTCTGTCTGCTGTTGACAACTTTCCAGTGCCTTCAGATTTATAATTTATATTTGTAGGAGGATTAATCTGTTATGAACTTGTCTACCATTAATGAAGCAGAATTCTGCTATTGGTAATTTTTTGTTTATACATAGGTATTGGATTCATAGATTTTCCTTTCATTGTTGTAATTTAATATATATAGTCTATATGTTACAATAAAACATAATTATATTTTTTAATTACAAGTAATTAAAGAGACTTGAAGTGGCATTGATTTCACTGTATTTATTTTTAGGATAATTGCTTATTTGTACCTATATTATTATTGTACATGAAATTATTATTTTTCTTTCAAGACACTCCCGTGAGTGAGACATTTTATTACATTTTCTTGGAATTTGTGTCATGTTTGAAACTAGCTATAAATATTCATTTCAAAGTCAAAAGCAGATATTTCATCTTTAGACTGGAGAAAATTCTAGCATGAGAGTATCTTTCTCTAGGAGTCCAAAACCCCCTAGAGCAGTTCTATCATTTTTAGGGTATGTTATTATCTTTGAAGACGAGCCCTTGTATATCAATGTGTGGTGTTAAAATGTTGTAGTTCTCTTGTATTTCACTTGGGGGATGGGTGAGGAAATGATGGCAGAAAGGTAAGAATGTAGAAATGGGATTGGCAGACTTCTTCAAAATTCAGCCCTTTAAACAAGCCCCTGTTACAGCCACCATTCTCCCTCCCTCCTACCATTTCTATGATCCTGGTAAGCAGATGCAGAGATGCTCTTCCCTCGACTGCAATTGTCACTTGTGGGTACTGAGTTCTGGCTTCCTGGACCTGTTTCTACCTATTTATCCAGAAATCAGCAGAAATTTTCTCACCCACACAGGTGTATATCCTGTCTCATTTGTTTTTATGTGTTTATTTTATTATCATTTTATAGGATCCTCAGAGCAAAGACAAATAGACATGTAGGTTTGATTAGCCATCTTGAACTCACTACCTCTTGCACATCATTTTATTGTTTTAAACTGATGTGGTCGATAAAAATGTTGATCTTCTGTATCAAAATTTTTCAAATAAATCTTCCTTTTTCCATCCTATATGGTTGCTTTTTAAAATCCAAATCGAAATATTTTATATATAATACAGTTAGATTACATTTCATGACCCTTTCGTTACCCTTTTAAAGTGCTCTTGACTCTATTTTGTCATTTGAAATATCACAGCTCCCTCCTGCCAGTATGCCATCTGTGTTGACATATGGTGGTTTAACTTCTACAGCATGATTTGAAAAGGATCGTTGCATCACTGTCAGCCTGAATCCTAACTTAAATAACTAACCTGAGGCCCCTTTCCAGCTGCAGAGGCAAATTGTTTTTTGATCTTTGTGAATTGTTTCCTTAATACAACTAAAGTATTTGCTCAAAAGAAAAGAAAGTAATTTTAAGGAAAAAAATGCCTACTATTTTAAATGCATTATATCTATTAAATTTCAAAAATGTAACAATATGATATTTTTCTAATATTATGGATAGAAACATTGAAGCGGAAGTGGTTTACACCACTGGGTTACACAGCCAGCAACTGAGAAAACAGAGACTTGAATTCATAGCTTATGTCTCCAAAACTCATGCTTTTTCCACTGCTGCACACTTTCACTTTGGTGTAATGAATTAGCAGAGTGCAGCAATTCCAATTCTTCCTACATCCTGATCCTTGGCTTAAGCTTTGCAAGAAGTATCTCAATCTGACTTCATTTGTTGTTTTTTCAGAAAGAATTTACGTTTGCTACAGTTGTAAAGCAATGACATTTCTGGAGTTTGGGAGTTGTTTATTTTATTATTTTTTTTTTTTTTATTATTTTTTTAGAGAAAGGTTCTTGCTCTGTCACTCAGGGTGCAGTGCAGTGGCACAATCATAGCTCACTGCAGCCTTGAACTCCTGGTCTCAAGTGATCCCCCTTCCTCAGTCTCCCGTGTAGCACACTACCCCTCATGGTTATTTTTTTTTTTTTGGTAGAGACAGGGTCTTGTCATGTTGCCCAAGCTGGTCTCAAACTCCTGGCCTCAAGTGATTCTCCTGCCTCAGCCTACCAAAGTGCCAGGATTGCAGACATGAGCTACCATGCCCAGCTGGAGTTGTTTATTTTAGTTGTTGCACAAAGATACCAAATGTCTCTGCCATTCTCTTTATTTGGAAAAAAAAATCTGTTAATATCCCAGGCATTTAGTCTGTATTCCAACCAGTGAGAAGGAAAGTGCCAAAACTGAACAAAGTATGTATGTAATAGTTTACTATTTCTTTCTAGAAACTTTCATAGTGACTTTCACTACTATGTCAAGTGCTCATCCTTGAATATAAGGGAGATGAGGAAATTATTTTTAATATCATTTTATTCACATTCTCATCTTAAAGATAATTATTCTAATTGTCAAAGGAAAAACTAAACTCTAAAATATTTTTTAAAAATTTATGACAATATGAGACAATATGAGTGATCATGGCTGAGGAAAAACTCAAGAAGTCTTGAGAAAGTGGTCCCATAGAGGTCAGAATTCTACTTCATACAGTCCAGGGAGGCAGAAATTACAAGCAAAGTCAGAAATCAACACATGGAGGTTATACACTGGTTTGGCTCAAAAAGGTGGGATATCGTGAAGTGGGGGCTTATAGGTCGTAGGTAGATTTAGAGATTCTTTAATTTGCAATTAGTTTAAGAAGCAAGGCTTTGTCTAAAATGTGAAGTCAGCAGGAAGGAATGTATAAGTTTTAAATTTAACATACATTAGTCAAGATAAGGACTAATCATTATGTGATGCTATGTCAGAATCAGGCTGCGAAAGCAAGACACAATACGCTGGGTCAGAGTGACTTGCCCAGCAGAATTGATGGTCGACAGACATGACTCTCAACAGGCCCTCTAGGAAGGAATTTGGAGCAAAGAGCAGTGGTCAGAGTTTAGTCTTCATAATATTATTTAGTGTATATTTATTTTTGTGTAGCTCACTCTAAAATTCATTGTATTATTAAGTATATGTGTATTTTAATTCAAACAGGTTGTGTGTCTTATTCTGTTTTTTACTTTAACATCATAGATTATGCTTGAGAGATCCATCTATTTTCCAACACATTCATGTAGTCCAGTATTCTCATCATTGATTAAGACTCTATGATGTTCATCCAGCACATGTTGGTATTCAAAATCCCCATCCTTACAGTAGAATCAAACCATGTAGACATCCTTGTACATGTGCATTTATGGACCCTTATAAGAAATTCTTTGAGATACAGAATACTTAGTTTGACTAACTAGTGCCAGAGTTCTCTCCAGAATGGTGACAGCAATATACATTTCTAAGCTGCAGAAGTTTCTCTATAGTCCACATCACTGCCACCTGTTGACCATATAAAGTTTCTAAATTATACACGTTTAATAGGCATACTACTTTTTTGCTATTTCAAGTTTAGTGTCACTGTTAACATTGATTCTGTGCTCTTCTTCATATGCTATTTTGGCTTTTTATTAATTTTTTTCTATATCTGAAGCTTTCAACTTCTATTCATCTTTGTTTTTCACCAATATTCTTTCTTTTTTTTGATTTATAGAACATTTTTATATTTTTCAATGCTATTTCTATGTCAGATTTAGAAATGTAAATTTATTCTCTGAAACTATTTTTAATATGCTACCTTCATTGAATGAATGTACTTAATTTTAACTAACACCACCAAACCATTGAATGAAAGTACTTAATGGTGATGATTACGGCGCAGACCACTGCCTGTACCAGCAGAGAGGGTTGTTGACCTCCCCTCTCGAAGGAATTCAAGCAGGGTCACAAGCAAAAGAGAATTCAGACATGAAGTATAGGCAGAAGCAGATGGATTTATTGAAAGCAGAGTACACTTTTAAAGAAAGACAAAGAGTGGCCTGATCTAAGAAGGAATAATGCCACCCAGGGTTAGGGTCTGTTCTTCTATGTCAAGTCTTAATGCTATGCTAAACTGGGGGCAGAATATTCATGCCTTTTCCAAGAAAAGGGTAGAGAGTTCTTGGAACTGAGGGTCCTTCCCCTTTTCAGTTCATATAGGATAATTTCCGGGAATTGCCATGGCATTTGTAAACTGTCAAGGCACCCCGGGTGTGTTTTTTATTATGTTAATGAGAGTAGTTCATTTTAGGATACTGTGGCCCCAACTGTGTTGCCCATGCTCCAGTGAAAGGATTTCCTCCTTTTACCTTAGGTAAAGATGTTGTGGCTGAAGTAAAATAACTAATGGGTCTCTATTTGTTACATTTATTTTAGCTAAGCATATTTACATGTTGTGACCTTCTTATCCTGTTGGCCTTCTCTTTCTGACTTTTGCCCTAACTGCCTGCAGGGTATCTGACTCCTGTCCCAGTAATCCTATCAAACACTTCCTTTTATTTTGTTTCCAATTTTATTTTGGAAGGTATTTAAGGTTACTTTCACAATGTAAGTTATCATATTCACAGGTTCCACATAATAGAACATGGATATCTTCTAAGGGTCATTATTTAGCCTACCACATGTTCAAAATAAAAGAATGCAAGAAGATATACCATTCAATGCCTCATCATAAAAAAGCTATAGTTAATATTTTAATCTCATAGAGTAGACTTCAGGAGAAAAATGATACTAGGAAAGAAAAAGATATGTTTAATAAAAATAATTGATATATAAAAATTATATAAACCAAATATATATGTACACATTTATAGATCAATTCCAAACACATGATATATGTACTAACCAAACAGAAATGGGCAAGGGAAATTATCAATTATATTTGGAGATTTCAATATTTATTTCTCAGTAATTGGCATTATAATTAAGCAAATTAAAATTAATAAGGTAATTTAAGTATACAATTAATTTACATTTACAATTATTTCAAAGTAAGTTCTTACTTTTAATTACAATTAAATTTAATTACAATTAAAATTAATAAGGAAATGTAGACTTGAATAACAATATCTACCAACTCAAGCTAATCAATATTTATAGAACACTACATCCATAATATAAAAGATCAAGATCATGGGGGAAATTCATTAAGAAATTTTATGCTTGGCAATACAAATAAATTTGAATATGTATTGCTAAAACAAAATCAAAATAAAGGAAAACACAATATTTTTGCAACAATGCTAATAGTGATTAGAAAGAAATTTATAGCTTTAAGTAGTTTTACTAGGAAAAAACAAGGAATATAAGCAATAATCTTAACTTCTACCTTATGAAACTAGAAAAAGAAAGTAATATTATAACCTAAGTAAATATAACTCAGGTAGCTATAAAGACAAAAGCAGAAATTTATAAAAATAGAAAATATATAATATATGGAATCAATGGCTCAAAAGCTGGTCTCTTTAAAAATATTAATAAAATTGATAGATCTTTAGGCATAGTGACCAAGAACAAAAGAGAAAAATATACAAGTCATGAATATTAGTAATAAAGAGTAGACATCACTACCAGTCTTATAAATATTACAATGATAAAAAAAGAATATAATTAAAAACAATATGTTCACAAATTTGATAAACATATATCAAATGAACAACTTCCTTCAAAATCATAACTTCAGGGCTCTCTCAAGAAGGAATGGATAACCTGAATAGACTCATATGCATTTTAAAAATTGTATTTGAAGTTAAAAAAACACATAAAAAATTTATAATCAGACAATTTCACTAATGAGCTCTACCAATATTTTTAAAATTAAAAAGTCACATAATTTTATGCTACATTTTTCAGAAAATACATGAGGAAGGAAACTTTTTAACTCATTTTATGAGTTATGGCCCTGAATCTAAAACCAAAGAAAATAAAAGGAAAAAATGAAAAGAGACATGACAAAACAAAAACAATAAACAAAATTCAGGACAATATTCCTTATGAACATATATTTTAAAACCATTAACAAAATGTTAGGAAACATCAACATGAGCAAATGTAGTTTATTCCAGGACTGGAAATTAATCCATGTTACTTACTACCACATTCTCAGTAGCATGGCTAAAAGGAAAAGTTGACAATTCCAAATGTTATTAAGAAAGATAAAATCACTTTAAAAAATATTTTCATAATGTCATAAAATTAAACATCACTATATGATTCAGTAATTCCATTCTTTTATATCTAAACAAGATAAATAAAAGGGTAATATGTTCACACAAAGATTTAGAAGAATTTTTTTTAAAATGTGACACTTATTTGTATTATTAATAAAATGTATATTAGCCCTTTCAGTTTCTATTTCTGCATGTAAGGAGCATGGAGGTTGCCACTCCATCCTAGCAACAAATAAGAATATGAACAAACCAAAAATTCAACAAGTCTTAGATACATAAGAGAGATGAGATCTGGGCACAGTAGTTCATGCCTATAATCACAGCATTTTGGAATGCCAAGTCAGAAGGATGGCCTGAGGCCAGGAGTTCAAGACCAGTCTAGGAAATATGTTGAAACCCCATCTTTACAAATAATAATTAAAAAAAAAAAAATACCCAGGCATGGTGGCATGCACCTATAGTCCTAGTAATTTGGGAGGCTGAGCCAGGAGGATGCCTTGAGCCCAGGAGTTCTAGTTTAAAGGAGGACATGACTGGACCACTGCCCTCCATCCTGGGTGACAAAACAAGACTCTGTCTCTTAAAGAAAAGATGAGATATGAGGTCAAGTCAAATCATTATCCTTCAAAATGGAGAAACATGCAGGAGGACATAGAGAATCACAACATACCAGAGCAGAAACCTCCAGAAGAACCAGTGCATGGGTAGGAAAACCAGAACTGTAATTGATGACAAACTAGTGGCTCGGTGTGAAGAAGTCTGACAGCTGAAAACTCCAGGGCAACCCAGTCACGGGAGAGCCTATATTTTTCTGAGTTTTACCTTCAACAGCTTGACCAGGTTCTCACAGTAAATATTGAAGAAAGATTCCCTCATACTTCTGGCAGGGGGAAAGGAAAAGAACCAGTTAGAAATATGCCTTGATTACTCTGTTCTTAGCAAGACCTGCCCTCAGGAGAAATGAGTTAAGCAGGGAGTAAACTTCTGTGAGTTTATCAGAGGCAAAATGACATGGAGGGATAGAAATACCAAACTCCAGCCAGCTCTAGCCTTCCACGTGGGAGAAAGAAATACCTAACTCATCCTACTTTAGCCATCCTTTCTCACCTAAGAGGGTAGAAAAAGACTTAGAAATATTTGTGAAGTACAGTCTAGAAGCCTAAGCTTACTAAGAGAATAAGATATAATCATAGGACTGGAGAATGCTTTATCTCCCCCCACATCTAACCAGGATATTATAAAAGTCCTATTACAGAAGTTCTTTTTAACCCAAAATATTATGCCCAGCTGTCAAGAAAAAAATTGGAAGGCATACTAAATGGCAAAAAAAAAAAAAAAAAAACAGTTTGAAGATACAGAACAAGCATCAGAACCACTCATGGCAAGGATGGAAGAATTATCAAATAGGAAATTTAAATGACTATGATTAATATAGTGAGGGCTCTAATGAATAAAGTAGGCATAATGTTAAAACAGAAGAGCAGTGTAAGCAGAGAGATGGAAAGCTTAAGACAGAACCAAAAAGAACTGCTAGAGATCAAGACACAACAACAGAAATTAAAAATACCTTTCATAGATTTATAAGTGGGCTGGAGATAGTGGGGGAAACAATCTCTCTGAGCTTGAAAATATTTTAGCAGAAACAAATATTGAGAATTTTTTTCTAATAGAGCTATCTTTTAAGAAATGTTAAAAGAAGTTGATTAGAGAGAAGGAAAGTAATATGGGTCAGAAACTTGTTTCTACATGATGAAAAGAAGAACATCAAAGAAGGAATGAGTGAAGATATTTTTTATTTGTCTTATTCTTAGTTGATCTAAGAGATAACAGGGTTTTTTGTAAAAAATATGTATGATTGTGTAGGCTTAGGCATATGTTTTATGTGTGTGTATATATATGCATACATATATACTTTAAAAATATATATACATATATTCTTTAATTTTTTGATTTTTTTTTTATTTCAGCATAGTACGAGGATACAAATGTTTAGGTTACATATATTGCCTTTGCCCCACCCAAGTCAGAGCTTCAAGCATATCCATTCCCCAGATGGTGCACACAGTACCCATTAGGTATGTATATATCCATCCCCTCCTCCCCCCCATCTGCCCAACACCCGATGAGTGTTACTACTATATGTGCACTTAAGTGTTGATCAGTTGATACCAATTTGATGGTGAGTACATGTGGTGCTTGTTTTTCCATTCCTGTGATACTTCATTTAGTAGAATGGGCTCTAGCTCTATCCAGGATAACATAAGAGGTTCTATATCAACATTGTTTTTTGTAGTTGAGTAGAACTGCATGGTATATAAATGCCATATTTTATTAATCCACTCATGTATTGATGGACACTTGGATTGTTTCCACATCTTTGCCATTGTGAATTGTGCTGCTATAAACATTGAAGTACAGATGTCTTTTTTATAGAATGTCTTTTTTTTCCTTTGCATACATACCCAGTAGTAGGATTGCTGGATCAAATGGTAGTTCTACTTTTAGTTCTTTGAGCTATATCCATACAACTTTCCATAGAGTTTGTACCAATTTTCAGTCCCACCAGCAGATCCCGTATAGCAAAAGCAATCTTAAGCAAACAGAACAAATTGGGAGGCATCAATTTACCTCTGGTACTTCAAGCTATACTACAAGGTTATAGTAAATAAAACAGCATGGTACTCGCATAGGAACGAGACATAGACCAATGGAACAGAACTGAGAACCCAGATATAAAACCATATTCATATGACCATCTAATTTTTGAAAAATCAGACAAAGACATACACTGGGGAAAAGAATCCTTATTCAATAAATGGTGCTCAGGAAATTGCATAGTTATGTGAAGAAGACAGAAATAAGATCTGCACCTTTCACCTCTCAAAAATATCAACTCACAGTGGATAACAGATGTAAACCTAGGGCATGAAACTATAAGAATTCTAGAAGCAAATGTTGGAAAAACTCTTATAGACATTGGCCTAGGAAAAAATTTATGAAGAAGATCTCAAAGGCAATCACAGCAACAACAAAAGTAAAATAAGTGGTATCTGATCAAATTAAAAAGCTTCCACACAACCAAGGGAACTATCACAAGAGCAAACAGACAACCTACAGAGTGGGAGAACATATTCTCATGTTACACATCTGATAAAGGGCTGATAAATGGAACCCATATAGAACTAAGGAAAATCACCAAGAAAAAATCAAACAATCTATCAAAAAGTGGGCAAAGGACATAAACAGAAACGTTTCAAAAGAAGATAGACTAATGGCCAACAAACATATGAAAAAATGCCCAACATCTCTAATTATCAGGGATATACAAATTAAAACCACAATGAGATATCACTTATCTCCAGTGAGAATGGCCATTATCAAAAAGTCCCAATACAATAAATGTTGTCATGGAGGCAGAGAGATAGGAACAGTCCTACCCTGCTGGTGGGACTGCAAACTAGTACAACCTCTGTGGAAAGTTGTATGGAGATACCTCAAAGATCTACAAGTAGAACTACCATTTGATCCAGCAATCCTATTACTGAGCATCTACCCAAAGGAAAAAAGACATTCTATAAAAAAGACATCTGCACTCAAACGTTTATAGCAGCACAATTCACAATTGCAAAGATGTGGAAACAACCCAAGTGCCTATCAATACATGAGTGGATTAATAAAATGTGGTGTATACATATATTATATATACCATGGAGTTCTACTCAGCCACAAAAAATAATGGTGATATAGCACTCTTGTATGATCCTGGATAGAGCTGGAAACCATCCAAGTGAAGTATCACAAGAATGGAAAAACAAGCATCACATGTACTCACCATCAAATTGGTATTAACTGATCAACACTTAAGTACCCATATAGTAATAACATTCATCGGGTGTGGGGCAGATGGGAGGGGGGAGGAGGAGATGGGTCTATAAACACCTAATGGGTGTAGTGTGCACCATCTGGGGGATGGACATGCTTGAAGTTTTGACTCAGGTGAGTCAAAGACATTATATGTAACCTAACATCTGTATCCTCGTAATATGCTGAAATAAAAAAAAAAAAAAACAAAACTCAAGGAAAGGTTTCTACGTTTGACATAACAAATTACTACAAACTTACTGACCTTAAACATGTTCTCTTAAACACTTGAATTTGTTAACTTACAGTTACAGTGTTTAGAAGCCCAATCTGTTTCACTAGGCTAAAATTAAAGTCTTGATGGCCTTCATTTTTTTCTGCAGAATCTATTTCCTTGCCAATTCCAGGTTCCATAGGCTGCCTACATCTCTTGTTTTATCACTCCTTTCTCCATCTGAAAAGCCACCAACATAGCATCTTCTCTTCCTCTGTTTACTGCTTTCTCCCTGGTATTGTCTGTCTTTCTTATTCAGATCAGCCTGCCTCCTTTCTATAAGGACTCTTGTGATTGCATTGTGTGTACTCAGATAATCCAGGGTAATATTTTCACCTCAACATTGTTAATTTAATTCTACCTACAAAGTTTCTTTCACCACGTAAGGTAGCATATTCACAGGCTCCAAGGTTTAGGATTTAGACATGTTGAGGTGTAGACCATTATTCATACCACCATATTTAAATTATTTCTTCTCAGTAAAAATGCAGTTCCCTTAAGTAGGAAGAAGAGAGTATCAAACAGCATTTGAACAACTAACAATCACTACAATGGGATATAATCCTAGAGAACTGTTTATTAAATTTACTCTCTCCTCACCATCCCATTTTTTTATTAAAATCTATGTGGAACATAAATAATAAGGTGTTCTGTGAGTCATGAAAGTGGGTCTCTTATTCTCACTCATTCAAAAACTATTACAAATTCATAAGGGTTATGCAACTGCAGGGATAATTTTGTATCTAATTCTTTTAAAAGAGAATATTTGGAAACTTCAGTAATTTGTAATCTGTGACTAACTTGTCTCAAACATGACAACCACTTTTCATATATTTTAGTTCCATGACATTAGAGTTGCTAAATATGTCATTCTTTCTTTGCCAGCTATTTCTATATAGTCTCTCCATTTTGAGTCATTTATAATTTGTATGCTTATATGAAACAAAAATATGTAATTAATATTTAAATTAGACTTTGGAGGGCTTTAATTTGACTAGTAAAATTAATTTATAGACTATATTTGGAAAAATTATATAAAATCTCTGATTTTCAGTTTCCTCACTTGTAAAATTAGGATAATGATACTTTTATGCCTACCTCAGCATATTTAAAAGGATTGATACATGATTATAATTTGTAAATTACCAAGTGCTCTATAAATGCAAATTATTATTGATATAAAAATTAGCTTTTAAGCCTGCTCATACTTCTGAAGAAACATGTATATTGATAAAAACTTTCCAAAAGGATATTTGATATTTTCCTCTTTAACCAAATAATACACTAATAATAATTTATTTTATAAAATTCACATGACTATGTAAACATATTTAGAACAAGTAGCTCTTCATGGGAAAAAGTCAACCAAATAATAAACAAATCATGGCATATCTATATGATAAAAAACTGCAGATTTTTACAATACTGATTATCATAATTACTACCATTGTGCATATGCTTACACAATAACATGAAGCTACTATAAACAGTTTTATCCCAAATTTGTTGCAAACACACACATAAGCAAAAAGAATATATGGACTATGTTAAACTGTTGAAAGTTCTTCCTCCTGTTTGTGCTATATTATGAGGTGTTTTCAAGTTTTATTAATATTTTAAGCATTTATAATTTTATACAATTAGCATGTTTTAACTTTAAATATGGAGAGCGGAAACATATCCTTTGAAAATGTTTTTTTATGTTGTCTTTTCAAAAACATTTAGAAAAGTCATTAAACAAATGGATTGTTATAACATTTAACAATCAAAAAGAAAACCTGATAGAGAGATAACCTGATCAATAAATTTTACACATCATAGTATTCAAATGTCTAATTTTTAACAACCACAAAAAATTTCAAAATATAAAGAAATCCTGAAAAAAATGACCATTGAAAGAAACAAAATAAATGGACAGAAAAGATCCCTGAGGAAGCCTGGCGGTGAGTATTACAAGACGAAGATTCTGAAACAATTTTCTTAAGTATGTTCAAAGAAATAAAGGGAAATATGAACAAAGAACTAAAAGAAATCAAGAATATGAAGTAGGAATAAAAGGAGAATATCAACAAAGAGATATAAATTGTACAAAGGTACCAAATATAAATATCAAGCTGAAAAAAAGTGAAATTAAAAATTTACTAGAGGTGTTCAACAGCAGATAGAAACAGTCAGAAGATATTGTCATCAAATTAAGAACATAGCACAAATGAAATCATTATATCTGAGGAGCAGAAAGAAAAAGAATGAAGAAAAACGAACTGAGTTTAAGGGACATGTGGGAAACCCTCAAGTAGACTAAAATATGTGCTATAGTATTTCTAGGAAAAGAGAGAAAAAGAAAAGAGAATCTATAAAGAACTCAAGCAAATCAGCAAGTGAAAAATCAAACAGCCTCATAAAAAATAGGCAGAAGATATAAACAGAAGCCCTTCAAAAGAAGATACATTAATGGCCAATAAACATATAAAAAATGTTCAACATCTCTAAAATCAGGGAAATGCAAATTAAAACCACAATGAGATAGCACCTAACTCCACTGAGAATTACTTTCATTAAAAAGTCCCAAAACAACAGATGCTGGCACGGATGTGGAGAGAAAGGAACACTTACACATTGCTGCTGAGACTGCAAACTAGTACAACTTCCATGGAAAGTAGTATGGAGACACCTCAAAGAACTAAAAGTATACATACAATTTGATACAGCAATCCCATGACTGGGGATTTACCCAAAGGAAAAGGAGTCATTTTTATCAAAAAGACACTTGCGCTTGAATGTTTACTGTAGCACACAACTCATAATTGCAAAGATGTGGAATCAACCCAAGTGCCTATCAACACACAAGTGGATTAATAAAATGTGGTATATGCATAACATGGACTACTACTATGCCATAAAAAATGATGAGATACATTTTGTAAAAAACTGCATGGAAGTGGAAACCATTCTTCTAAGTGAAGTACAGCAAGAATGGAAAACAAACACCACACATACCCACTATTGTATTGAAACTAATTGTTCAACACTCATGGGTACATATGAAAGTAAAACTCAACAGAAACCAAGTAGGTATTAAGAGGGATGAGGAGGCAGGTAAATAACAGGTACAATGCACACTCTCTGGGTGATGGGCACACTTATAACTTTAACTCAAACTATATAAAAGCAATTCATGTAACCAAAACACTTGTACTCTCATAATATTTTGAAATAAAAAATAAATAAAAATAAAATTTTTTAAAAAGTTTATTTGAATAAAAAAGATGGTCTAAACTTCCCACAAATGATAAAAGACAGTAATCCACATACCTAAGAAACTCAATGGGCTTCAAGAAGGGTAAACTCAAAGAATCCATAGTGCTAAACATTTAGTCAAATTATCAGAGCCCCAGGACTAAGAGAGACTCTTGAAATTAGCAAGAAAAAAGTGACTTATTACATACATGGGACCTTCAATAAGATTATCAGCTGCTATTTCATCAGAAACCATGGTGGCCAGATGGCAATAGGATAAGATATGTAAAGCGCTAAAAGAACAGAAGAAATTGTCAACCAAGAATTCAATATCCAACAAAATCCTCCTTCAAAAATAAAAAAATAAATTAAGACTTCCCCAGATAAACGACAACTGAGTAATTGAATTGCCACTAGACCATCCCTGAAAGAAATGCTAAAGGAAGTCCTTCAAGATGAAGTGATAGGACACTAGAGAGTGACTTGAAGCTACATGAAGATATAAAAATCTCCCCAAAAAGTAACTACATGAGCAAACATAAAAGCCTGTATAATTGTATTTTTGGTTTGTAACTCTACTTTTTATATACTATAGGATTTAAAACAAATGCATCATATACAAACACATATAAATTGATGTTATTTGGTACTTAATGTATAAAGATTTAATTTGTGACAGAAACAACATAAAGGGGAGATAGAGCTGTATAGGAGTCCTTTTTGTATGCTTTTGAAGATTATTTGCTATCAATTTGAACTAGATTTCATTACTCGAGAATGTTACATATACTCTCCATTGTAAGCAAAAGAACATATCTAAAAAATGTACAGGGTAGAAGATGTGAAGGAATGGAAAATTGTTCCCTATTAAAAAATCAACTAAACACAAAAGAAGGCAGTAATTAAGGAAATGAGAGCCAAAAAAAAAAAAAAAAAAAAAAAAAAACTTATAATACATATAGGAAACAAGTAGCTAAATGACAATTGTTAGTTATTTAGCTACATTTATCAGTAATTACTTTTTAGGTGAATAAATTAAACTGTCCCAATAAAAGACAGAGATTGACAGAATTAATTTTAAAAAACACCACAGAAAACAAAAGCCAAAAACCTATATGATGTGAATAAGAGGCTTAACTTAGATCCAAAGACACAAGTAATTTTAAAGTCAAAGGATGAAGAAAGATATTTCACATAAGTAGTAACCACAAGAGATCTGGGTTGCTATACTAATATCAGAATAAAGAAACTATATCAAAATTGTTATAAGAGACAAGGAAAATAAGGGTCAAGAAGATATAAATTGGCCAGGCGCGGTGGCTCATGCCTGTAATCCTAGCACTTGGGAGGCCGAGGTGGGTAGATCGCTCGAGGTCAGGAGTTTGAGACCAGCCTGAGCAAGAGCGAGACCCTGTCTCTACTAAAAATAGAAAGAAATTATCTGGCCAACTAAAAATATATAGAAAAAATTATCTGGGCATGGTGGCGCATGCCTGTAGTCCCAGCTACTCGGGAGGCTGAGGTAGGAGGATCGCTTGAGCCCAGGAGTTTGAGGTTGCTGTGAGCTAGGCTGACTCCACGGCACTCACTCCAGCCTGGGCAACAAAGCAAGACTCTGTCTCAAAAAAAAAAAAAGATATAAATTATGAACATATATACACAAAATAGAGCCATAAATATATGAAAACACATTAAGAGAGTTGAACAGGGAAAAGGCAATCCTACAATAACAATTGGAGACTTCAATATGCCAATTTCTTTTTCTTTTTTAATTTCAAAATATTAAGAGTTACAAATGTTTTTGTTACATAGATAGCTTTTATAAAGCTTAAGTCAGAGGTATTAGTGTGTCTATCACCTGAATACTGTTCATTATAGCTGTTAGGTAGGTTTTTACCCTTTCTCTCCTGCACCCTCCCCCTTCTTGATTTCCAGTAACTTTTACTTCTCTCTGTGCCCATGTGTTCCCATTGATTAGTGCAGATTGTTAGAGAGTATATGTGGTGTTTGAGTGATAGAATTGATATGTGGGATGCTATTCTGTTCATCATGGTGCATAGTACCTTATTGCTTTGCTTTCTCTCTTGTGGTATTGTTTTAAATGAGTGGTGAGCTTTAGCTTTGGGGTGATTTTACACTGGAGGGTATCTATTGTGTTGATCCACATATAATGCAGTTCTGCATATTTGCTGCAGGGCAAGTCTGGTCATGAGTAATTCCCTCCATGTTCGCTTGTCTGGAAAGGTCTTTATTTCTTTTTCATTTGTGAAACTTAATTTTGCAGTATACAAAATTTTATGCTGGCAGTTGATTTATTTAAGAAGATTGAATGTGGGTCCCCAATCCATCTGGATTGTAAGGTCTCCATGAGAAGTCTGCAGTTAGCCTGATGGGTTTGTCTTTGTAAATTACTTGATGTTTTCCCCTCACAGCTCATAGGAGTTTCTTCTTTGGGTTTACTTTGGCCAGTCTGATGACTATATGTCTTAGCAATTCCCACTTTGCAATGAATCTCCTAGGTGTTTGCTGAGCTTCTAGTAAGAACAGATAAGTTTTCCTCAATTATTCCCTCAAATAGGTTTTTCAGATCATGTGCTTTTTCTTCTTCACTCTCAAGGATGTCTATATATTTTATATTTGGCCATTTTACATAATCTCATATTTCTACTAGGCTTTATTTGTTCCTTTGATTCTTTCTTCTTTATTTTTGACTGGCTAGGTTAATTGGAAAGAGTTGTCTTCAAGCTCTGAAATTCTTTCTTTTGCCTGGTCTAGTCTGTTATTTAAGCTTTCCACTGTGTTTTGCATTTCCTTAAATGAATTTTTAATTTCCAGAAGGTCTACTTGTTTTTTTTTTAAATATGTTTATCCCTTTAGTAAATTTTTCATTCATTTCCATTTTTTTGTTGTTGTTGCTTTCTTTGACTTGATTTTCCATTTTCTCTTGGATTTACTTGAGCTTGTTTATAATCCATATTTGGAATTCTTTATCTATCATTTCAAAATTCTAATTTTATTTGGGATTTATTGCCAGAGAACTGATGTGTTCCTTTAGGGGTGTCCTTTCACTCTGATTTTTCATACTTCTGGAGCACTTGTGGTGATTCCTTCTCACCTGGAGCAGCTGTTGCTTCTTCTTTTTGGGTTTTCTATGGGACTTCTTTCCCTTTCTTGCTCTTAAATATGTATCTGTAGCATATGTAGGGTAAAGAACTTTGGTTGTCTTGTGGGTGATTGGATGGGATATAAGTTCTGGATGGATGTCTTGGTTATAGTTATTCTTAATGTGGGTGGTTTTCTCAGTTGCTAGTTGTTTGTAGGCTGTAGTGGTGGTGAGCAATGTGTTTGGGAAGATTCCCTTTCTCTTGTGGATGAGGGAGGATGGAGGTCTTTGAAATCCTTTCTCATTCCCAAGCCCTATGGTCTTCTTAAAAGTATGAATCATATTAGGATGTCCAGTTTAATCTCTGAGACAGTAGGTAGCCATGCCCTGTATGATTGAGTCAGTAAATGTTGTGATGGGATATACAAGTTGTCCTCCTGTACAAGTAGGTGGTGTTGCTGGAAAAAGCCAGCTGCAGTATTATTTTCTGGGAACTGTGACCGACTCCAGTCTCTGAAGAGAAGCATTCAGATACCCCAGGAAGTGACCAGGGCCCTGAAACTTCCAGGTGTGTCCTTCTTCTCTACCATAGGAGAGGAGGATAAAGGAGTGATGTTGGGAGATGCTGGGTTGGCTGATCCTACCTTCAGGCTCCACAAGACAAGCACAATAGCTGCTCAGCAGGGGTTAAGGGTCCACTCCCAGGCCACTAGGGAAAGCCACCAGAGAGGGGCTAAAGTGGCCCCACCAGGTTAGAAAGTCTGCTCATGATGGAGGGGCCATCTTGGATTCACAGAAGGGCTATTAGGAGTGGGTTTCACTCTTCTCCCTCCTTCTCTTCCCTGAGGTCTTGTTCTGGTGTCTGGTCACAGGCAGGATCTCAAACTAGCAGAGCTCACCAGAAATGGTGCTGTAATCTGGCAGCTTCCCTGTCTAAGATTCTACCCTGGAGCAAAAGCACAGCTTTCCTTTAATGGGAGGGTTGCTTTGTGAGTGTTCTGTGGCTTGGACCCACACTGCACTCTTAGATCTGCCCACATGGGTTCCCTTACCCCCCAAAATTAGTTTACAAATCTCCGCTCTGTACCCCTGAACAGCAGAAAAAAGTCCTGGGTGTTTGGGATTTGGCCTGTGGACCTGTCCTCTGGTCCCCCAAGTTAAATCCCTGACCGTGCCAGGGAGTGCTCAAAGCAGGTTTAATATTCCACTGCTTTGGGGTATGCCCTGCTCTACCGGAGCAGCCAGGTGAGCAGCACCAGGGCGAACCAGCAGGCAAGGAACTCACAGTCTGAGTGCCCTTTGGTCCACTGCTGGTCTTGAAGAGGAAAGATGTGAGTCTTACTCCTTGTGGGAACCTTTAATTAGTAGATGTACCGACAGAGGGGAAGCAGCTGCTCCTGACAGTCTCAGCTCAATCATCCCTTGGGTCACTTATGCCACTCAGTAGCAGTGGGCAGTGGAGGAGAAGGGGAGGAAAATAGTCTGTATGGAGGAGAGGTGGCACTCTTGTCCTTTCCGTCTCTATGGCCAGAAGGCAGCCTGCTCAGAATGTCCAAACTCTGGCATCACACAGATCTCTGGGACGTGCCAGCCCCTGTGGCCACTACAGTCTTAGATGGAGTTGGGAAATGTTTGTTTGCAAACAAGTAACATGAAAACTAAAAGGCTGAAGCTCCCTGGGGAGAACAAAGGCATACAATGGGTGGAGAAGCAGTATGACATGCACCTTCTCGGCTAGGGTCTGTGGTGATGGGAAGTGACCCCAAGGGGGCTGGCAGCCTGGTGCTTTGTTTTCAAGACGCTGCCTGTTCACTGGCCACAGCAGCTTTTAGGTTTGTGAGGATAGAAAAATCTCTCCAGCAGCTTGGGAGCCTGCTGACTTCCAGAGGTGTGAGGGAATGAGAAATAAAATCCCCACCTACCCTTTCCATGGTGCCCCAGTTTTATCAGGGCTTGATCTCTGCTGATATCTTGCTCCTTCTTATTTATTCTTCTCCACACCTTCTTCCATGGAATCTCTGGTAGGTTCTGTCACTTTTCCCTCAGAATTTTATATATATATATATATATATATATATATACACACACACACACTATATATATACTATATATACTATATACTGTATATTATATAGAGTATATAGTATAATATTGTATATATACTATTATACTATAAATATAGTATAATAAACAAAAAAAATCATACTTTCCAATTTCAAAACTTACTACAGTGCTACTCTAATTAAAACAGTGTGGTACTGGCAAAAGGATAAACATAAACCAGCAGAATAAAACAGAGTCCAGAAATCACCCCATATGACTACAGACAATTGATTCTGACAGACAAGAGTGCTAAGTCCATTTAGTGGGAAAAGTATAGTCTTTTCAAAAATGTGGTGAGGTAACAGGATTTTCACAAGCAAAGCAAGAAGTTTAACCTTTACCTTTTACCATATACAAATATTAACACTAAATGAATAAATGAGCTAAATCTAAAAGCTGTTAATAAAACCATGAAACTCTTAGAAGAAAACATAGGAGTAAATCTTCATGACTTTGAATTTGACAATGTATTTTAAAATATTACCCCAAAATCATGAATAACAAAAGAAAAATAGATAAATTGGACCTCATCCCAATTTATATCTTTTGTTCATCAACGCACATTATCAAGAAAATAAAAACACAACTAACAGTTGAAAGAATTATTTGAAAATTATGTATCTGATGTCTTTTTATATTCAGAATATATGTAATCTCTATTAGTTTGCTAAGATTGTTATACCACATACTGGGTGGTTTAAAAAACAGATATTTATTTTCTAATAGTTTTGGAGAACAGTCCAAGATTTGGTGTCAACAGGTTTGGTTTTTCCTGAGGCCTCTCTTTGGTTTGTAGATGGCCACCTTCTGATTGTGTCTTTATGGCCTTTCCTCTGTACATATGCATAAGAAGAGGTGTCTCTTCCTCTTCTTATGAGAAGACAAGTCATATTGGATTACAGTTTCACCCTTATCACCTTATTTAACCTTCATTATTTCTTTAAAGGCCTTATCTCTAAATATAGTCACATCGAAAATTAGTATAACATAAGCATTTTGGGAAGTCTCAATTAGTCTTTAATGAATTCCTACAACTCAACAACAAAAAGACAAACAACCCAATTAAAAAATTGGCAAAAGACTTGAATAAACATATTTCCAGAGAATATGTACAATGACCAATGAGCCCACAAAAAAGGCTCAAAAGTCACTAGGAAAATATGCAAATCAAAACTACAATAAGATGCTGCTCAATACCAAGTAGGATGGATATAATATTTTTTTTTCAAGTGGTCAGTACAAGTATGACAAGGAAATGGAAATATTGAAATCCTCATGCATTGCGGGTGGAAATATGCAATGGTGAAGCAGCTGTGGAATACAATTCGGTGGTTTTTCATAAAGATAAACTTAGAATATATAACCCAGCATTTCTATTCCTAAGTACATACTCCAAAGAATTGAAAACAGGGACTCAAACAGATAATTGTATAACAATGTTCATAGTAGCATTATTCACAAGAGCCAAAAGGTGGAAACAAATCAAGTGACCGTCAACAGCTGAATGGATAAAAAAATGTAGAAAATACACACAATAAAATATTATTCAGCCATAAAAAGGAATAAAATTTGGATACATGTTACAACACGGATGAACCTTGACGACATTATGCTAAGTAAAATATCAGCCACAAATGAACACATATTGTATGATCTTACTTATATGGAATAACTAGAATAGGTAAACTATAGAGGCAGAAAGCGGACTTGAGGTTACCAAGGACTGAGAGCTGGGGGAAATGGAAAGTTACTATTTAATGGTTACAGAATTTCTGTTTGAAATGACAAAAAAATTTTGAAAATAGATAGCAGTGTTTGTACAACATTGTGAATATAATTAATGCCACTGAATGTACACTTAAAATTGTTAAGATGACAACATTTATGTCAGATATATTTTACTACAATAAAGAAATTGTTTCAAGATATTTATATATCCCTCTGTGAAAATGCTCACTGTTTTCTTTTATCATGGTTTTTGTCTTTTAAAATTATGTTATCACAGAATGTCATACAGAGAAAGAATATATGTCATCTGCTCCAACTCCTGCATTTTACAGAAGTGGAAATTGAGCCCCAGATGGGCTTAATGCCGTAAATCACGCTACCATTTACTTGAAAAGAATGCTTTAGAATCAAGTTCTACTAACATGTTGGGTCTTTCATTAACTAACAATTTATTACTTATTATGTAATGAATGATTTGTTTTTACTACAGGACTTCTAGAGTTTATCAATCAGATAAGGGTTATATAATTTTTTGGAAAAAGTCTAGGGTATAGTAAAGGAATTTGCAGAAGGCTTGAAATAATATTTCATAAACAACTGCCTCCTTGGCACAGTGTGAAGCCCCAGGGTTAGGAGAGGACAGCAGGCAAGCAGTGAGAAATCCAATTAAGGAGCATGTATAGGAAACTGATGGATTGGGGCCTAAGGTGCACAACACTGGTCTTAGCAGCACTCAGACCTAATTCCTAGACCAACTCCCTTAGAGTCTAGGATTGCTACAGCTTCAAACAATTCCTTCTGGGCTAATGATGTGGCCTGGAAGTCAGAGTTGAGCTGGATACTTGAACCAGGCAAATTAAGAAAGAAGTCAGTCCCAGTAACACCATGCATGCATGATCGATGCTGCAAAGGAATAGCCTGAATATTTAAGCTATCCTGTGTTAAAAAGGATTGAGACCAAATCATCTGTAACACAAGATCTTGGTGTCTGTCCTCTCTTTAATAACAACTCTGAAAAGTGCATGCTGGCTGCTATAAGCTGCTGAATAAATTGACATTCATAAGAACATTCAGTAAGAGTGCTGTGGAATATAGTGGTAGGAGTACTTAATTCAGATTCAGCAGGTCTAAACCCTAATTCAACTAATATCCTTAACCTATGTTATGATTGAAGACACAGTAAGACATCACTTTCTACCTCTAAAAACTTCCTCATTAGACACAGAGATATCATACCAACATACCCCAGTAAGCTTTGAGACCCAAATGCTTGTAATGGTGTCTTTTAGGAAGTAATTGTCAATAGTACCCACCTAAATGGCTGCCACTGTGTTGAAGAAATAATTTGTAAAATTCAGAAAGGTTATGTAATGGAATTTTTAAGATGCATCTAGTAGTTGTGATTGGATTGAGAAAATCTTACCCAGCTTACAAATAGACTACATAAATCTCAAGTGCATTTTCACATTTTCCATGGCAAACTCAAGGACCAATATAAAAATGGAAAAATAAAATATTTACATTTGGTGATTGGAAAGGTTAGTTTTGGCTGACAACCTGCCTTTGTATGGAGACTTTTGCGACACCCTGTAGATTTGCTGTGTAGGATAAGAGCTTGTGAAAGGCCTGCTCAGTTGCTGGCAGAGTGAACATGAAATTCAGTTCTCTTATAAATTTCCATCTCTTCATCTAAAAAATCAGGAAAACAATAGCTGTCTTGACTGTTGTGATGACAATGATGAGATAATCCACATGAAAGCAAAGTCTTAAAGGATGTATAAATGGTGACTGACTGACTTGTCAGTGCCTACCATGTCCATCTAGCCTAGTGAAGAAATCTATAGTGGGATGATATGGGTGGAAGTCTGAGACGGTAAATATTACTGTTAGATTTTAGTGTATTGGGAAGAACTTAAGACACAGACAAAACCTGAGCCTGTGGGCTGATTTAGAGTAACTTGAGGTAATTTTTGAATACATTTGTTCCAAGTATACATGGTTGATTTTCAAGATTTATGCCATTGAATTTGGGCAGGAATCACTACAGCAGGAACTGTCTCTTGATTATTTATGTGCATTTTGTTCTTGATGTTCATTTTTAGGGTAGCTAACTTACCTTACTTGGTCTCTTAGGCACATACACCATGTCTTAAATCAGTCTGTACTTCTTTCTCTCTTTCCTAATGCCAACTGCATCAGCCCCAGCCAGGCAAGAGGTCCACAGACTTCCTTGATATGAATGAAAGTGATAAAGTCAGGTCAAGTTCTGGTAGATTTCACAGTTTTTCTCTCTTAGAAATTAGCTGGATGAGATAGGGGAAGTATTCTTTGTTTTTCAGTTACCTACTGATTTTGTGTTTCCTAAACCTTCAGTTTACAACTGGAAAAGCAGAGTCAACTTGAAAAAGTTACTTAATCTTTCTATGTCTAATTTTCTTTATATGTAAAATGGGAACAATATAATAATAGTATTTACTTCATACAGTTGTTTTAAGTAGTGAATTGTTTATAATATAGCATTAGAATAACATTTAGAACCTAGTAAGAAGTACAGAAGTGTCAATGGTTATTGGTAGTGTGAATGTCAACACACTCAGACAGATGGCCAAACTGTCTTGTGAGATGCACAATGAACAAATCAATGAAACCTATTAGAAGGTACTTAGGAATAATAAATTGCAAAGGAATAAAGAATACTTTAGCCATGGTTTGGCTCTGAGATCTTCAATTGAAGGTATCAGAATTGGAAACTACCTGAATATTTCCTGTATAACTTAAGGCAAAATATACAAATTAGTTTTGAAAGGTCAAAACTTCTCTGTGTGAACAAAGTGTAAGTGTTCTCCTCCATGAACTGGCCTGGGAATGCAACAAGAACAAGCGTTTCTCTCTGCCAGTGTGGTTACCCTCCACCCCACCTCCCATTTACAGTTATAAGTGAGAAAACATTGGATCAGAAGACCCAAACCATCAATATCACAGATGCATAAGCAACACAGAAAATTGTCCTCAGCTAGTGGCTGAGAAAAAAGCCACTATTTTATTTTAACATTATATCATGTAGCTGTTTAACCCTAGTTTTTTTTCTCACGTTGTTTGCTGTTAGTATGCTTATGATAAAGGACCTGTCTGAGCCTGGGGTAAATGGAGGACCTGCTACAACTTTAGCTGATTGGAAAAGACATAAATAGTCATTTGTATTTAACTGGTTAAAACCTTTAGGGAAAGTTGCATTTCAACAAGGGATAAACCTTATGTCATAGAAATGAAACTATAATCTTATTGATTGAGGCAATACTATAGGAGTCCGGCCACTTTCCCTGAAATCATATATTCTATTCGGGTAGCACTTTTCTTCCCAACATTAATGCTAGAGTCACCCTGGGTTTTGGACAAAAATGCTGTCAATCTGTACATTGCCTTCTGGAATTTTGAATCCAATTAAACCATCTGTTGGTGCCCTGGAGCACACCCACCTACAAGTTTCTCAGCTAATGAGTTGCTCTGTGGTTTGAGTAAAAGAGTTTTTCCACAAGGACCATCCCTTATCCAGTTAAAAAGCCTGTAAGAAATTTCTAGAGAAGAGAGAAGTACAAGAATATGTGCTTTTTATACAGTTAAAGAGTCAGTGTCAGACAAGTGTGTGAAAAGGGGATGTGGACATCAGCAACTGGATGTTCTCTTCATGGTTTCTCTAAATTTACCACTCTTTAGAAAGAAATTAACTTAGTCCTGAAATAATATCCTCCATTTCATTGAAGAAGTTGCCTTCTCTGACAGTAATGAAGAATATGCCACTATAACATATCTTCAAAAATGGTCACATTCTGCTTACTGGTAAAAATTTACCTCTGATCCTCCATAGGAACCAAATGTATGATGGAGTAATCCTTTCCTCATGTTTTGTATGTGTCAGGGACCTGCTACTAGTTACTAATGATTCACAGTAACATATTACTGGGAGAAATTATGAGGAGGAAGAGAGAGAAAAAAAAAAACAATGTGGAGAGAGAGAGAGAGATGCAGAGAGGGAAAGGAAAAAAAGAGTAGAAAGGAGAAGGGAGGTAAAAGTTAAAAAAAGGAAGTAGAAGAAACAAGAAGACTAAAAGAAATGAATCTCCCCTAAAATTATTAATCGAAGCTTTTGTTATCCTAACAGTTTTAATATAATTTGATCAGAAAACATTCACCTTACATTTAGCCTTAATAATAATGCAATTAATTATTCTATTGTACAGGGCTGTTCAAGAACATCAATTCAAATGATATTCTTGCTGATCATGAATCAAAAAGATATTAAGTCAATATCCTTTCAATTTTTTTGATATGAATCCTATACTATAATAGAAATAAATTTTGACTTTTTTGTGCTAAGAAGATCTGATTATAGAATATAAAAACAATAAAAATAGCTAAAATTTACTATTTATTAATATAATATCCTATGAAGTATATATTATAATCCCATTTTATAGATGATGAAATGACGAATAGTGTGATTAAGGAATTGACCAAAGTTGACAATCTGGAAAGCGGTGGAATTGTGCTTTAAATCCTTGTAGTCTGATTTAACTACTGTTTTATATTCTCTGCCTTAGGCTCATCAACTATGTAATGTGTTTAAGATTATAATTGACTCTAGAGAATCCTTAATTAAACACCTCAAAATCGCCAAAACTCAGGTAAATCATGATTCCCTTCTTGTGGAATATGATTTGTAAAAAACTTTAGGACATCACGTAAATGATTGCTTCTCAAAGGGTATGCACTTTCTCAAGGGAATTCCTGGTGATCCTGGGTGCCCAGATCCTTGTGTTCATTTGTTACTTATGAGCCGAGGAATGGTAGCTGCTGGGAACTGCTGTGAAGAAAAACAGGGGAAGTATAGCTCCCTAATGATTCTGGGTGAGCGCAGGCCTCTGTGTTTATTAGCACTATGTAAGAATAAGTGTCACAGACACAGTTTGTATCTCATTTGTTCATACCTGTTGAGGATTGAATATGATATGTAATTTATGTTATAGTCTAAGAATGAAAGTCTTTTTATTTTAACCTTTTTCCCCTAAAATTAATCCCTAATTTTTCACCTTTGCTGTGGGCTAAATATTTATGTCCACCCCAAATGCATATGTTGAAATGAACTCCACAACATGATAATGTGAAGAGGTGGGCCTTTGGGAGGTGATTAGGCCATGAAAGAAGAACCCTTATGAAAAGGATTAGTACCTGTTCTGGAAAAACTCTCAAAGTGTGTTTTTTCCATCTGCTCTCACACCACAACAATCATTGACACAGAAGAAGTCTTCTGTGACCAGAAGTGGGGGATTTATTCCCACCAACAAACAAGGAATCAATTCTGCAGTGGATATAAGCCGGATATCTTTCAATTCAATTCTGACACTGTCTACCTAGAGATAGTATCAGATCCTATAGGTTCAAGGCTCAGTCCCCAACGCTGACCCCTCTTCATACCAGTCACAGTCTGGGCCTCCAGGACTTCTGACCAAATGTCTTCAAATTGGGGTTCCCACAACCCCCTCTTTGGGTTCAATTAATTTGACAGAGTGTCTCACAGAACTCAGGGAAACATTTAGTAACATTTACCAGTTTATTTACAAAGAATATTTTAAAGGATTTAAATAAACAGCCAAATGAAGAGATATATAGGGTGAGGTCTGGAAGGGTCCCAAGAGCAGGAGCTTCTTTCCCCCGGGAGTTGGGATGCACCATTTTCCTGACAGTTATATAAGTTCTTATTTACCTTCCTGTCTGCCTGCTTGTGTTCAGCTCCCCAGAAGCTCTCCAAACCCTATCCCCTTGGATTTTTATGGAGGCTTCATTACATAGACATGATTGATTAAACCATTGGGCATAGATGATCAACTTGGCCTTCAGCTCCTCTCCCTTCTCTGGAGGTTGGGTGGGGATGAACATGTCAACCACCTAATCTTGCCTTTGTCTTTCCAGTGACTAGCCCCATCCTGAAGCTATCAGTCAACATTAATATACAGAAAGACAGTACTTTGGAGATTCCAAAGATTTTAGGAGTTGTATGCCAGGAAACAGGGATGAAGATCAAATATGTATTTCACAATATTGTAGTGCCATTATAAAAGAGGATCCAGAGAGTGACCTTGCCCCTTCCATCATGTGAGCATGCAATGAATAGGCACTTCCTACAAGGAACAGACCCTCACCAGACACCAAATGTACCAGGTCCTTGATCTTGGACTTTCTAGCCTCCAGAATGGTGAAAAAATTTTGTTTGTTGTTTATAAATGACCCAGTCTATGATATTTTGTAATAGCAACCCGAATGGACTAGGAAAACCTTTAAACATATCTCACTGAGCATAATCTCTTGATGAGTAAATTAAAACTTATAAGCATCAATTATTTATGTGTGCTTGAATGTAGCTAGACTTCAGGATAAGATAAAATATATTAGAATTACCATGTTTGAGAGTGGCACCTGTTTTTGATTAAAGGTGATAGGACCAGAACAGAATAGGTTAACTTTACAACTTATTTCAATGTGATAAATTACCCTCAAAATTTCTCACCTTACCACACAGACACAGGCACACACATACACACACACACACACACACACACACACACACAGGTCATTTCAGTTTGGGTATCCTTCTTCCTTGTTCTTTCCTTGGACTTATTATGAGATGGTGGACATATGCGGAGAAACTCACTATGCAATCAGTTTTAGATAATGGTATGTGTATTGCAAAGTGACAGTGGTTTAAACCCTATAGTACATTGTGTAACATTCACTCTATTCACTTTGATGTAATTATGTGGAAGTCAAGCAGAGGTTGTCTTTTCAAATTGCTTATTTACTCCAGAATTATTCAGTACAACAAAACATTATCCAGTGTAAAGTCACCTAATCTATCTCAGAGAGACTCTTCTTACTTAGATATTAATTTGAGGTAAGGGAAGAAGGACACAGTATCTTACCTCCTAGGTGAGGCTCCCTGGTGGTCCTGGTGACGTGGATGCTCTCCGTTTCCTAGGAAGCAGCCAAGGCCATCACTTCAGATTAGATCCATCCAGAGTTTTCTTCACAGGAAGATCCATACCCTCCTTCCAGAGCATTAGAAGAGTTGGTGGGTATCACTGGAGTAGAAGTAAATGCCACAGTGCCAGGAAAGTTCAGGGACTTTATTCTTAGAAAATGCAAATGTGTCAGTCTTAAATTAAAACAGTGCATGTGTTGACTCTGCTACCCACACCAATCTGGCTATAGGTTTTACCTATATGAAAATCATGCAGCCCTAACATGTTTATCTTGATCATTCCAAATAAGTGGCTGTTACAGATGGGTATTGATAAGGCGCTATGTCTGGGGCTGTGACTTATGGTCATAATTTGTGACACAAACACTCTGAAATGTGTAGAGGTCATTAAATCCCAACCACCCAAGTTGATTGTTTTCTCTCTTCTATCTTTTTGTCATTTTCCACTTTTTCTTTTCCTCACTTTTTTTCAATAGATCTCAACATATTTTTTGAACTCTTTACTCTCTTAAAAATCTCTAATTTTTCTAATTTTTCTTATACAACCTTCCTTTACGCTATGTGACCATCACTTAGGTTATCCCTGAAAAACTACAAAACAAACCAAAATAAGGCAAATAATAAAGCCTACTAAATCTCTGATCCCAATACATTGTTTACAACTTAGTTACTTAGTTTGAAAATGTAGAGATGACTCCATTTCTTATTGATATCTGTTTTTCTCAATTGTCATTGCTAAAGACATTTTGTTTATTTTGATGTTACAGATATTCACATTTATTACTTAAGCGTCCTCAGTAAGTAGATTGCTTAAGAGTTCCACTGTAGGAAAACCAACTCATTTTCTGTGAAACCAAACTACATTTAGATACTGTTTGATTATTAATGGGGTTTTCAGGAAGAGTTTACCAAGCTGGAGCTGACAGTTGTCTATATTTTATAGTTTGTAGGATATAAGGAAAGATTCTTCCACCAAAAATAAAATAGATAAGTAAAAAAGTACCATTCAGAAATTATATCATCAGTAATTTCTACACTGTGTATTAAACATTACCCTTTGTGTACTCCTATTTTGAATTAAAAAGATAATCACTTCCCAATTGGCATAAGTTCACTGTTTTCCTCAGATCAAGAAGATTATAAACTGGATGAAAGTACTGGTGCATATCAAGGGAGGGAAGAAATAGAATCCAATTTGAGAACCAAAACGAGGTTCCAGATCATTAGATGCAATTCTCTCCATTTTGCAGACAAGGCAAATACGGACAGGAGAAAGATGATTTGCTCTACCTCATTTATTTGTCTTGCCACATGCTCAGCATACATTCCTTTCTTGGGTAAATCTCTGGATTTTTACTATGCCAAATCCTAAATAGACTGTCCAAAATGAGAATTTTAATCTAATGACACATTTGTCAACATCACCGGTACCCTCCAGGGCCAGTATTTTTAAAAATCTTTCTAAAATATTAAATTTATAACTATCTGAAAAAAACACATCACTTTAAATTTTTTCAGTACTGTAATTTATGTTGATCAGGTACTTCCACTTGCCTTTGAATGGGCTGATTTATTCCTAAACTATGACTGTCACCATCTGCTACTTTTCCTTTCGTATAACCTATTTTTATCTTCAAAGCACCCTTCCCTTATATTCAACTCTTTGGTAAATATAAAGCAGCCATTGCCCTGTTGGCTATAACCCTGCTGCCTTATTCCCTAGCACCTAAAGAATCGTTGTGGTTGTTTTCATTACCTTTCATCTCTGCTGAAAATGAGAGAGTAGGAGGGGAGACAAGGTGATGGTTCCATCATAGGCTCTACTTCAAAAGAGCCTTGATCATGAAAGGAGGTGAGGACCATGCAAGCTGGCTTTCTCTTCATGCATACAATTAGCTTATCATTGAGTAATTTACTCTATAATTATTATGAAATCTGATGGCCTCTAAAGTTAGGTATATTCTTAACATAAATTTATTTCATGTTTCATTCCACTTAAAAAAACTATATTGAGTTCATACCAGGGATCAGATATATTATAGGCTACAACGATGAAAAAAATTCAGTTCCTTCTGTCATAGACTTCATGGCCTACTCTGTAGTCCAAACATGCAAACATTTTTAGTATATTAATATCTAATACATTGGAGGAAAATATATTTTTTGAATTTTATGTATAGCATACAGTGAGACAAATATTAAGGGGCAAGTATAAAATGCATGCAAGTTCAGAGAAAGGAGTCAAACAGAGCCTATATGTTTTCTCTGTGTTTTTATTTTAATTCATTAAGACTCCTTCTGATCTAGACACTCCCATACTCCCTTTCCCACCAACACACACACATAATCTTCACTCTACAGACAGAACTAAGCTGACCATGCTACCACTGATCATTTCACTTCACAAACTTGTTTACAAACTTGTTTATAATCCACCCAGTGGCCTGACTAGTTTTAGTGCAAATGAAATACAACTGGTTATTTAGATGAATTAGCCTTTTCTTCCCAGATCTGTGTGGTTTATATATTTATTTTATTTTATTTTGTAGTGATGGGGTCTCACTATGTTGCCCAGGTTGGTCTTAAATTCCTGACCTCAAGCAATCATCCTTCCTCAGCCTTATGTGTATGTGTATGGGGGGGGGGGCGGATATTATTCATAGAGACACCTGTCTTTCCTGTAGAAAACTGATGATAATCAAGGTACCTTGGACTCATCACATTTACAGTCTTTGTCTTTCTACTTACAGAAATAAAATTTGGATTAAATTTATCTGTAGTATGTTAGGTAACCCATAAATGGCCGAGTTTGCAAACCTGTTTTCACTTCTTGGGTGTGAGACTCAGCAAACATAGAGTACAAAGGCTACATGAGAGAAATATCAAGGAGAGGAGTATGCACAGCTTCACAATGCCTCTCTAGCCCCCCACAGATGTGCAATCAAATTTTGTATTCAGTGAAACCCATGTAGAATGAGAAACTTACCAGTGTCAAGGAACAAAGAAACCACAGGCTCTCTCTTTAACACAATTAGTTGGAATGGGAGGTGGGATCTACTTTCAACTAAGGCAATTTCTTATGTTGTCACACCACAAAAATAGATGTTTCTGCTGAGATGCAAAGACAATTGAAAAAATATTCAAAGGAGATTTAAGAATTCATGCTTTCTAAACCCCTTATTCATATTAAAATTGAAGGTATAAAATGATTGAAAGTTGGAGAGATGGAGTGGACTTATTCTTCCCCTCACCTGAAACTTAGGGAAAGGGAACTTTAAGCAACCATCTGCAAAAATATGCAGTTGACCATTTCAAGGAAACTGCAGCAATATATGAGCATATTTTTCGGAGGAATGGACAAAAGCAGAAGACAGACACACACACCCAGAGCAAGAGAGTGCTAGTTTAAATATCTATAAAATTCAGAGAGAGCCTTAGAAGGTTATATTAATAGTCATAGTTGGCAGGATGTAGGAGTACTAGGTGACAAAAGTAAGAAGTTGACCACTTGACCCCTCACTAAACTCAGTCTTCTCTTTAGCATTTTATTTATCTAGGACAATGGAGGAGTTTGAACTATAAAGCAAGTTGTAATTTCAGATTATTCTGAGAAGACATTGTATTTATTGAGTTGAGATAGTGTAGCTTCTATCTTAAAGTGACCAATATAGCTGCATTACCTAAGCATGAGCACTAAAGCCATGGCATCTTATCAAGTTTTCATCCAGAGAATGAGGGAAACCAAGTGATACAACTGTATTCAAATGGATAGAAGGAAACTATGATGCATTCCTTATGATTATATGCTATAAGTTGAGCTGATTAAATGTAATAGTTATGTATTTATTACTGCATCATTAAGCCTACACCAGGCTGGCCATAGTATAACCACACTTAGTATGACTGATTTATTGAAGAGTTGTAACTCATCACAGTTTTTAATAAGAAACCATTTAATTTTTCTACTAACTTTTTGGCAATTCTTCTCTATAACCCCCCCCCCATTGATCTTGTTTTTAATTTTTTGACTAGATTCCATGCCAGTCACTTCAGTTTATTCAAACCATGTCATTTCATTTTCAAAATCCAGCCCTTTTTTATTTTAAAATTTCATTTAAAACACATCTCCCCTTCCTGTATTGCAGGCCAGTCCTATCTGTGGCTTTAGCAGCTTTAGTAAGTAGATCTGGGTTCACATTTTAGAGCTTACCCTGAGTAGTTAGGTGATCTTGGTGTTTGTCCTTTAATAGTGAGCCTACAGAGTCTCTCCTCTAGAGGTCTCCATACATGCAATTGGTTTCTATAATGAGTAGGTTCTTCTTACTGTGCTTATTTTGTAACTCCTCACGCTAAAATTGAGAAACCTAGATCCCATAATCCCATCCATTTGCTCAGGGCTGAATTCCAATTATATGTATAGTGTTTCATATTTATTAATCCCTACCCCATGGAATAATACCTTTGCTAATGACAGTACAGTGCTTTTGTGTAGTCCCTTTTGTACTTAGTCTTTTAGGCTAAACTTATTTCCTAAACTGCTTAGGTGAGTAATGTTTTCCCACTTCCTTCTTCATATATTTGTCATACAGTATGAAGATTGTCATGGAGTGTCTGAAGCCAGTTGAAATTGTATCAACTTTGTGTTGCTTTCTTTTCAAGCTGACTGCCTGATATATACTTTCTCCAATGTTCAGGTCAGTATTTTAATAACACTATATCTCACTGAAGAGATCTCCATGATCTCGCTAAAATTCAGATTTCTTTCTCTCCTTATTTCAGGGAATTTTAATTTGATTATTATTGTGTAACATGTGCCTCACACTTCATTTGCCACAAAGTATTTATTAAAATTTAGGTATTAACTGATGATGCTAATATATTAATATTTATCATATTTCATTTAAAGAACATTCTTTGTTTAATTGCATCAATTGATAAACTTCACATCTCTAATTTTTTCCTCCATCTTATGATTGTCCATTCATATTTATATTGCTTTTTGGCTGTTGCTATGATTGCATGTTTTTGTCCTCTCTAAAATTCATGTGTTGGAAACAATCTCCAATGCAACAGTGTTGGGAGGTGGGGCCTCATGGGAGATGTTTAGGTGATGAGGCCTCTGCCCTCATGAATGTATTAATGCCTTCATGAAAAGGAGCTTGCAGGAATGGGTTTTTTCTGCTCTTCTGCCAAGTGTGGACATAGCATTCCTCCCCTCCAGAGGGTGCAGTGCTCAAGGCACTATCCTGGAAGCTGGGCTCTTACCTGTCAGCACCTTGATCTTGGATGTCCCAACCTCTAGAACTGTAGGAAATAAATTTCTGTTCTTCGTTATCCAGTCGCAGGTATTCCATGATGCAGAATAAGACAGATGTTCTCTGTGCCAAGGTGTTAACCTTCTGGCATGATGACTTAGTAGAAATGTCTATCATTTTAATTAAGCAATGACTTAGTGAGAATTTGGGCAGTATTGTTTCCTGAATCCTTTGCATATTTTCAATGAGGTGACTCCTACGTTATGAGTCTCACAGCGCCATACCTTTGCCAGATAGAACTAAAAGCTTACACGTTCTAGGGATGAGGTCAAATGTTCCTATATTTCACATTCATAGACATCCATTGTCCACCTGGAATAGTCCCAATTGTCACTCATGGTTCTACTATAGGAGTGGCTACTATTGTTCTTATAGAGGAATGTATTTATACTAAAGATCATTGCTTATGTGATTAATGCAGTTGGGGTGATGTCCTCAGCAGTAAAGTAGCTCACATGGAATGACTGTTGTGAACGTCTTAGCACAATATGTGGGAATCCTTCCTAAAAGGGCCAACAATAAATAAACTATCATCTGTCACAATGTTTCAGGGGAGACTTTCCTGTTTACATACCATCTCCTATACTGACACCCTCGGTTTAATTGACTAAGGAATATTTTGAAAAGTTACCATAAAATTAGCATCTTAAATTACTCAGTGTATATATATATTGCATAATGTAGTAAGTATCCAAATATATTTTAGATAATTAGGCATTAATCTTTATTCAAGAAAACCAGCAGCAATCTTCCTTTAGAGCCCTATAAGCCCTTAACATATGTTAGAGGATACAGATAGTTTAAGAAAAGAAAAATAGGATAAATAAAATAAAAAAGAAGGAAGAAGCAAAGCATATTTTAAGAGGTACAGAAAGACCAGTTTAGCTGGAGTGAAGAACTCATTAAAAAAAAAAAAAGAAAGAAAGATGATCTAGCCAAGTACTGTGGCTCATGTTTATAATCACAGCACTTTGGGAGGCCAAGGTAGGAGAACTGCTTGAGGCCAGGGATTTAAGACCAGCCTGGGCAATATAACAAGATCCCATCTCTAAAAAAAATTTAAAAATTAGCCAGGCATGGGGTATGCACCTGTAGTCCTAGCTATTTGGGAGGCTGAGGAGGGAGGATCGCTTGAGCCCAGGAGCTGGAGGCTGTAGTGAGCTCACTATGATCACACCACTGCACTCCAGCCTGGGTGATGAAGAGAGACCCTGTCTCTAGAAATAAGTAAATAATAAAAAAATTTAAAAATATGACTTATGAAAAGTTTTCTTATTTCTTTTTAAGTGATTGGAACCTCTTTTATGGGCTAAGATATCAGTACTGTTTGGATCTCTGTGCGACTGAAGTAATCTTGACATTGCTATGGATTTTCTGTTTGAATTCAACACAAGCCCTTAAACAATTCTGGAACCAGCATATTACAACCGTATTTTTTATAAAGTGATTTTAGTTTCATAATCTGACTTGATGCTTAAAACTCTGTTAAAAAATAGGTATGAAAGACTACTTCATTCCCAATTTTAGATAAGGGATGTAAGGGTCAGAGATTGGCCTGTGATAGCAGAATCCTGGAGAAATGACCTTTTCTTCCAGGTCTCCCTGGTCAGCCGTCTCAATGCGGTTCCTAAATAATGGCTCCTCTTCTTGACTACCTTTTCCAAAAAATATTCTCATGACCACAGAGTATATTCTGGGATGTGTTCTGTAAGATTTTCTGGAAAATTGTTTCCTATAATTTATTGCTCTGGATATTTGTGCTCATGCCTCCTCCTCAGTCAATTATGACATAGAATCTCCATGTAAGCGATTTTCAATAATATTGGAAAAACCACCCTATTCTAAAAAGAAGTACATCCTCATGCAGAACACTAGCTCATAATTGCTGAGCATTTAACATGTGCCAGTTATCTGCACTGAGTATGTTTTATAACAACTTATCCTGCCTTCCTGACCACTCTACACTGCTTTCTGGAATTGCACAATTTCCTTCTCATTAATTCAGTTCAGGGCAGTGTCCGTAATACAATGGTAATACCATTAGGAGAGTTAACCTATTAAACATTGGCAATCATTTAAACATTTCCATGACCCTATCTTAAAAACAGATGTAGATAAAAAGCTGGAGAAGAGAGTATGAGTGCCCTGATTTAGCCTGATTTGTCCATGCCACTCTGCCCTCTAGCCTATTAGAGGAAAGTCAGGACGATGTTAATGTATGCTTGTGTAGAAATGCAAGACTGCTCCTTCCTCTCCACAATCTGTTCCAGCTGTAGCCCAATTAAATTCAACAGTTCACAGGTGTTCTGAGAAATGCTTTCAACATAAAACCCCAGTTGTCTTTAGGGCTCTTCACTCTTTTTAGTGCTCTTTAAATTTGAAATATTCTTCCAACAAAACAAACTACATTTGCAAATGAAGAACAAAAATACAACAGATGATGATGAAGATGCTAGTAATTATAAAAATATTATGAATTACAAAAGGAAAGATTCTTTTGCCACCAGCTGGAATCCCAGTACATTTAACCTAAATCTAAAGAAAAATAATATTGTATTGATTGAAGAGGATGAAGGATGAGAGTGGGATATCGTGATGTAATATGTATAAGGAGAGTAAAAAGGAAAATATAAGAATTTATACACCATCTTTTCTGCCATATTTAAAGCATCAGCTCCTCCTGCCCCTATTTTCTGCATTTAAACACCTAGATTATTTACACACACACAGACAAACACACACATTTCCACATCTGGCCAATGAATGCACCAAGAACACGTTCTCTGTGAGTATTTTCTGCCTCAATCCAGAGGGAAAAAATCTGACAGCCAGTGATTGTCCTTCCACTTAAAATTACAAAAGACGTTAATTCACTCCTAAGGATTTTTGGAATTATTACAGATAACTAAGGTCTGAATAACATGCAACATAAAAATATGTGATTTTTACATTGTAGAAGTCTGCCTACTGAGTATATATATCCAGTATTTGAAGAAATCTTTGGTAAGGTCTGAATTTGGAGGGTAATTGCCATAAAGGAACACATGAAATATGAATTTTTCACGGGTAAACCAGAATTAAACCAATTCAGTTATTCATTCATTCAGCAAATACATACTGAGTGTTTACTATGTTCCAGGCACTGTTCTATAAACTGGGCTGGGGCAATGAACAACACAGACTAAAGATCTTGCCTTAGGGAATCTTCAGACAGGTAATAAACATTAAACATATCAACTAACTAAATAATCTAGTAGTAGATGATAGGTATAGTAGGAAAAAAAGAAAGAAAAGGAAAATTCTAGCAGGGAGAGGGGAATCTGAAGTTCAAAAGGAGGGGTAAGGGTAGAGATGATGGGAAATGGCAAAAAGCAAACTTTGTCTACTTCATTTATCTCAGAAATGCTTGTGTTTTGGGGATGAATCCGGCATTAAGTATAGACTTTTATTATTTCCTAAAATTAGGACAAGGAAATTACAAGTTTCATTTGGTGATGATGTTGATGATATTAATAATTAAACTTTTTTGAGCACTTACAATGTGGCAAACACTGTGCTAAATCACTTTATGTGAATCATTTCATACAATACTCACAAAAACTCTGTAGGATACTTAATGCAAGCCCATGGATTTGAAAAATCAGAAAAATATGGGTAAGAGAGGCAGAATAATTCACCCAGTTCCACACGGTGACAGAGCTAAAATTCAATCTGTGTCTTTAATCCCAAATCCATGCTATTAATCATCACTTGTATAAACATGTTTTACTTATTAGGCACATATCACAGGCAAGGAATTTTTAAGTGCTTCAGAAATATTAGTTCATATGAATTCTTGAAATAATTCTATATATAATTGAATATTTTCTAGAAATTTTGGGTAGGCTGAATAATAGCTCCAAAAATATACACGTCCTAATCCCCAAACCTGTAACTGTGTTACCTTCAATGGCAAAAGGGACTTTGCAGAGGTGATGAAGTTAAAGATCTTGCAATTGAGAGTTTATCCTGAATTATCTGGGCTCAGTATAATCCCAAGAGCTCTTATAAGAAGGCAGCAGCAGGATCAGTATAAGAAAAGATAACGTGAAGACAGAATCACAGGTTAAAGTGAGGTGGAACCATGAGCCAAAGAATGCCAACAGTTTCTAGAAGTTAAGGCAAGAAGACAGAGTCTTCCCTAGAGCTTCCAGAAGGAACACAGCCTTGCCAACCCATTTTTGTACTTCTGATCTTCATAACTATAAGATAACAAATATGTGTTGTTTTAAGCTATCAGTTTTGTGGGAATTTGTTACAGCCACAATGTGAAATTAGTGTGGACTTATGATGTAAACATGGGGTGCTGCTGTCACAAATATCTAAAATGTGAAAATGGCACTGCAGTTGGGTAATGGGTAGAGGCTGGAAAACTTTTGAGGAGCATGATTAAAACTGCTTTGTTTGTCTTGCACAGACTGTTAGATATATGGATGTTAATGACTCTGCTAGTGAGGCTTCAAAGTGTGAAGCACAGTAGAGAAAATTTATATTGTTCTACAGAATTTTTCAATCATCACAAAGAGACCGTTGGTAGAAATAGGAACAGTAATGGTACTGCTTGTGAGGTCTCACAAAAAAGTGAAGGATATGTTATTGGAAAATAGAGGAAAAGTGATTCTTGTTATGAAGAGGCAGACAGTTAGATTGTGTCCTACAGTTACGTGGAAAGCACAACTTAAAGCAACAAACTTTGAGAATCCTAAGCAAAATGTGGAAGGCAAAGCCTGATTTTTTCTACCTGTATATTAAGGGTGAACATCCCTAACCTAAAAATAAAATCTGAAACTTTTTGAGCACCACCATGACTCCACAAGTAGAAAATTCCACATGTTAGCACTTAACACAAACTTTGTTTCATGCACAAAATTACTAAAAATATTATATAAAATTATCTTCAAGCTACGTGTATAATGTCTATATAAAACATAAATAAATCTTTTGTTTAAAATTGGGTCCCATCCCCAAAATGTCTCATTATGTACCTGAAAATAATAGGTCATTAAGTATGGAATGTCAGATTTTCTTAAGTACAAAGTTTGACAGTTGGTACCTCTGACATTTCACTTTGACAATTCTAGTTTTATTTTTATTGTGAAGGCGCATTCTCAGTCTTTTAAATGCACATTTTGGCTTGTGATTACCTTTCAAACTTTTTAAAGCAATTTTTGTGAAACCATGGATAAGTCAAATATTTTGTATTGTTTTCGAATATGAGTTCCATTGTGAAACCCATGCAGCACAGACAACTTGAAATAAGCAATGAAGTGTTGGGAAGGATGTGGCTAATTAACACACAATACGTCAAAGGTTTGGGAAGTTCCATTCTGGTGACTTTAATCTTGAAAATGAGGCATGTGGGTAACCTGAGACCAAGGTGGATAATCATGACCCAAAAGCTATAGTGGAAGAGAATCCATCTCAACCTACACGTAAATTAGCAGCAAGGTTTGACATTACTATTCCAGCAATATTGGAACATTTTGAATAAATCAGCAAGGTAAAGAAGCTGGATAGATGGATTTTGCATGAATTAAACAAGCATCAGAAAAGAAATCATCTTGAAGCTTACCTTTCTTGGCTGTCACAACACAAAGGTGAAACATTTCTACACCATACTGTTATGTGTGATGAAAAACGGATTCTTTTTGATAATCACAAGCATTTGGCACAATGGTTAGATAAAGATGAAGTGCCAAACACAGTACAAAGACAAATAATCATCAAAAAAAGCTAATGGTATCTGTTTGGTGGTCCAGTGCTGGTATTATCTACTGCAGCTTCAGGAAACCCGGTCAATCCATTATAGCAGATGTCTACTGCAACCAATTGGATGAAATGATGAGGATGCTTGGAATTAAGCAGCAGAGATTGGTCAATAGAGACAGGCCAATCCTCTTGCAAGACAATGCTCCACCACGTGTTACACAAATAACGCTGCTCAAACTACAGAAGCTGGGCTTGAAAACTCTGTCATCCACTGTATTCACCAGACCTTCCCCCAACTGACTTACCATTTCTTCCAGGCTTTGGACTCCTTCTTGCAAGGAAATATATTCAATTCTCGACAAGCTGTGGAAAACGCCTTTTGCAATTTCACCCCACTCGCTCTCCAGGCTTCCTTGCTGCTGGCATAAACAAGCTACCGTTAAGATGGCAAAGCTGTGTAAATAGTTTAGGTGCATAGTTCGATTAATTGTACTGCTTCTGGTCTGAGATATAATAAATTAGACTTTTGATTTGAAATCAGACATTTCATACTTAATGACCTAGTATTTCAAAATCCAAAAATTTCAAACTCTAAATACTTCTTTCTCAAGCATTTCAAGTAATGGATGCTCAAATAGCAGCAAAACGAAGGGAAAAAAGAGATAAATTGAGGAAAAAATTATTAAGCGAAAAGGAACTAGGACCTAATGACTTGGGAAATTATTTTGGCCTATCAAGATTGCAAAAGATGCTATCATCAAGAGATTCTCTGTCAGGAAAGAATCCTCTGGAGATAAAACCAAAGACCAAATACAAATCTTGGTAGTTCCTTGGAAGGATCAAAATCTTAGAGTATTCAGTCACTCAGAGGACTCTGAAAAAATTAGGCTTATGATCCATTGATTCCCTCTACCATCTCAACAGAAGACAAAAATAGAAATGTGATCATCTAGGAAAGGCCTGTCTAGGAGCCTCTTGTTCCTGGGCTCACATTATACATAATATCTCAATCAACAATCAATCCATTAATCAAAAAGCAAATATGTTTGAGGTATTTACTTTTTGTTTTTGCCTGTGTTAAACACTTGGGAAAATAGGAAAGGAGAATAAGTTTGATGATTGCTTCTAAGGAAATTACAAATTACTTGGGGATTTTTAAAAAATTAAATATAAGAGAAAAATAGAATAAATTATAATTAAATGATTAAATGTATAGTCTAACATTACAATAGAAGTTGAGAGGAGACAGACATACGTAGAGGGTTTGAGCCTTCCGGCAGGGAGGTGATATTTAAGTTGGACTTTTAAGAATCAATGTTATTTTCGTGTTGAGCAGAGTAGGGGATAAGCAACAAAGAAAAAAGAACTTCAGGGTAAAAAGTACACATTGGCTTAAATCAGAGAAAACCCCTATTTGGGGGCTGGGGAGAGTATGTTGGATAAATTGTGATCAGAATTTATTGAAGGATCATTGAAAGAATCAACTTACTAGAGGCTTGAATCAATCACAAATGTGTTTGTTTTTAAGTTAAAAATGCCTATCCTTACTCCAGCTTTCTTCTGAATAATAAGTAATAAATAAATAGTCTATCTTTTATATTTCACAATGTACCATGTTAAGTAGATTAATATGTGAATTATTAAACTGACAAAAGTAAAAAGAAGAATATAGTCTTCTTTTATAATCAGAAACATAAATTTAATTATTTTATGTGATACAAATTTATATTTGAGTGCATGTGTATTTGTGCACATAATACATTAACTGTGTAAAAATTCCAGATCTATTTATGAAGGAATGCCAATAACTGTGTTGAAAGCTCTTATACAGTAAATTAGCTGTCATGCCAGTGTCTACCTAGAAGTGGAGTGTGTCATAAATACAGGTTTTATTTGCTTTTGTTAAATTCCAATTAATTTTGTCCCTATTCTTTTCTGTTTTTGAAAAAATTCTTTCATCAAATTATTTGCTTTATGGGAGATTTATATTTGCCTAATGATTTTATAATTACTCTGATTTGTTATTTTAAAAAAGGCAACATCTTAGATTCGTAGATATTTTGAAGTATATGAGACCCAACTTGCTAAAAAGAGACAAATAATAAGATCATTAAGTTTTGTTTCCCATTTGGGATAAAAGCATTATTATTGCTTTAAAATGTACTAATTAGGCTTGTTTCAGATCCTTAAGGAGTTGAAATCTGAATAATCTGATTTCATGGTCTTTAGTTTTTTTTGCTTTTTAGCCCACTTCTCTATAATACAAAGCAGATCAGGTTAAGCTTCATCTGCTGGCTTTTACCTAATATAGAGACTTTATTACAGCAACTGTACTTTTGTCATTGTCACACATTTATTACCCTTCCTATTCCCATCTCTTTCTGCCAACTTCACTCAGCCTGAAATATCCTCTACTTTCTCTCTTCTACTCCATGCTCTTCAGCAGAATCATGTTCTGAAAAGTATCTTTCTGAAACTACTCTCACCACTTTCTGTGTGCTCTTTTAATCTGTATATGGAAAATCCTCAGGCATATTGAGGAATTTCTAAATAGTGAGTTTTCTTAATTTTTTTAATGTGGCCTACAGTTCAAAATTTCCAGAAAGTTACCTCAATCTGCCTACATAATCTTCAAATAATATTCTCTGTAGACAATCAACATATACAACAAGTAAAGCAATTTGAAAAAAAGGAAGAAAATAGCAACTACAACAGAAAGAGATAATTTGTATTTTCCCCTTTCCCCCTCACTATAATCTCATATAATATTGGAAAAAAAGATACATTTATTTATTTTAATAGATGAGCTTTAAACAAAGACAAGGGAATCTTATCTTTTTTTAAAAAAAAACAAGTGTTAAAAATAAAGTATATTAAAGCCAGAGAGGTAAATATATTAGTTCATGGTGTGCTAATTTAGCTAATAGACTCAGTTCGTGGGCCTGGATATTTGAGGCTGTGGATGTATTGCCCATCTGAATAAAGAAATTAGTTCTTGTCCCCATGGCAAAAGGCAAAGTGGAACTGGGGCAACTATCATAACTTCTGGCTGTGAAATTACTCTCCCCACATTAAAAGGTATCAAGAGAAAATATACCTTTCCTGTTGTCCAAAGAATTTTAAAAGACATTGTTATCCTTTTTGATACAATTATGAAAATGTATTTTCTATGAGGAATGAAAACTGCTGCTTGTGACCAAGATGGAATAACCAGGACTGAATTTGCTTCCTGCTACTAACAACTAAAATAAAGAAACAGGCAAAATATACGAAACAATGAATTTCAGACATTGAGCATCAGGCAGCAAATGGTAGTGAACAGGGAAAGAGAGGAAACAAATGAGGTGAGCCATCTGATTGCTCTAGCTTACTGACTCAAGAGTGTTTCTAAACTGCAGTGCAAGAAGTGGAAAACCAGTTGGAGCCTGGCAGTCTGTCTAAGTTGTGAAGACAGATAGTCTCAGTAGACGACAAGTAGTTAGAACTCACAGGGTAAAAAAATGAAGAAAAAGGAGCAGTGAAGAAAGAGTCAGAGGCTTTGAGATTTCCAGAAGGTCCCCCTTTGATACTGAAGCTGAGCTCAATAAGCACATGCATATTTTTTTAAATTCCCCCAAAACTGAGAAATACCTATCTAAAAGAGTCATACAAAACAATTCCCAGAAATGAAATAGCATGGGGACTATTTTATGTTCACACAAGCCAGAGAAGGCCTTTTAAATGACTGGATATTGGATAGAATAATAATTATAAAGTAATGCCTCAGTAGTAGGGCAATGACATTCCTAGATTAAATTAGCTCTGATTCTGCCTAATAAAGCTTAAAAAAGAAATCTTGAAAAAAAAAGTCAAGATGTTTCCAAGTAACTTAACTATATCCCAAAACAAAGCTCAATGATTTTTATAGGAATGCAAAATTATCTAGGACCCAAGATAAAATTCATAATATCTGGAACCCAATCAAATATTACCAAGCATGAAAAGAGGTTGGAAACTGTGATCCATACTGATAAGAAAAATAAATCAATATGAAAAGACACAGAAATGACATAAACTTTAGAATTAGTATACAAGGTCATTAAAACAGTTATCACATAATTTTCATATTTTTAATAAGATAGATAAAAATATTACGCATGCTCAATAGGACATAGAAGAAATTTAAAGAGACCTGGACTGAACTTCTAGTTTATAAATACCACAGTGTTTGATACAGATACACTGGATGGTTTGAATCACAGATTAGAGGTTGCAGAAGAAAAGATTAGTGAACATGAAAACATGGCAGGAGAACTATCCAGCAAAAACAAATTGAGAAAAAATCAAAAATATTAAAAGGATGAAGGGAGAATAAATGAAATGTGGAAAAAACCTCAAGAAGCCTAATATATGTATAATAGAAGTCATTGAAAGGGATAAGAGGGAGGGAGGTCAGATGAAATATTTTAAATGATAATCAATTTAAAAATTCTCAAATTTGATTAAAACTATAAACCCACATTTCAGGTAAACAATGAATATTTTTTAAAAGACAACTATAAATTCACAGATCCAAGAAATTCAAAAAATCTCAAGTACATTCTTGAAGAAAAATTACAAAAAAAACCCTTGATATTGAATTGCTTAAAACCTGAGAAAAAGTAAATAATTCAGAAACAACTAGAGGAAAAAGCTATTATACAGACAGGAGAACAAATGTAAGAATGAAAATAGACTTCTATCATAAGTCCAAAGATGATGAAACATTATCTTTCAAATATGAAAGAGAAAAGGCAATTTAGCAAAAATACCTTTCTTAGTGAAAATGTCTTTCGAAAGCAAATAAAGACATTTCAACATAGCAAACCTGAAAGAATTTGTCACCAGCATGCCTGTGCTATGAAAATGTTAAAGCAATTCCTCCAGACAGAATGAAAATAATACTAGCTGGAAACTGACAGCTACCCAAAGGAATTAAGAACAGCAAAAAAAAAAAAAAAAAAAAAAAAAGGCTAAATAAGTGCATAAATAAAAAGTAATATTTTATCTTGATTTTGAAATCACTTTAAAGATATTATTTAAACCAAAAACAATAAAAATGCAACATAAAACTCATTAAAGTGTCTGGCAATAATATAACAAATGCTAGAAGAGAGAAAAGTATTGCAATAATGGGAGGTGGTTATATTGTACATGAAATAGTACAATAAGTCATTACTTGAAAGTTATAAACCCAAAGTAACCATTAAAGGAAAAAAAAAGAATTATAGCTAATAAATCAACTAAGAAGGTAACACTGAATTATTAAAATATACACAGCTAATCCAAAGGATGACAGAAAAGAAGAAATGGGGGAAAAGAACATATGGAACTAATATTAAAAATAGCAATATAGTATATTTAAAAGCAACTATATCAATAGCTACCTCCAAACACTCCAATGAAAAGTTAGAAATAGACTAAAGAAAATATAAGATATTAAAATTTGCTTCTTGAAAAAATCCACTCTAAATATGATGTCACAATAGTTTAAAGTAAAAGTATAGGAAAATATATACCATACTAACATTAATAAACAGATATATGGAATAGTTATATAAATGTCAGACAAATATAATTTCATAGCAAAGAATATTACTAGGGATTAAGAGGACTATTTCTTATTGATAGTGGCATCAGTTTACCAAGAAGATTAATAGAAATCTAAGTATTAAGCTAATCTAGATTAAGCTTCTGAAGTTTTTATGTTGTGAATCAAAGCATACACACATACCCCCAAAATTGCATTTTTATTCACAATGGACCCCTATTGAGAGGCAAAAAAAAATATGTGTGTGTGTGTATATATATATATAGAGAGAGAGAGAGAGAGCGCGCTACAGATAAATAACCGCACTCTCTCTCTTTAATTATACATATATATATAATATATACACAATTATATATGTATATATAGTCAAAATCTATAGTATAATAGAGCAGCTCTAGAGAATAAAAAACATACATATATTTTATAATACTAAGTTCTATATAACCAAATGTAACAGGGAATTGGAAATGCATGATGCTTATTTAGATGCTAGAATAAATGTAAGTGATGTTCTTGTTAAAGTCAGATTCCTCTAACCATCTCAGAGTTAATATTTAAGAATTATAATGAAGTTGAAATGTAATACACTCCATGTGTTCTGTTCTGATAAGGCTTATTATTTTTAATAAATGGAGTTCATTTTTAATAAATAGATCAAAAAAGAAAAACAGCAATCCTAAAAGTTTATGTACCTAATAATAAGACTTTAAACTATGTGAAGCAAAAATGTATTAAATGAAGAAATATACAAATCTATAATTTTATTCAGGCTTTTTATGTCATATTGTCAATAATTGAACCAAGTAAGCAGAATGTCAGTAAAATATTGAAGACTTGAAAACCACTATCAAACATAAAACAATCCTCAATAGATTTAAAAGGATTAAATCATAGATATTATCTGATCACAATATAATTAAATTAAAAATTAATGACAGAAAGATCACTAAAAAATCCCCAAATATTTAAAAATTAAATCACATACTTCTAAATAACAAGTAGGGAAAATAAGAAATCAAACAGAAACCAGAAACTACCATGAACCAGAATGAAAATAAAACCAAACATACCAACATTTGTGACAGCCAAGAAAAGCAATGACTTGGAAATTTGTGGCCACAAAAACTTATATTAGAATACATATAAGAAAAGTCTCAAATTAAGGATTTAAATTTCCACTTCAAGAAATTAGATTTATCATCACACATGTGGTGGTAAATGAATAAAAAAAAAACCAAAGAAATCAGGTAAAAAGGAGCAAATTAGCACAAAATAATAAGAAAAAATTAAACAATGATGATAAATTAATAAAATAAAAAACAAAATAATAAAATCAAACCAGCCAAAGGCCGATTCTTTGAAAAGATCAATAAGATTCTAGCAAGACTTAGAGGTAGCAAAAACAAGAGAAACAGAGAAATTATGGATATCAGGGATGAGAGAGATTATAAGGGAATATTATAAATAACTCTAGGATAAAAAAATGACAATTTAGAGGAATACCTAGAAAGAAAAAAACTACCAAATCTCACTCAATGAGAAATAAACAACTTAAAGAACTTACATGTATTAAATGAAATAATTTGTTGTTAAATACCTTTCCAGAATGAAAATTCCAGACCCAGATGGCTTCATTGTTTCTATCAAACAATTAAAAATAGTAATAATATACTAAATACTAAAATATTAAAATACAGATATAAAAATATTAACTTCAAATAATGTATATTTGAGACTGTACAGAACCTCCACTAATAGAATAAGTATAGAAGACTTTAGGATATGAAAAAGTCTCATATTTATTGAATACAGAAATACTATAATAAATTAATAGATATTATTTCACACATCTAAATGCTCACTGTCACTGTTGAAATTCATTTACTTATTATATTAATAATTTAATATTTTTCCCAAAGAAATTCTATAAAACATCCTTGCAAGATAAAGATAAAATGCAGTTGTTAATAATTTAATCTACATTAATCAAATTATCATCTTTATGAACAAAGTACATACATTCAAATTGCTATATTCTACTGCTGCTATCATAGTGGATGATTTTCTAATGAATTTCTTTTCTCTAAGATATATGAAAAAAATCCTAAGTATGCTGGGATTGTTGTAAATTCCTTAAATGAGAAATCCATATTGGACAGCAAGATTTGACTTTGAAATCAAGAGAAAGAAGCAAGGAAGTGATAACTGGGATGCACATTCATTTTCAAAGATGAAATGACCTTGCTTACTCCAATCTTTACTTTCTTGTAGAGTCCATAGGCACAGACACTTTGTATATGTCACTAGACCTTTCTGTTGTGCAGTCTTGAGTAATGGCATCTAGTTTATTCAAATATGTCATCTTTAGCCTGTCAGGGCTTAAATCTTGATTTTGCCTAATCTTGTGTATTTGGACAAAAATATTCACCTTTCTGAGCCTCCATTACCTGCTTGATAAAATAGAAATGAAGATAGAAATTGCCTCAAAGGTAAATTGTATTGTCTAAAAAACAAGTGTGTAAATAACTTAGAAAAGTTACTGGCACATCTAAGCATTTAAAAAATACTAGCTATGATTATTTTCATCATCTCAGTGAAGTACATTTGTACCCTGATTCAAGCTTTGAGCCTATGCTTCTGTTTTACTAATCACTAGTCTACTTAGGCTCATCTAGTTAATAATATCAAAAAATTAGGATCAAAAACCAGTATTCCTAATCAAATTTTTGAAATGATCATTTAAAAAAGTAAATATGCTTAAAACATTGAAAGAAAATTCAAATGTAGACTTCATATTGCATATTGATTGCGACAGTCACATGGGGTTTCTCAAAGCTATCAGCACTCTTTTAGCTAATTCCCATCAAAATCAGAAGTTTATTATGATTTTGGTAAATGTGAATCAGATAGGAGAAAATCAAATGAAAGCCTTGCTCAAGAGATTTACAAATTTATTTGATTCAGAAGCAGCACACATTGAAACCTTTTTATTAAATATTTAAGAAAATCTAGGTCAACAAACATATTTACACATATGTTTTAATGTAACTTTATTTGGGGATTGTATAGTGTGTATAATATACTTTATTATTATTTAATCCTTTATAATTACCTAAAATCCCTTTGGAGTATTATTGCTGCTTTACTCTATGCTTTGTATGTAATTGGGGATAGATATGTAACTTGCATTAAGTACTAAGTCAATTCCAAATGTCTATGTTGTTTGGACTCATTTTTTATTAAGCAGATATTTAAATGATGTTAGGCACTTTATTTAAAAAGAAAGAACAACCATGATAGAGTAAATGGTACTAGACTTGTCCTCTTACTCTAAACAACCAAACTCAAAATCTATGAAACAATTATTTTAGACGGTGTGTATCAGGCAGCACAGACTGTGAACCCTGAGAGAAGGCAAATAAATTAGATGAGCCTTGTTGTCATATGTTTTTTTGGCATGGCAGTACTTCAGGACCATGGAGAAAAAGTATGGAGGTCTCATTGGGTCAGGAAGAGAGAGAATAGAGTTGAGAAAAGTTGAAGTGGATAGAATTTACAGAATAGATTATCAGGGCTCAAAAAAAATCTGTTTCAGGGTCCCCTTGAGTCTTTGGTTGAATACTAAGGTGTGCATGTTTAAGTTCAACCCCATGGGGCCAGGAAAATAACAATCACCAGAGAAAGAATAACTACCAGGGAGCTGTAAATGGATAAATTTTCAGAGCTCAGCAATTTGTATTTCCACTATTAGGATATGACAATCATGTCACTGCACATCTCTGACAATTGTTATTTTGACAATTGAAAACTTATGCTTATCTGATGAGTATAATATAGACACATTGTATTACCATCTAGAGCAGACAGATCCCACTAGTACCTATGTCATTCAATAGAATCTCCAGAAGAGCCATGCCTTAGTAGATGAATTAGAAGAAAAATACTTTTAAAAATCTATTATAAATATATCCAATGATTTAGAAAAAGCATAAACAATGTGGAAAGAAATGGAAATTATTAAAAAGAACCTAAAGTAGTGCCAAGATCTAAGAGCAATACAAAAACTAAAATAAAATAAATTCACAGAATGGGCTTATCAGTAGATTTGACACTAAAGAATGAAAGACGATGAGTAAACTTGAAGACACAGTACAAAATACTAAATATGAAATACAAGGAAAAAAAAAGTTTAGTGTAGGGGAGGAGGAAGAGACCTCAGCAATAAATGGTCTAACATTCTTTTTCTTAGAATTCCAGTAGGGAGAAAAAAAAGAAAGAAAATGGAAAGGAAGAAAAAAAAATGGACAAATGTGTTCACACATACACACACACTTTTTCATGAAGTATAGTGTTTTATTAGATCGTTATGAAATGTTCATTTTCAAATCAAAAGTTTAGTTCATTATATCTCAGACAAGAAGCAGTACAATTAATCAAAGTATGTGCCTAAACTCTCCACACAGTTTTGCTATCTTAACAGTAGCTTGTTTATGCCAGCAGCCAAGAAGCCTGGAGAGTGAGTGGCCATGAAATCATGAAAGGTTTTCCACAGCTTCTTGAGGATTATTAGTTTGGCAGATAGTACAGAGTTAATTTGTAAGAGGCCTGTGAGGCTGGGTTCCTCCTGAGAGTAGGAAAAAACCCCACACTGGCAGTTTAGAAAGTAAGTGAGAATTTTACTGGTGGGTTCCAGTTTTAAGCGAATATCCCAATTTTGTTCTTTGCAGGGGACACAACTGTGTCATCTGCTGCCTGAACAACCAATAAAACATTTTCTTAATTTAGCAACATATGCATAGACTCCAGAGCATCATCAAGCTTCCGCTGCCTTACCTCTCTGGTTTCCAGCGTTTTCTTTTTGTTTGTTTTTTTTTTTTTAATCTGTGACCACTGGGAACTCAATTACTTTCTGGAAATTAAGGAGTGACCAAACAAAATCAAAGAACCGTAACTAACTAAACAAACAAAAAGAAATATTTGACATAATACATTCAATATGAATGAGTTTTCTATATTGGGAGTTTTTTCCCCTCAAGGCATCTTCTTTAATGTGATACTAGAATTGAAAGTCCAGACAAGTGTTTCCAGGAGTTTTGATATAATGGATAGCAGAAAAGGGAGCAGTCACTGGGAAGCATTCTTTTCCACACAATGCATTATTATTTTTTATAATGAAATATAAATCCCTTCAGATAAGCATGTGCTCTTCAGTTCTCTTCAGTTACACACTCTCCCCATCTTTTTATATTCTTTTGTGCCTCTTTAATTTATGTTATCTTTCCACTGCCTAAGGGCATTAAAGTTTGCAATACCTGATTTAAGCATTTAATGCTCTCTTTTATATATTTATCCCACTCTTAAGTTTGAAGAGCTTTCTACTTGCTGGTGGTAATAGAAGAAAAAACTAGAGTACTATAGCCTTTTTCTTTCTTTGACTTCTGTTAAAATAATAGTCCCTGCCTCAAGCAGTTGACCTTCTTTCTGGTTCATCCTCCCGCTTAAAACATTGCCTGACAAACCACTTTTCTAATGTTTATTACCCTCATAAGCTACAGTTCATCCTGGGCTCAAATCATCCTGACACCCTTCTACAGTTTTGTCACTTTCTTTCCTTCTAATTTCTTATAATTAAAAAGAAAAAGAAAGAAAAGGAGAGAGGGGAGAAGGAGAGAAAGAGAGAAAGAAAGGAGGGAGGGAGGGAGGGAGAGAGGAGGGGAAGAGAAGGGTAGGGAAGGGAAGGGTAGGGAAGGGAAGGGTAAGGAAGGGAGGGGAAGAAGGGAGGAAAAGAATCCTGAAAAAGGTCTTTGGGCTTGCTTACTATGCATTTTATATAGTTCTCATTTAATCTGTACTTTTAGGTTATTTATGGTTTATGACTAAAATTTCATTTTTGAGGTACCAGTTAATTATGAATCATATTCCTTCCTGAAGTTTCTGGTCATTGGATCATTGCTATACTTCCTATGTAAGAATCCACTTTCCAAAAGTTTCTGAGAACTGGCAAACTCTGCTGAAGATTCCCTTCCTTTATCATCATAAGTTCTCAAAGGATCCAGTCACATCTATATTATGAATATATCACTCTTGTTGGCATTTTATTTCCCCTACATAGCTTTGAGTGATTAAATATATCAGAAAGTCTTGTGTAAGCAAAGTAATACTATCAAAACTACTTGGATCAGTGAAAGTTCCCAAATTACTGTTGAGGCTCAAAGAATAATACCCCAAAGTACAGTGCTTTGGCATGCTGAGCACTTTTGAACTAAAGGAAATTGGAAGTCCTTAGAATCTGCCTCAGAAGCAGGGACTTTCTAACCTTCTTTTGTTTCTCCCACCAAGCACAGGGAGGGGTTCTCTCTGGCAGTTCTCTGACCGGACTGAGAATAACTTCTTCCAAAAGAAACGCATTTTGTTTTAAAACCCCCTCCTTATGAGTCTTATCAAATAACCAGGATATGTTAACCACCTGAGAAGAGAAAAGACTAAAAGTCTTCAGCACTCCAGACAGACTTTTCATCTATTCCTTTGAGGGCAGCTCTGAGAGATTACCTGGGAGACAGGATCTGTGTAATAAAACAACATTTGTTCACAATGAAGTTCCAACCATTTATTAATACCTTCCAGTAATTTGTTACCACCTCCCCCAGAGTTCAGAGAAACTTGGTCCTGGGCTATTGTCTGTTCTTTAGGTTCCAAATAAACTCTCCTAAAATCATTTACTACCTCTCAAAATTGTCTGCATTCCCCCATATCTACGTCCCCTATGAAGAGGGTGCTATTTAGGCTTCAACTGTCTGGCCTCTTTGAGTCTTGTTTTCTATGGCTTATAGGCACACTTGCCGATTAATAAATTTGTATACCTTTTCTTCTGTTAATCTATTGTCAGAGGGTTTCAGCAGACTCAAAATTTCAAAGGGGTGGGAAAAATTCCCTTCATTCCTATATAGCCTAATATTTTCTATATGACAAAGCTTTTAGAAAATAGATGTTTGATAAATATCTGTCAATATTGAATTAGATTTTTTCAGAGATATTCTTGTCCTACAAGAACAATATAACTCTTTTTGCTATATTTCCAACAGTTTAGTAAATAGGTGTTCAGAATTAGCATTCACAATGATGATGCTAAGGACTTGCAGGACCTGAGTTTGATAAGTAATTTCATTGCGAAGAAGCCACTAATTGTTCCCATGGCCTTAGACATGTTAGAAAAATGTCCTATCATAAAGTCTTATTTGCATGTGTGTGGTGGGTCACCCTTTTGTTAACTAGAGAATTCCTGCTCCTGCCTACTTGGATTTTCCAGACATTTGACCAACCATCATTTTATCATCATCATTATATATGATAATGACATTCATATAAGCTTTAGGTGGCACTGATACATGAACACACACACACACACACACACACACACACACATATCTGTTTTTGTGTCAAGAAAGTTCAAGGGGAACTGAATCAACTACAGAGCTTTCTTTATAAAGTAAATTACAAGGTAAATTCTTTAACCTTTCAAATTTCCCACTTAACCCTTACCAAAAGACATTTTTATTTTTTATTTTATTTTTTATTTTTTTAAAGATGGAGTCTCACTCTTGCTTAGGCTGGTCTTGAACTCCTGACCTCAAGTGATCCTCCCACCTTGTCCTCCCAGAGAGCTAGGATTACAGGTATAAGCCACTGTGCCTGGCCTTCAAAGACATTTTTAAAACATCACTTCATATGCACATTGTTTCATATGCAAAGAATTTTAGTATTACCTTTTCTTTTTAATGTGAAGTTGAAAGGCTACCTTTCACCAGCCTCTCAGATTTTATTTTCCTAACTTTTGAGCCCTATGTCATTAATTTGTTACTCAAAATAAAAGTCACTGGGAAAGTGGTAGCAACTTGTTTATGATTTTTTTTATGCCAAAGACTGAAGCTTTTTACAGTTTCTTAAGTGAGTTAAATAAGCCATGCTTTTTCACTCAATAGCTTAGGTAAAAGGCCTAAAAAAAAAAAATATTTTACATTACATACTTTGAAGAATATTCTAATTTAGTTGGAAGGATAGGACATTCTTATCTGAAGCAAAACCTCTGAATACATCTTACAAAGCAATGTGTATGTTAGTTTTGAGGGGTATAACATATTTCACTAAAAAGCAATCAAGAACATAATTTAATAAATTATGAGGTTAAACTCAACTGATACCTCTCCTTTATTTTTCAATATATTTTTGAATGGCAGTTTCATCTTGGAGGTGAATAGTCTAATCATCCAGAGTAATGGATGAAGTGTCAAGGAATAGATAACCTGAGAAATAAACATTACATATATAATATGTATTTTGTATGTTACATATATATATGTATGTGTATGTGTGTATCAATCATATATAAAATGAACACTTTGAGGCAGAGAAAAGCACAACAAAAAAACCAACAATGTGCCTCATGCAGTAGTTGCAGGTCATCTTACTAGAAAGGCCCAGACTTCAGGGTGAGGCTGGAGGCATAGCCAGCAGTCAGCCACTTAAAAAAAAAACCCTCTTGCCTGAAGCAGAACTTCACAATAGAGCAATTAGGAACCTTTTGCTTATTACATTTCTCACCATGTCATATTTTCATTTCAAGGTCAGTCTTTAGGGAGCTTTGTTTATTTGGGCAAAGATGTAAAGTTATTTCGGATCTGGAGGATGGTTCTCTAGCAGAAATATTTGTAGAAATTATTCAAGCAAGGATTTGTGATTGGTCTAGATAGTCTTTAAAATTAAAAGACACCCGTAGGTTTTATGACTTAATGAGTTTGGCTACCACTAGCCAGTTTTCCAATGGAAGAGTCAATGCCTATATTGTTGGATCAGCAGTCTGTTCTTGGTTCTTGGTGTGCTCTGGCCCAAGAATGACCAGACACACAAAAGTCAAGGTAAGCATGAGGCAAAATTTATTGAGCAAAGTAAGACACATTCACCATAGACGGTACACAGGCCCGCTGTCATAACAGGAGGGCCCTGATAATGATCTGGGGTCTCGTTTTATGCTGCTTAGGCTGGGCCCTCCTCATGCTTCAAACATCACCATTAAACCACTCTGACAGACAGTTGGGAGTTATGTAACCTGTCTTACTACACATGAAGATCTCCCATGAGCCTCTCTGAAAGCCCTTTGGGGGGATAAACTGCAATGCAGACTTAAGATAATGACATGATAATTAGCTTTAGGTTGTTGTAGGTCACCTGCCAGACTCTACTGTGACTGCACTGCTTGGCCTGTGGGCTGGGGAATCCTCTGCCGCCTTTTGCAGTTGGAGCTCTAAGTTCTGGTTGGCAGATGGCAGGGCATTCCTTCCTCCCCTAGCTGTGTGGCAATTGCTCAGGGCACCCGCCTTTTTCTCCAAGAGAGCCAGATGTCCCTCACTACCTAACAATATGACTAAAAAACCTAAATTGTAGGATACAGACAGATAAAACGTGTGCTCCTGAGCTGTATCACATCTCTTCCTATAAAACCTACTCACTCTTATATAATCTTCATCTTGGTGAATAACATGAACATGTATTGTCATTTTGTCATCTTTTTCTCCCTCTCTGTTTTAGAGGATAAGAGAAAACTTTCCCTTCTCTCTTTGAGGATTCATTGAAAAATCTACTCACAAAAGGCAGATTAATAAGGGAAAAGGTGTACAATTTATTAATGTGTATACAGGAAGAACCAAAGAGTGTTTATCCTCTCCCCAATAGGCTCCAGGAGCTTATATAGCATCTTGAGGTTATAGAAAGAATGGGGGCTCAGAGCCTGGCCCAAGACAGGTTATGGTGATAAATCAGGCCACAGTGGCAAGAGGGGTTATAGAAGGGGCAAGAGGAGGCTCAGCTAGCAAGAGTGGTCTTGTTACATAAATGAAACCTCACAGGTAGCAGCTCTCAGAGAGAATAGACGGTAAATGTGGTGTTTTGTTTGTTTGTTTTCAGACCTTTAAGCTGTCAGAGGCTCAGTTAATCTTTCCTAGCTGTGGATAAGGGAAGGCCTGGCTGCATCAATGCAGGTTCTCTACAGATGCAAATTTCCCCCACAAAAGACAGCTTTGTAGGGCCACTTCCCTTTGCTGGCTCTCTGACCGCCATCTCAAAATATGTCAGAGAAATATATTTTGGGGTAAAATATTTTGATTTCCTTTACTGTCTATATCCAATGCTGCCAATTCTACCTCAGAGGTTGAACTCAAATTTTTTCTAGTTCTTTTAATCTGATAGTTATTATGTTAGAACAAGCTAGCATTAGTTTTTTAAATGAAAAGCCACAAATGCCTAAGTCTGTCTTCAGTTTTATTTCTTCTCCATTCCTTTCTCCCCATTTAAGGCAGAGTGAACTGTTTAAGAAATATGCAGGACATTATGCCATTCACAAGCTGACAGATATCTAATCATCTAAAATAAATTTTTAAGCACCTTTTTCTTTATTTAAATAGATTTAGGGTCACAATTTTTTTTAACATGACTGAAATTCCATAGTGGAGAAGTCTAGACTTTTAATATACCTGTGACCTGAATAGTGCACATTATACCCAGTAGGTACCTTTTTATCCTGCTTCCCCCCTCCACACTTCCCCTTCAGAGTCTCCAATGTTAATTAAATCATGCTATATGACCATGCATACCCATTGCTTAGTTTCCACTTACAACTAAAAATACATTGTATTTGTTTTTTCTATCCTAGGTTACTTCATTTAGAATAACGGCCTTTAGTTCTATCTATGTTGTTGCAAAAGACACAATTGTATTCTTTTTGAATGCTGAGTAGGATCCCATGTGTGTGTGTGTGTGTGTGTGTTTGATATATACATATATATATATATATATCAAATGCATGTTCTCTACATGCGTTTGATATATATATATATCAAACACACACACATATATATCACATTTTCCTTATCCACTCATCCATTGGTAGGTACATAAATTGATTTCATGTCTTTGCGATTGTGAATTGTACTGTGATAAACACATGGGTGTGGGTGCAGGTATCTTTTTTACAAAATGACTTCTTTTCCTTTGGGTAGCTCCCTAGTTGTGCAATTGTAGGATTGAATGGTAGATCTGCTTTTAGTTCTTCAAGAAATCTCCATACTGTTTTCCTGAGAGGTTGTACTAATTTACATTCCTACCAACAGTGTATAAGCATCCTCTTTTCACTGCATCTACACCAGTATCTATTGTTTTTTGACTTTTTGATAATGGCCATTCTGACAGGGGTAAGATGGTATCACATTGTGGTTTTAATATATATTTCCCTAATGATTAGTGATGTTAGCATTTTTTATATGTTTCTTGGCCATTTGTCTAACTTCTTTTGAAAAAAATCTGTTCATGTCTGTTAATGAGGTGTTTGTTGTTATTGTTGTTTTTGTTTTGAGTTCTTTGTAGATTCTGGACATTAGACCTTTGTCAGATGTATAGCTTGTGAATGTTTTCTCTCATTTTGTAAATTATGTAATCTGTTGATTATGTCTTTTGCTGTGCAGAAACTTTTTAGTTTAATTAAATCCCATTTATTTATTTTTGTTTTTGTTGTATTTGCTTTTGGGTTCTTGTCATAAATTCTTTACCTTGGCCAATGTCAAGGATGTTTTCTCTAGGTTTTCTTTGAATATTTTTATGGTTTCAGGTCTTACATTTAAGTCTTTAATTCATCTTGAGTTAATTTTTTTGTATGGTAAAAGATAAGGATTAAGTTTCATTATTTTACATGAGGCAATCTAATTTTCCCAGAATGATTTATTGAATAAGTTATCCTTTCCCCACAGTATGCGCTGGTCTGCTTTGTTGAAGATCACTTGGTTGTATTTGACTTTATTTCTGGATTCCTCCTTCTGTTCCATTAGTAGATATGTCTACTTTAATGCCATACCATGCTGTGTTGGTTACTATTGCCTTGTAGTATAATTTGAAATCATGCAATGTAATGCCTCCAGATTTGTTCTTTTTGCTTAGGATTTCTTTGGCTATTTGGGCTTGTATTAGGTTCCACATGAAGTTTAGGATTAATTTTTCTAGATCTATAAAAAATGATGTTGGTATTTTGATGGAAATTGCATTGAATCTGTAAATCACTTTGGGCAGTATATTCTTCCAATATGTGAGTATGGGATGTTTTTCCATTTGTTTGTATCCTTTATGATTTCTTTCATCAGTGTTTGATAGTTCACCTTTTAGAAATCTATCACCTCCTTGGGAAAGGATATTGCTAGGTATTTTTTTTTCTATGTAACTATTGTAAATGATATTAAGTTTTTGATTTGACTATCAACTTGACTGTTATCAGTACATAGAAATCCCACTGATTTGTGTACATTAATTTTGTAACTTGATACTTACTGAATTTATTTATCAATTCTAAGAGTCTTTTGGTGGAGTCCTTAGTGTTTTCTAGGTATAAGATCATATCATTGGCAAACAGGGATAGTCTGACCTCTTCTTTCCCAGTATGGATGCCTTTTATATCTTTCTCATGCCTGATTGCTCTGGCTAGGACTTCTAGTACTATGTTGAATAGAAGCACTGAAAGTGGGCATCCTTGTCTTGTTCTGGCTGTTAGGTGGAATGTTTTCAACTTAACCATATTCAGTGTGATGTTAGCTATGCATTTGTCACATATGGCTTTTATTATTTTGAGGTATGTATTCTCTTGCCTAGTTTGTTGAGGATTTTAATCATGAAGTGGTGCTGGATTTTACGGAATGCTTTTTTCTACATCTTTTGCAATTATCATATGGTTTTTATTTTTGTTTTTATTTATATGGTGAATCACGTTTATTGATTTGCATATGTTGAACCATCCTTGTATCCCAGGGTTGAAACCGACTTTACCATGGTGAATTAATTTTGATGTGCTGTTGGATTCGATTTGTTAGTATTTTGTTGAAGATTTTTGCCTCTATGTTGATCAGGAATATTTGACCATAGTTTTCTTTTTTGTTCTATCTATTTTTGGATTTTGAATCAGAGTGATATTGTAGAGTGAGTTACAGAGGATGTCCTCTTTCTCAATGTTATGGAACAGGTCCTGTAGTATATGTGCCAGTTCTTTGTAGGTCTGGTAAAATTTGGCAGTGACTCCATCTGGTCCTGGAATTTTTTTTGTTGGGAGATTTTTTATTAATGATTCAATCTCACTACTCATTATTGGACTGTTCAGAATTTCTATCTCTTCCTGATTCAAGCTTGTAAGGTCGTGTGTTTCCAAAAATTCATAACTTTCCCCTGATTTTCTAGTTTGTGTGCATAGAGCAGTTCATAGTAGTCTCAGATGACTTTTTGTATTTTTGTGGTATCTGTTATAATATCTCCTTTTTTATTTCTGGTTAACCTTATTTGAATCCTCTCTCTTCTTTTCTTAGTTGATCTAGCCAGATAAAATTTTGTTTATCTTTCACAGAATGAACTTCTCATTTCATTGTTCATTTGTAATTTTTTTCTTTCAATTTCATTTAGTTCTGCTCTAATCTTTGTTATTTCTTTTCTTCTGCTAGTTTGGGTTTGATTTGTTTTTGTTTTTTGAGTTCCCTGAGGTATAACATTAGGTTGTTAATTTGTGATCCTTCTGACTTTTTAATATAAGAATTTAATGCTATGGACTTCCCTGTTAGCACTACTTTTGATGTGTCCAAGAGATTTTGGTAGCTTTTGTCTCTATTGTCATTTGATTCAAAAATATTTTTATTTTCATCTTGATTTGGTCATTGACTCAAAGATCATTCAGAAGCAGGTGATTTAATATGAATAGATTTTAGTTTTGACAGTTCCTCTTAGAATTAATTTCTGGTTTTATTCTACTATGGTCTGAGAAAATAAATGGTAGAATTATGATTTTTCTAAATTTGCTGAGACTTGGTCTGTGGCCTAACCTATGCTCTATCTTGGGAAAATGCTCCATGTGCTGATGAGAAGAACTTATATTCTATAGTTTTGGGGTAGAATGTTATGTAAATGCCTATTAGTTTCCTTTGTTCTAGAGTCCTGTTTAAGTCTCATGTTTTTTTGTTGATTTTCTGCCTCAGTGATCTATTTCTGTCAGTCAACTATTGAATTCTCCTACTATTATTTTGTTGCTGTTTATTTCATTGCATAGGTCTAGTAGTTTTGTTTTATGAATCTCGGAGCTCCTGTTTTAGGTGCATATATATTAAATACTTAGAATTATATTATCTTTTTATTGAATTGATCTGTTTATCATTATATAATGACCATTTTTATCTATTTTTACTGTAGTTGATTTAAACCTGTTTTTTTCTGATGTAGAACAGCTACTCCTCCTTGCTTTCGGTTTCCATTTCATTGGACTATTTCTCCACCCATTTACCTTGAGTCTGTACAACTCTCTAGGAGTTAAATAGGTTTCTTGGAGACAGCAGATATTTGGAGGTTTTGTTGTTGTTGTTCTTATCCATTCCATCAATTTATATCTTTTAAATGAGGCATTTAGACCATTTACATTTAATGTTAATATTGATAGATGAGATACTCTTCCAGTCATCATGTTGAAGACCCTAGTTGCTTTGTATTCTCTTTTGTGTTACTGTTTTATAAGAGCTGTGAGGTTTTACTTTCAAGTGTTTTTACACTGGTGAGTATCAACCTCTTTTTGGTGTGTAGAGCACTTCTGAGCATTTTTTATAGGGCAGGTCTAGTAGAGGCAAATTCCCTTAGAGTTTGCTTGTATGGGAAAAATTTTATTTCTCCTTCATTTATAAAACTTAGTTTTACAGGACAAAAAATTCATGCCCAGCAGTTATTCTGTTTGAGAAGACTAAAGATGGGACCCCAATACCTTCTGACTTGTAAGATTTCTGTCGAGAAGTCTGTTGTTAGTCAGATGGGTTTTCCTTTATAAGTTACTTAATGCTTTCATCTCACAACTTGTAGGATTTTCTCTTTAACATTGACTCTGGCCAGACTGATGACTATGTGCCTTGGTAATGTCCTATTTGAATGAATCTTCCAGGAGTTCATTGAGCTTCTTCTATTTGGATGTCTAAATCTCTAGCAAGATCAAGGAAGTTTTCCTCCATTATTTCCTCAAATATGTTTCCAAGCTTTTTCCTTTTCCTTATGCTCCCTTGGGTATACTTGTGATTATTTTGTGTGGACATTTTACATAATCCCGTATTTCTCAGACATTTTTGTTCATTCCTCTTGATTCTTTTTCTTTAGTGTTGACTGGCTGGGTTAACTTGAAAGCCTTGAATTCAAGCTCTGAAATTCTTTCTTCTGCTTGGTTTAGTGTGTTGTTGAGACTTTCCAACATATTTTGAAATTCTATAAATGATTCTTTCATTTTTAGAAATGTTATTTTTAAAAAATTTTCTATCTCTTTAGTGAATTTTTCATTCATATTTTGAATTATTTATTTATTTATTTGGTCTCATTGCATTGGTTTTCAACTTTCTCATCAATCCCATTGAGCTAACTTGTGATCCATATTTTGATTACATATCTGATGTTTCAAAAAAAATTTTTTTGGATGGAGTCCATTCTTGAAGAGTTAGTGTGATACTTTAGAGGTGTCTGGCAAGCCTGTTTCTTCATATTTCCAGAGTTCTTATGCTGGTTTTTTCTCATCTGGACCCCCTTCCCTCAGCTCAAAGCAGATAGCTTTGCATTTCACCTATTTTACTCTGCTGGGAACTCTACTACTCAATGTAGAGAGGGAGAAGTACACTGCCTTTGAATTCATTCAGGTAGGTATCCACTTTGGTGTTGCTGGCAATTTGAGTCAGTTTGACCTCAGACCCCTGGGAGAGAGTTCAAGTGCCTGTGGTGTGGACTAGCTTAAATAATCCCCAGATCCCAGGCCCCTGGATTGCATGCTTGATTATAGGGGGGATTAGACTGAGACTGGGCTGGCAAATTTGCCTTCAAGCCTTCCTGAGTTCAGGTGTTGGCTATAATGGTGAAGGGTAGGGTGGTCACCTGCTCTGGCAGAATGGTCAGGCAGCAGAATAGCAGATGCACTGTGAGACTGCAATAACAGGGGTGGGCTCATCTTGACAAGATCAGCAGAGGCAGACAGCTAGGGGATGCATATGCTGCTCACATCTCCCTCTCTTGGCAGTGACAGTGGTCTCTGTCCTTCAGGGGCATAAAAGCACTCAGATTCCCAGCTCCTACCCTGACCCAGCTGCAGCAGAGGTGGTGGGGACAGCTCAACTCACTGTGTGCAAGGCTACCAGACTGGCTGTGGGTTGTAGCTGAGTTTTTCCAACAGGGGAGGTGTGGTTGTACCAGAGACTTGACTCCAGGGTTTGGTGGGCTCCTCCTAGAAGCAGTAGGAGGCTTGGAGAGATGACTGCTAGCCTCACTCTCTCTCAGAAGAGGCAGTAGCTTTAGTCCTTAGGGAGCATAAAATCACTTATTGTAGCTTTTTAGAGGGAAGAGAGTATACCCCAATTTATGTGGAATCCTGGGTGTGATAGATACTCTGTCAGAGGTGGGGTAGCTGCTCCCAAGTTCCCTGGCTTAAACTTCTATTTAAAATGTTTGCAAGTCCCAAATGGAAACAGCTACAGCTGCCTTGGCAGCAGTGGGCACAGGAGAGAAGGAGGAAGAGGAGGGCCCCAAGTAGGGGAAGTTTGTGCTCTGGTCCTCTTTGTCCTCAGGGGTCCACTGTTGTGTTGCACTTTACTGTCAGTTGGAAGTGGCCTGCCCTTATTGCCTAACTTCTAGGAGACCCATAGGTCCCCCAGAACCCACCAGTCCCCAAAGCTGCTGCAGTCCAAGTGAGTGCTAGGCAGTGTTGGTTGTGGATCCAGCAATGTAGAGACCCCAGGGGCTGAGATTTCCATGTGGGGACAGCTCCAAAAACACTGCCTATCTGTGAAGGGAAGAAAATGAACTGCATCCTCCACGTAAAACCCAGGTGTGGTAAGCAGAGTACTATTTGGTGTTGTATCCGCCCCATCTGCTGCAAGTCGAGAACTGGTTGTCCCACACCTCACCCATACCAAAAGCTTGTGCTTGGGACAAATAGTGGCTATGTCTACAGCATTGGGTGGTTGGAGGTGGGGAGGTCCTTTTCTCCAGGTCCCTCCTGGGCTGCCCAGCTTTAAATTCCCAAAATGGTACCTTGGGCCTGTGGCCAGAGATGGTGGGGCTTCTTCCAGGCAAAGAGTGTGGGCAAGATGCTGGGTAGAATGCTGTCCTCTCACTTCTCAGTCTCCCTGCAATCTATAGCAGGGTGGTGGGAATTGTCCTAGGTGTGTAGAAGGGCTTGGCCTCCCTTGTCTCTCCTAGCTGGGCCAGGATGAATCAGTTCAAAGTAAGCCTGAGGGAGGGGCAGCACCACCCAGCTTCAAATACCCACAGTGGCACCCTGGGCCTGTGGCCAGAGGGGTAGACCCCTTCTCAGCCAGGCTGCACTTGCAGGAAACTATGGGAAGTACCATTTTTTTGACTCAATCCCATAGCAGCCAGCTGCAGGATGGTGGGCACTATCCCAGATGTGTGCTGGGAAGCCTGGTTTCCATGCCCCTACCCCACCAGGTTGGAGCTGCAGCCACATCAAGCCCAAACTCAGCCCAATGGTGGGGTATGACCTAGTGTCAGTCTCATAAAATGGCACCTCAGTCCTGTGACTAGAAAGGCTAGGCCTCCACCTAGGCAGGTAGGATGGGTGAGAAACTGGAAAATGCTATCTGTACCTGTCTCAGTCTTACCTGCAGCTCACAGCAAGGTGGTGGAGATCTTCCTAGGGGTGCTTGAGAATGCCTGGGCTACAGGCATGCCCATGGTTCCCCGATATGTAGTCTGTCAGAATGGTGCCCTGCCCATGCTGCTCTAGCCTCAGATGCCTATGGGATTCTATGTGAGTTCCCTTTCTAGAACAATGTCTCTGTGCAATCTCTAACCAGTTCCCTATGTTAGGCCCAAGATCTGCATAATTCAGGAAGTTCTCTTATAGCTGAGATCATAAAAGCTCATCTTGGAGAGTAGAGTCCTGAGGGCTTCTGTTATACTGTTTCATAGCACCCTGAAGCTTCTCCCAGTTGTTAGCTAGCCCCTGTCTGGGCAAGTTTCCCTGAACCCTTTCTTTACATACTTTTGATGCTTCCCCTTGCTCCCCTGGTAAACTCTAGCATTCTCTGAGAATCTGCTTACTATTCTGGTTCCTCCCGTAAAGGAGCCACAATACTTAATGTGTGTATGTGGCCTTGCCCACTGCCACCCTGGTGCAATTCACCAACATCAACTCCTCCCATGGTCATCAAGCATTCTCACCACACAGCCATTATTTCTACTTCTAGTTTTTAAACAAGTTGTAATCTCAACTTCCTTCTGGCCTTCACACATGCTTTATCTTTGACGTAGAACATTTTCCCGCATTTTAGCATCTTAGGCCTCCATCCTCCTTCTTTCCTGCCTCCCTGGGCAGGCTCCTTCCCACTCTTCAGTCTGTAGTTTAGAAGTTGCCCCATCTAGGTATTATTTTTGGATGTTCTCAACCAGGGGGCAGACACACATTTTTCTGTAAAAGACCAACAGTAAATAGTTTGGTTTTGTAGATCACGTAATGTCTCTGTTATATATTTTTCTTCATTTTATTTTGTTTTGTTTATAACTCTTTAAAAATATTAAAAGCATTCTTATCTTTCAGGCATTCCTAAATAGACCAGGGCAATAAGCCCTGCTCTACACCTTTCTTCATATGTGTTCTCAGGAGCATCCTGCTCTTTCCTTAAAATAGCACTTCTAACATTGTGATTTTTTTTTTAACTTTCGTATTGAAATGATTTTAAATTTACAGAAGAGTTGTAAAGATAGTACTGTGAGTACCCATACACACTTTGTCTAGCTTCCCCATATGTTAACTTCTTATATAACCATGGTACAGTTATTAAAACTAAGAAACCTAGATTAGCACAATACTGGTAACTAGACTACAAACTTTATTTGGATTTCACCACTGAGTAGTTTGTCCTTTAATGTCTTTTATGTTTGTCTTAGGATCCAATCCAGAATAAAATATTACATTTGGTTATCATGTCTCCTTTGTCTCCTCCAATCTGTACCATTTTCTAAGTCTTATTTTGTTTTTCATAACCTTCATACTTTTCAGAGCACTGGTCAGATCTTGTGCCCCAATTTGACTTTTTCTTTAATATTTTCTCATGGTTACAGTAGCTACTTGGATTTTGAGGAAGAAAACACAGAGGTGAAGTTCCTTCCTCCTCACCTTGTATCAGAAGATGCATAATATTAATAAAGTTTATTACTGCTGATGTTAGTCTTGATCACTTGGCTAAGGTAACATTTGCCATGTTTACCCTCTGTAAACTTACTCTTTTCCCTTTTCATCATTTATTTCATCATTTATGGAAAAGAGTCACTGAGTCTCACTTACCAATGGTCTCTCAAGGATAGAGAAATTAAACTCCACCAACAGAAGTGAGGAATAGCAAAGGATTGGCCAATACTTGACTTCAATTGCATATTTCATTTGACACTATTACTAGACCTAAAGGTCAGCAAGGGCAGGGACCATTTTTTTTTTTGTCTTATTTATTTTTATATACCCAGTGTATCAGCAGGCACTAGTTTATTAATTTATGTGAAAAAAATAACTTGTTCTGACCATCAGACTCTTCTCCCTAAAGTTTATCATAATTTGTGTGGCAGGAGGGTATAAGATAAAAAAGAAAACAAGGAAAAATAAATGCTAAGCGCATAAAGAAACATACAAAAAATGCTACCTCAGTGTCAGAAGTCATGAATTGTTAAAACTCTATCAATTTTTGTGTATTTTTGTGTAATAGCTACTTTGAAACTTTGAAATTTCATTGTTATCAAAGATGGGTAACAAGACAATACTATCAAGTCATTTTAAAAGCATCAATGCTGGAACTGGACTGCATGGGTTCAATGCTGGACTGGACTGCTGTGTATCTTTGAATGGGTAACTTACTCTTGGATGAATCAGTTTCTTCATCTCTGAAATGAGGATTAGAATAGAACCTACTACCTAAGATTATTTTGAGGACTAACTATCCTAACATATTTAAAACCCTCAGAGTAGCACTTGAATCTATAAATTTTATTTGTTTTTATTACTAGTTATGCTGTAAGCATGGAATTAGGCATTTTTATAAATATAACTTTTAAATTTTAAAGAGTTATAGAAATATCCTTTTGAATGAGACAAAAACAATGTGATTTTTTCTGAGAAAAATTCAAACTTCAAAATAATGGCTTCCTCTGCAAATATCAGGGTCCAAGTTACAGGGAATTTAGTCCAAAATAAGGGGTACAAACACTTAGAAAAATATTAATGAGCCTTTGATTTTATCTAAATTTTATAGTTAAAAGAAATTTTCCCTTTAATGTGTAAGTATTATTATATAACTGTTGTCTTTGACAAAAAAATACGCAGGTGGTTTCTCATTATAATATTGAGGGATCTGGAAGATTGGCCAGTTAGTAGGTGTTTAGTGGGTAGGTGAGTGCAGTGGCTAGTGTGTCCTAGTATGAAAGGCCTAAAAGTCTTCCTCACTTCTAGTGAACTTTATGCCAGCCCTATTGTATTCTGATCTATATACATTCAGAGCATGTCTTATCTATCCTTCTTATCTCTAACTTATTTATTGCTGAGTCATCTCTGGCCATAGTGAGAAAACCCTATTTCCAACAGTATCCTAGACATCACGCCTGAATGTTACAAAAGTGTCCAACTTAGGTTAAAATTGAACATATACAAATCCCACTTCCCATGAATACTGGTACTCATTATTTAACTATATTCTCTTTCATAGTTAATATTATAAAAATATTTAAAAAAACAGTTTCTTACTATTATTATTGGGGATATGATTCACTCTAGGGGGAGTAATATTTTAATAAACCACATCAAATGAGTGTGAGAACCTGATAGGAAAAATGTAGTATATCAGGAATCACAGGAAGAGGGAGGTTTCATCCTGAACATCTTGTGAATTTCATAGATGAGTTTAGAAACAGAAGCTGGGAGCAGATCTGAATTATTCCACATCACAACATGTGAGTAATTAGAAGTAACTAGATGGAATATGGAAAAGAGAAGAATCTCCAGCAAGACTGGACATTGTGTGGGGGTAAGAATCATGGGCAAAATGAAATGAATTATGGTTCATTCAAGCAGATGCTTTTAGAATTTGCTTTTTAAAATTTGTTTAACAGGAGTATGTGTTCCAATCTCTCTCCTTGGTCTTCATTAAATCTTACATTTCTCAGCACTGTTTATGCAGAAGTGCATCCTTTAGAGAGAATTCACAAAAATGCTAAATTCTGTGCCCAAACAGGTGTTAAGAGACAGTGAAACATCTCAGAAAGAACCAAAAAATTCAAAATAAAAAAGAGAGAATAAGGGGACAGATGACTTCTCAATTATATAATATTAAAATTCATTCAGTCTAACAGATTAAAACTTGAAAGTCAATTCTTTTCTTTTTGCCACTTCACCTTTCCTATCTAGCAAGTTATCACAGATCACTGATACATCACCATAAATGTTCAAATCTATCCCCTCGCCACAGTCATGGTGTGGAATCCCATCATCTCTTCACCTGGACTATTGTGCAGTCCTGTGGTAACCCATTTGGTATTGAGCATCAAGGTGGTTACTAACACCAGGCGTGGAAAATAGTAACCCACAGAAAGAACCAATGCCATACCAAGGACTATCAAGTTCCATCTTGAATCCCAAGTAAAAACAGATTTCTGCTTCCAAGTTTAAATTGGAACCCTTTAAACACTCTGTCCTCCCCACTGTTGCCACAGAATATGTAGTGCTGTTGTGGTAAAAAGAATATGACTTGCAAAAAGAACTCACTAAAGTATTTATAGAAAAGAAAAATTGCAGGCAGGTTATTAAGCAAAACAGCCAGTAGCATTTTGTTGATTATATATAGAATTAAGACCATTTTTAGAAATTAATCATTAAAATTGTTTCCTTAAGCATAATATTTATAAGAAGTATAAACTATAAAGTATCTATTTTGTACCGGTCACTTTAGTTTAAAAACTTAACATCCACTCTTTTCCCTAATTTTTATAAAATTTTATGAAATCACTATTATTATCTATCCTTATTTCATGGATGAAAACTAGGGCAAAAGAGGTTAAATAATTTTTCTCATGTCTTACAAATGGTATTTTCTAAAGCTGGAATCTTAATGTAGGCCTATCAGGGTCTAAGGTTTAGGCTACACCACCTCTCATAAAGTAGTCAAAGTAAAAAATCCATATATCTTACATAATTTTGTATTACCAAGACTTATGTTTGATTGAATGCACTTCATTCATATATACTCTTGCCTCTTTGAAACATCTCCCAATCTAGTGAGTCTTCTATAGTGTTACCTGAGTCATCTTGTAAATAACAAATGTCATCACCTTATTTTCCTGTTTAAAAACTTCCCATTGACTGTAGCATAAAAGCCATACTTCCCAGTTGGGCATTCAACCTTTGATAATGTGACTCCAACAATTCTTTTATTTATTACCTGCATTTACTTCCATGTCATAGTTGTTTAGCCATAGTCAATTTCTCATACTTTCTCCTCAGAGCATGTCTTTTCATAGCTCTGTGACTTTATGCATGCTGCAGAATTTTCATTTGGACTATATTTGCCCATTCACAAATTATTTAGGAATCATCATTGTGCTAAGCATTTGGTAGAAAGTGATGGACTCAACAAAGGTGGGCAAAAACTTGGAGGTAGAATGGATGGTCCCAACAGTGATACAAGGGGCAGATAACAGATTACCATCTACGCCACAGTAAAGAAGTTAGCCTTCATAGTAAGAAAATGCTAAGTCATTTAAATTTGGAGTAGGGGAGTGAGGTATCATATTTATTACACTCTGACTGCGTTATACAGACAAGCCTGGAGAGTAGCAAGCCTGGACTCTGAAAGACAAGTTAAAGAATGATGCAAAAATTTTAGGAGGAATGATGGTAGTTTGCACCATAATGATAATAGGGATGGTAAGAAGCATTTAGAAGGCAGAGTCAATAAGACTTGGTAATAGATGGTTTGTGAAAGTGGGCACTTGGTGGTTGGGTAGTAGAAATAATTTTCACATCTTCTATAAATAATTCATATTTACATTCAGATTTTCCTGAATCAGCATTTCAATAAAAGCAATTGTGGCCATTTTCTGAAGCACTGTATACATGTTTGTTAGATTCTCAGCATCTTTTTCTTTCTAAGCATTTATTTTTGCTGGTGAGGTGTCAGGCAGAAATCTCTGAGGTGCTTTATTTTTCAGATGAGTTGTGAAAAGATATGTCTTTGTTTCTTTGCTGCATGATTTTTTTCACTGAATTCATAACCAAGATAAGTAATGTTTTGCAAAGAAATTTAATGTGGTTTGGCAGTTTCAGCATTCAGTAGTTATGGAAACACGGGGTTCACTTTAATGCTGCCTTTCCATTCATTTCTAAGGTCACATGCAATCTATGAAAAGCCTCTACTGTCACTTCAGAAATTGCACAATCTCTAAGTCCTATCTTCCATTTGTAAATATTTCTCACATCTGGCTCTTAACCTTTAATCTATTGGTCTCATACCCAAATTTTTCCTCATAGTTTAGTTCTCCTCTTTTGACAATTTCTTGTTTATGATTTAGAATTTCAAAAAGTTATCTTTGGAGCCCCCTTATCAGATTTTTATTATGAACAAGAGATTCTAAGCCCTTATGATGAAGTTGTGTTTCTGGAATATGTCTCTTTATTTTGGACTTCACTAACATCAACTTACATTGCTTTTACCTAAATTTATGGATTAGAACTATTAAGGGAAGATTAGTAATGATTTTGTATTAGCATGTTGATAAACAGTAGAGGAACCCAGTCTTGCTACAGTTCAACATTAGCTTTGAGTTATAGAGGTAAAGTAAAATTAAGAAACATCCTGAGAAAGTCATGCTTAAAAAAATGGGGTGACAAGAATGATGGAATGTATGCCCTGCAGATATATCCCTTTTCTGTTCTCCATTTTGCTTGTAAGAGATGGTACAAGATGGAAAAAAATTAAGAATTTAGATTTTAGGAGGGCAGGCAGACAGGTCTGTATTTGAGCATGCACATAAAAGAAACTAAATGAGGATCCATACAGCACCAACTGCAATTAGCACACACACACACACACACACACACACACTCATACAATGATGCAAATGGCTTTCAAGACCCATGTGGCCTAGGGATTTTTAATATTTAAAATCATGTAGAGTGTGATATACTTTATAATAAAAAGCAAAAATTTAATTCCTAAAAATATAAAAGCAGAAAGTAAAATAAAGACATTATTACCTTTAAAATATCATTTGACCCTTGGAAACTTCTCAAAAACCTAAGAATACACAGAAAAAATGAAAACATTTTACAACAGTGACAACCAACATGGATGTGCTCAGCCATCTGCTCAGGCATGCTCAAACTTGGTCTCATGAACAGACAGCAAAAGCTTTGGAAGACTTTGTATCACTTCACATATATATCGTCCTCTCCCTAACAGACCCAGAATCCCTTAGAATCCGAAAGTAGGTGGTGATTTTGGACTTTATACACTACAACCTCCCTCATCTTTTCAGTCTATTGAGAGAGAGAGAGAGAAAAAAAAAAGTCGCTGAGAAAACAGTTAACCAGAAAAGTAAGCAGATGATTAGTGGTGGAGATTTACATACTGGGAAAAAGGAAACTGACTGTTAAATTCCTTCAAATAGAAACTGTGACAAAATGAACTCAAATGCCAGACCATATTGTAATGTTTCAGAAATCTCATGCTTTCAAAGTATCAGTGAACTTATTAAGAAGGGGAAGGTATAATTTTAGCTTTTAAGCAAAACTGCAATAAACAAAGTATAAAATAATTTGAAGCAGTTGAATATTTACAAAAAATGAACAAAAAGACTACAAGGGAAACAGTGATAATTTAAAATGTGGAAATATTAAAGAGCAAATTCTGAAATCTCAGAATATAAAAAACAGTGGAACCAAGATACTTCAAAATCCAGAAACCTACCCCTTTCTTCAGCTCTAAGCACTTATTTGTGTTCTGGCACTAAAATGTTGCCCAGGGCTTATCTGGAGCATTCCCTAAAATCAGCCATTTCTACAAGGAGTCTTTGTTCCTTGCTTTGGATTTAGAAAGCAAAAACTCAGTGATAGTTGTGCTCATAGCTACTCAATTGTTATTGCTTCTAGAATCTCTTAGTGAACTGCCTAGGATATGCATATGCATGTATGCTATTAACACACATATATAAAAATATCATTTCTGTAAATATTCATCTGTATCTACATTAAACTCAACAAGTTTCTACTGATATATCTTACACATATCTGGTAACATATCATTCATTCTAGCCTTCCCTTTTGCTTTTCTGTAATTGCCTTTCCAATGTTGAGAAACCTGGACTTCACAAACCACTGTCCATTTACTTATTTGACCCCAGTATACATATAACATAGATTTGGAATCGTTACACCACTCCTCAATATGGAACAGCTTTGCCACGTAAAGTACAGTGTTTATGCATAGTTCTTCTTGCCTTTAGGTTTACAGTTTCCAGTGTAAACATCATTTTATAGTGTTAATTAGGTCAAGTCCTTTATATCTCTACCCCACACAGTGAGATTATGTTACATTTTTTATTCAGTTAAATTCATTTATCACAGTCTGCATTCCATCCTGGGATGTTAGGTACCTGATAGATTTTTTTCTTTAATTTATATACATTGAAGTTTATCCTTTGTTATGTACAATCTTATGAGTTTTGATAAACGCATAAGGCCATGTATCCACCACGCCAATACCATACAGAACAGTCCATTACCTTAAAGATTCTCCTGTGTATCACTTTGTAGTCAGGCATCATTTTTCCTACAACTGAAAAACATTGCTCTGTTTTCCATTTCTTAGTTTTGCCTTTTTAGAATGTTACATGCCTGGAATAATATGGTATTTAGTTTTTTGAGTCTGGCTTTTGTCAGTCAACAAAATACATTTCATCCATGAATTCCAACATTGGGTCAGAAGAGTGCCAAATAAGTCTGGGATATCTTGTTTTCATAAAGAAAGAATACTTTAAAAAATGCCTAACTCACAAAAAGTATTAAGAGGTTACCATCAAGGAAAGGCCAAGTAGTGACAATTTAAATGTTAAATATAATGAATATTTATAATTAATTAGAACGAGTAAAATTTGTGAGGAACCATTAGATGGTGCTCAAAATAAACAAATAATATAAAATATACTAGAGAAAAATCATACTGACAATGGAAGCCTAATTATTTGTGCTTATTCTTTGCTAAAAAAAAAGTTACTGAGTCTTTTTAAATGAAATATGTCAGTTTGTTTAATTCATATACTCCATACTCCCCAATAAATCATTCAAATGCTTATTATAGTAATGGTAATTAAAACTTGTTTCTGCTGTTTTGCCTGATATATGTAGACCTATGCAGTTTATGTTTCAATTAAAATGATTCATTGGCAAGGAAATGAACTACAGAATAGAATCCAACCAGCCTGGGCCTGCTGGGGTATACTATATACGAAATACTGCTGTTTGATTCATCTAGTCTTAATACCTATGCTGGAAATATTTTATAGAGTTAGCTATACCTAGTGAGCTCAGAGCCAAATAGTCATAGCCTTTAGAATGTTTGGGAACTAGTTTAGGAAGGAAAAATAAAACATATTTGAGCATGGGATAGAAAGGGTGTGGCCCTGAGTGTAATCCTTACCCCTACTGGTTGTGTCAGCACCTGTGTGTCTCTGGAATGAGCTCTGGAGTACATAGGGCATCATTATCTCTGCATACGTTTGTTCTATGTGGCTTCTTCCTCTAGAGAATCATCTCCATATGTTTCCACACCCTTTATAATTAAAGTAACTTTACATCATCTTCATCTTATTTGTCTTGTTTATTTTTTCTTTTTTAAAAAAAACTTAGTATCCTATCAGACATCAATTTTGATCACCACACAAATATTATATTCAAGAAGCAAGGATAATAAACATAAAATAAAAATAAAGAAAAGTAAAAGAATGAGGTCCCCAAAAGATATCAAGGGCTTAGAAAAGAAATAACAGGTGAATTGATAATCTAATGCAGCAGCTGATATTTGAAAAATCACAAAATTGATCAGCCACTAGGTAGCCTAATAAATCTCCCCAAAAGGAAAATAAACCTGGATATCCAACAGAAAGTTAACTTGAAGATATAGAACACATACAAATAATTTTTCTTTTTCATTAATGTTTCATTAAGAGATAGAAAACCCAGACCTATTAAACATACTTTAGGAATTTGAAGCAATTATCTAAGGACAAGATTCCCCCATATACTACATACCCATATTGATTCACAGATAAGTTATTTTTAACTATTAAGAGCCTAATAATTTTTACCTTTTTTACCTCTAAAAAGAAGATTTTTAAAAATTTTTAAACCAGTATAGCATGTATAAAAATAAATAACAAAGATTGAAAAAAAGACAATTTTACACCTATCACCTACTGAAAAATCATATAAAATATAAAATTTTATTAGAAAATGAAATCAAATACACATTGAAGAATAATTTTCTGTGACGTTAATTTTGTCAAAATAAGAATAGAATTTATTTATTTTATTTTTTATTTTTTATTTAATTTTTTTCATTTCAACCTCTTGGTCAATTTGCAAGGAATAGAATTTAAAGAAGTCTGTTAATATAACTCAGAATTGAAAACAACAGTTTCTTCAACATCTGCTAAATTTTTAATGTATAAGATCTATTTCTGACTTTTTTTGGAAAAATAAGTTTACATCAGTATAGATAGATATTTACTTAAAATTTTCAAGTAATATCAAAATAGAGATAAATTGTGAACTACAAGATGTGTTTTCATTACTATCAGGAAGAAAAAACTGTCCCACCTTCAACATAAGTAGTTCATGTTCTTCTGGCAGTGAATCAGTCAATGGCACATAGTAAGTGCCAAGAAATATAAACGAATAAATCAATGAACTATTCCATCATTTTTTAGAGCCACTTGTCCATCTATCTAAAGTAAATTTCATTTCTTATTTCATTCCATACTCCAAAATGTATTCTATATGAATACATAAGTGTAATATAAAAATAATATATATTAATAAAAAAAGCATAAGTTTTTGGAATAAAGATTTTTCTAAATAAGAAACCACATCTAAAATGCCCAAAAGAAAAGACTGATTGATTTCATAACTTTTTCCTTGAAAATAGCAATATTAATATTAATTACAATAATAAAAACAATACCTCAAAGATTTAAAAAATAAAAAATGCAATGTAAATATGAAGCAAAGCATTATTCAACAGAGAATTTTCAATAAATATATAGACAGAAAAGATTAACCAGTAGAAAAATGGAAGTTTATAGAACATAATAATAAATGACAAATTGGCATAAGAAAACATGTCATAACTTTTTAATAAATAAGGAAATAGGATTTATAATAACAATGAGACACCATCTTTGCAGATGTGATTAAAATAAGATTAATATTTTGATGATATTTTATTTAGAAAAGGGTGTGAACAAACAGGCACTCCCCTACAGTCATGGTAAGAGGATAAACTGGCTAAAATTTTTGATGGCAATTTGTTAATGTTTATCAATATTTAAATCCATAGCCCTTTTAGCACTACAATTCCACTTATTAAAATTTATCTTAAAGATATATATTTGCATAAGGGTAAAGACATAGGGCTTATATTAAGAATTATCTAGAAATAATTGAAATGTACAATTGGAAAATGACTGATTTGTTTAAATATGGCACATCCTCACAATAAAATTCAATACATTGTCTTTTATTGTGAGGGTGCATCATAATTAATTATTAATTTTTCTTAATTCTTTTTTAATGAAGAAAACAAAGATAATATAACTGGGAACTAATATATAGTTTAAAAATTATGCACATATATGTTTAATGATGCACAGAAAGAATCTGGAAAACAATAGATATTTACATAAAACTTTAACTCCTATAAAGGGTAGAATTAAACAGCTTGCAGAGGGGTATTTTATTTTTCCCTTTAGGAAAGATCAGATATATACTTCAGGGAAATCAGTCTTGGAAATGTATGTAGGACATATTGGGGAATAAGACTTCAGCTGGTGAAGAGGCCTGTGGAATGCTGCTATACAAAGAAGGGAGAAAAATTCACACTCATATATAATTTTAATTTATTTTTGGAATGTCCTCAGTAATCTGCCTTAAAATTAAAAGTTTGGCTTTCATGATTTAATTTGAGTGCCCCCATTTCATTTATTTTGACACACTATTTAAAGTTCCCCAAAAATAATGAGCTAAAAAAAAATGATTACTAAAATGCCTAGATCCACAGTTTTATTTGGGGTTTTTTTTGGCATTTACACCAGGAAAAAAGAATACTAGCTTGGCTGTTAACTTCCCTCATTAGCTACAGAGTTTAGCAAAAGAATGTCAAGTAAATTCAAACTGGCCACTATCTTTTTTTATTGCTTTGGCATTCTGACCCCATTTTGAGTTGTCCTTTGTATATCCTCTAGCTGCAAATTTCATTTTGATCACTTTTAGCATTTTTTAAAAAGTACAACTCTCTCCGCTTTCTGCAAAACTATGTCAGCCATAGAATTCTTGGGTATGATCTACAATTAAACATGTGCTTGCTCATTTGTAAATATCTGGACTAGTCCTACCCTCTACTGGTATCATAAGAATTATGAAATCTAACAACCAAGGGAAAAAACACACTGAAAGACTTCTTCCCAGATAGAAACTGGTAACTAGTTCAGACACATTTCAAAATCAATTAGTTATTTCTTGAGGCCCAAATTCACAAGGGTCACTTTTATTTCCTTTTGTTTGTTCACTTATCTAAAACAAACCCCCCAAAAATGAACAAAAAATAATACTCCTGCCAAGGAATATTAATAATAAAATTGGTTTTGGATGATTATATAGAAGATGTTTAGGAATTCTTATTAGGCTACTAAAACAAGGAGATTTGTAAACAAAACAAAGCAAAGCAGAACAAAATGCTTCCTTTTCATTCAAATTTCAATTCCATCTCTTCAACTTTGAACTCAAGATGTTTTGGCAAAAGGACTAAAGAGCCATTGGAGAGTTTTAAATTGATGGAAGAGCTGATTATATTTAAATTTTATAAAGATGTAGGACACAGCACAAGTGAGCGTGAGAGAAAAGTCCTAGAGGAAGTAGGAGAAATGAGTTAAGGACACAAGTGGGTCCAAAGGAGAAGTAGATAGGATTTCCTCACATGTCCTTTACCGAACTTTGAGAAAATAAGGAAATGATACTTAAGAATATAAAGCAGATTATAATCTCGGTAGTGTTACTGAAAGTACAATACTTGTTCCCAAGGCCGAATCAGTGAGTACGAACAAGGAGAAGTGGTTTGAGGAAAAGGAAACAGAAGTTTAATAATTGGCCAGCAAATGAGGATGGCAGCGGACTAGAGTCTCAAAAGACCACCATCCCACCTTTAAGCAGAAATACAGGACTTTTTAAAAGTGGGTTTTCAGAGGTTGGGCTTGGGTCTATGTACCAGTATCCCATGTTGTGGCCTTGGGCTATTGTTCTTTAACTGTAGTTGGTGGGTTTGGTGGACCTTATCTCCAGTGAAGACCTTGTGACTTCTGGACCATTCTGTTGAGCCATCTCCTGTGGTTTAAGATACTAGAAAACAAAGGACTGCCCCTTTGATTACTAGCCTTGGGCAGGAATGGAGGTTTTAATTCTCCAAAAAAGGTGGGGGTTTTAAAGAGACAACTCGTAATACAATTTTGCCCTTTTTTAGACCTTTAGCTCTGTTACATTAGGAGACAGGGAATGCTTAGAGAAATTTTTCATGGAAACTCCAACATCCTATAAGAAATGAAAGGAAGTTTGTCTTCTGAGAATGAGAGGATGTGCTTGAGTAAGAGGCTGTAAGAGAATATCCAAGTTTTAAAATAGTAGTTGTGAAGAGTCAGAGGAAAACAAAAAGTGATTGGTGGGTGGTGTTGAAGCTCCTACAACAGTAAATGGAAATGGTGTTTTCCTTCTAAAGTTCTCAGTCACTCAGACATGCAAATAGAGAATCCAGATGGGAGCCTTCATTCAAGACTGGTCTGTTGCTGGAAAGATGTGGCCCCATAGCAAGGGTGGGAAATGGTGGTGCAGGTGAGAGAGTAGGTCAGATGTGTCACTTCACTCATTTGGTGGCACAGCTATTTACCCCATCACTTCACACCTGCCATGGGACTGCAGAGTGATCTATCTAAAGTAGAATCACTCCTTAAATTTTAGTACCTAACCAACAAGAGGATAACATCTGAGCACTCTATTATGAACAATACATGACACAGCCCCTCAGGATCTGGCTACAACTTACCTCCCTGACCATGCCTTCTATTAATAAGTGCCCTTTTCATACTGTCACTGGTAAAATCCTCAGTGAATTATTTTTGAATGAATACTAATTAATGAATTATCCATTATGCATTAGGTTATATAGACTTCCAGGTGTATTTGCCAAATTGTTTCAATCTTCCATTGTTTTGCACAGTTTGTTTTTTCTTCCTATGATTCCCTTCCTGGGTATTCACAGTCCACACTCCACACAACCATTGCATATCACTCACTTACTCAAGCCTTCCCTTCTCTAACTTCAACAGACCTTGATTTCCACATAGTGGATCCTCTTTCCTTTCTACAAATGCTATAATTTATACTTATTTCCAAGTGCAATTTATTTCAATTATTCATTTTAAAAATGTTCTCCTACTAGATTGTAAGCAGATTAATATCAGTGACTTTATGACACATTTATTTTTTATCCTCAGTATTTATGGTAGTATGTGAAACAGAAGTCAATAAATGTGCATGGAATTTGACATCAGGGGAAAACTGGGTTTGAACAGGGAAGGAGCAAACCATGGCCAATTCTGAGAGAAAAAATAGAGAAGCAGAGATGAGAGTGTTAGGTTAGAAAGTAATGACAGACCTGTGTTTTCAGACTCCTTCAGAGAGAAGATAACATGAATATAAAGGTCAGAGAAAGTAAGACTATATAATATTTTAAAAGCGGTATGATAAAGATTAGATGAAATGCTGACAAAAATTAGAATTCTGATGACTAAAAATCTCTCATTCCATTTTCTGAAAACACTCGTTGAGGACTGAAATTACTCAAAAATACACCATTATGCTAAAGTGTTTACCAGTTTTTCTTTTACTACAACCATATGTTAAAAGTGTTTTCTTTATTCGCTTAACTGAGCTTTTAATGGATTAAATTGTTCAAAACATCACTATTATGCTTTGGGGCTTTTTAGTCATTGCATAATTGCTATGTACTCTCTTCCAGCTGTATATTAACATAAAAATGCAAGCATTATTTTTACGAATATTGCATGCCAAGGCCCAAATTTTGTTTGATAATAGAAAAAAATATGACAAAAATGCTTTAGCGCTCTCTATAGTTCACCTGATTTGACGGCTATTTGTATTTTTTAAAATTTGAAGACATGAATTTAATCCTGAATATTTACCTATGGTTTAAGATATTTGTTAACCAAAAGAAAGAAAAACTAGCACGTAGATGAGATAAACTGACATAAAAAAAAACCAAGCTATAGTTTGACCAGTTTACTTCAGTTATTATGGCATGGATCAGGTTTAGTATTTGTAAAGTATTTACACATTACACATGATACTTTAATTCTAGGACTAGAATTAGAAAAGTGTCCACTTGGAACTTCTAAAGATGCCACACCAAGTCCCCTTTCAGCTTTACATAGGCTCCTAATTTTTCATTATGCTTCATCTCAGTGCACATCCACTCAGCTTGCTTTCTTCTCCTGTGGTAGATACCATCATGTCTTTAGTCTTCTTTCTGCGTCGAAAAAAACATATTCTACTGGCAGAGATAAAGGTAATCTCAGTTACCACTTTTCGTAATAGCCTCAAAGAGAAACACATTGACAGTACAGAGGTCACAGGCCCTTCCTTCCTGCCCCCGAAATCAAAAATCAACTCAAAGGAAAGATTAATTGGAGAAAAAGCATACAACTTTACTTAATGTGTATATATGGGGAGAATCAAAAAGTAATTGCCCACCCCCCTACAGCGTTCAGAAGCTTATATGCCATCCTAGCAAAACAGGTTTTGGGATGGGGGAGAAACAAAATTCTTTTGAGAGGCCATAGGGATTATTAGGGAGAATGAATCCCAGAACAGAGATTACCTTGTAATTAGTTTTCTTTGACAGTGAAAGGATCTGTTCAGGTGCGGTTACATTTTTGATCTTGCAAGAAGGGAGAGAAGCAGCAATTGTTCTCTTTGGTGGGTCTAGATCTTAAGCAGATAAAGGAACATCAGTTTCTTTGGGAGAGACTCTGTAAGTATGAGAGAGGGACAGTCAGAGAGACCTTGAGGCTTCTTCAGTTCACTATGTCAAAACACCATATTTTGGGGTATTGGTTTCTAAGCCCCAAGTACAGTTCCTACTTTAAGGCTTTAAAGCTAAGCACCTGAGGGAAAAGCCAAAGGAAGGGGCGTAAACTAATTATAGATAATAAGAAACAATTACTGCACACTTTGTGTGTGCCAATAATTTTATACGCTCATGCAGGGTCCACTCCAACCTTGTGGGGCAGCTCCTTTTTTAATTCTAGTTTTGCAATGGAGAAAATTGAGTTTAGGGCAAGTAACTTGTTCAGAGCAACACAGAAGTAGTGGAACAGAGATTAAAACCCAAATTGTCTGAGATCAGAGCCCCAAATTTTAATTTCTACATTATAAAACATCGATCAATAATTAAACATTTATATGGGGAATGGACACGCTTGAAGCTCTGACTGGGGGGGGAGGGGCATGGGCAATATATATAACCTAAACTTTTGTACCCCCATAATAAGTTGAAATTAAAAAAAAAATAAACATTTATAAAGAATCTTCCCTAGCTCTTACAGATATGCTTTATAACTTTTGAGATGGTAACAATAAATTTAGTGCATGATTCATACCATTCTTTTGATTATTCCCTTTGATTATATCAAATCCTATAAAGATGGAAGCAAAGTGAAAAGATAGATTTACCCTGTGCCTTGAGGTTTCAAAGTGTAAAACAGGCCACAGTCGCCACCTCCTTTGTCCAGGCCTGAGCCTTCTTGGGTTTCTCTTCTTCCTCTCCAGGGTCATCTTCTCCTTCACTTTCAAAGCCAGTGGGGTTACATCAGACCTACCAGGCTCTCTGTGAGGATGACAGGAGTGAAGCCAGTTGGGAGTAGCCTGGATTTCCAGCCAGAGTGAATGGCCTGGACTCTAGACCCACTGTGGTCACCTTCACCACAAGAGGTGTAGACCATGTTTGAGGATTGCCCCAGCCTTCAGGTCTCTGAGTGATAAATATCCACAGGCTGTATTCTTGGAGGTAGATGTTCATCACTGCCAGGGAACAGCTGCCACCAACAATATATCAACAATACCCACATTTTTGTTTTTTCAAAACAAAGTGAGAATAGATCAATATCAAGGAGCAGATGCTGTGGGATTAGAAGAACAAATCAAGCAGCACTTAGAAAACGACCCTGGAAGCAATGAAGAAACAGATATTCCAAAAGGCTGAATATGTATACTGAAAAGTATAATCATGATATATTAATAATATCTTGTACTTGTCATTATTTGATTAAAATGAAATTGACTGTTTTAATGTTTTATTAGTTCAGAATACTTTCATATAAGAATTTTCAAACTTAAAAATAATTTTATAACATTTTTCCTAGTTTCTCTAAAATTTCTATTTTCACAGTAAAACCATCCAAAGCCAATGCCTGCAAAAGTGTGGAGGCAAGTTCATCCTCATTCCACTCTGACAAGAATGGTCAGTCAAACTAAGAAGACAGCATTAGATATTGACACTTACAATTTCTCAGTTACCACAGAGCAGATGCAAGATATTGTCACCTTATTCTTAACGAAGGGAAACACACATTTATTTACCTTAATATTAAGATATCTTAACAGCAGAACACATTGGCAGGAACTGTTTTCCCAATAATTGAGAAAGGTCTGCTGAAACCAATCTAAGTTACAGACACTCCAGTGTTCCTTGTAATCAAATAGAGTTAATTTAAAAATTGATTTACTCTTTTTCTTCTAATAACAGGTATTATTTCGTATCTTTGCTCTCCACAAAAGATGTCAACTCCTATGTTCTTTGTCACAGAAGGAGATGTTCTTAACTGTTGTACCAGTCAGGAAAGCTGGATTATGCTGTAGTAATAAACCAGCCCCAATTTTTGTACATGTTTTTTCAAGAACATATTCATTTTAGATGGATCAGGAAGAAAAGCCATCAATGATTATAAGTGATAGAAAGTAAACAGTAAAATGAGCAAACATGACAAAAGATCCAGAAAAAAAATCACTACATTAATAACCCTTGTAGATATTTAAAATTTCAATTTTGGGGAATCTTAGTTATAGAAAGTTGAGGGAAGGGAAAGAAGATAAGCAAAACTACTCAAGGGAGTTGACCATTTTTCTAGGAAATTTAGCAGTCAATGAAATGAAAGTTAAAAGAAAATTCAAGATAAATAGAAAAATTTCTTATGTTCAGGAACACAGCGGGTTGAGTGAGTACAAGGGAGGAGACTGACTATATTGAAAGCTAAAGGAAGAAATAGAAAAATACCTGGTGCCTGACCTCAAAGAACTCTCCTTAGAAATGGAGATAAATGTAGCTAGACATCAGAACTAAAGAACAATTAATTGCCTAATTTCACTAATAAGATTTCAGAGAAACAATCAATCGGTATAAGACTCAGATAAAATGATAGGGAGTGACTTCTTAGAAGAAGTAAAAATCCAAATGGAATTTGAATTGGGTGAAGTTTTTAAATAATTTATTGAAAGAGAAAAGGCACTACAGGTAGATTCACAGCATGAATGAAGGCTGGGAGCCGTGCTGGAATAAGGTGAAATAATTCCATGCTGGTATTATTATCTTACATGGGTAAGGATGAAAGTCAACTAGACTGAGAAAATGACTGCTGATTTTCAGCCATTGCTGTTGCATGCATTACTTTCATTTGGTCATTTTACTTCTTTTTCTAGTCTTAAAAGTGTTAAATTCTGACTTTTCTTTAACATTACAGTACATTGTATTTTTTTTTAATTTTATATCCTCAAAACCTCACATTTCTTAGCAAGTTTCTTTTTATATTAATACTGCTATAATCTGATGGCATCTGAAAAAGTCTAAATATAGAGATGCAAAATTTGTCACTTAGCTGATTCCAAATGCTGATAATTATTTGTCAATTTTTTCTATATTTATTTTCCTTTTTTTTTTTTTTTTTTTTTTGAGAATCATGTTCTTATTTAGATCTGTGTCCAAACACAGATGAAGAATTTAAGACACCAAATACCCAATGAGATCCACCTCCAGTGTTACTCTAGTTAACCACTGCTAGCTCTAGGGTAGACAAAGAAGCAAATTTCAGTCTTATTTCAAGAAAGAGAAGGTTCTAATAATCAGACTCTAACAGTGATTGTGACCAAACAGGGACCCCTTTTAGGGGTCTGGGATTGGGGCAGGCCCAAGCATGGAAATAAAGGAAAACCTTGAGTCCCTTCAGGGGAAGTTCAGAGCACCTGGCTGGTCTTGAAAAGTAAATGGGCAACCTGATGAGAACAATGGCCCTCCAAGAAAGCCAGAGTCAGGAGGTATTTTAGTTCCCTATAGAAACTAACAGATGGCATCTTATCTATGTTCTTGAGTTGTTTTTCAGAAACACACCACCTGATGAAAAATGCAGATGAGGGGGAACTGCAGAAATGAACCCTGATCACCATTCTTTTGTTCTAAACTTCCCCCAGAAGGAAGGACCTGTCACACCCATCTTAACATCCCATTCTACTAATCCCAAATCTCTGAATCCACCTGTGCTCCCCCCACTTCAGGATTTCCCACGTTTTTGGGTTAGGTCTGCCTGAAATGTAACCCCGCCTTTAAAAACCCTGACCTACAAGCCACTGGGTAGTTTGAGTTGTAAGGATTAGGGGCTTGTTCTCTTTGCATGGCACCCTGCAACTCTCAACTCTAGTGTCTGGCTTGACTGAGCCAGATGTGTGGGCTCCAGTTTGCTTCCATAACATCATGTTATATATATAAACATATATATATATATTTTATTAGACTTAAAGTTGTATTATAATTAGTGTCTATTTGGATAGCAGAGTTAAAAATATCTAGAAGACTGTTGCAAATAAGTAATCCACCGTGAAATATCATCGCAGGCTAGTATATGAGCAACAGTGACAAATAATTTGGGAAGAATTATAAAGTGTGATATTTTTTTCCTAGACTAGTTATTTGTCTAGGAAATAGACAATTTTTTTTTTCCTAGACTAGTTATTTGTCTAGTGGACAAAAACCATAGCAGATCAAAAAGTTTGATCAGCTTGCTTTTACATTAAACTATTGAGGCTTAGAAAGAGATACTCCAAAGACTGGCATTTTGATATGCTGAGAGGTCTAAGAAGCTGTGTCAGAATCAAGGTCTCTCTAACCTTGTCTTGTTCCCCGTACAAGCACAGGGAGAGTCCCTTTTTGGAATTTCTTTGTCTGACCAAGAAAGCTTTATTTCTAAAAGAGATGCAATTGTCTTATCTACCCTTCTCCTTATAGATCTTATCAAATAATCAGGAAATATCAACCACAGGAGAAAGGAAGAGACTGGGAGTCATTACCATGTCCAGACAGACATTTTGTCTGCTCTTCTAAGGGCAGCTCCCAAAGAACACCTGGGGGACTTTATCTACATGGCAAAACAACCTTTGTTTCTGTGTAGCTCCACCTTTCACCCACTCACAGTGTCTGCCTCCCACCTCCCAGGTCCATACACCTCTCCCCTATGAAGAGAGTATTTAAGCATCAACCATTTGATCTCTCTTTAATTTTGTATTTTGTACAACTTCTGTGTATACATGTGCACATGAGTAAATTTTGTATGCCTTTTCTCCTATTTATCTGCCTTAGTTAATTTTTAGTAAACATTCAGAGAGTGAAGAGGAAGTTAACCTTTGGCCCTATGAAACCTAAACTTGCTTCATGTGGAAAGTCCCTGTTACACCACTTCACTGAAAACCTCCCTTGTGCTTTACAGGTAGAAATAATTTCTACTGTTCCCTCCAGGATAGGCTGTGGTTTCTGATTTACTGTATGACTGGCAATGGAGAGAGGAAGTCATAGAGGCTTCCATTTCTATAGTAGCTCTTATGCAAGACAAACAACAAATTTTTGAGTTCTGTCAACTCTTATATATTTTTATTTCAAATATACTTTTGGAGACAAGGAAAATAACCATTGGGTGGGTTTGTGGATACAACAGACACACTGAAACATCAGCATGTGTCAGAACCTTATTGTCTGGCCCCCCATATTCCCCACTGGGGTTCCCAATGACTATGTTGGTCCCTGAATAGAATATCAGCCTAAATTCTGCATCCAGTAATGCTCAAAATGTTTGTGTATTTTCTTTTTCCAATATGCCTTTAACTGAGTATAGATCTCTTTAGGAAAGGAATGTGGGAATTATTATAATGTCTTTTCCACAGGATACACAATGTCTTTTTCAGTTAATGGGTTCTTCATCTAAAAAGCTGGCCCCAATCTGAAAATTAATCCAGGAATTATGACTTGTTTAGGTATGGCTTCCCTCAACCTCTGAATGAGCCATTCTTGACTTCGTTTGATTCTATCTACCTTATCCCTACATCAGGGTTTCTCATCCTCAGAACTATGGAAATTGTGGACTGTGTATTTCTTTCTTGTGGGGGCCTGTTCTGTGCACTGTAGGATGTTTAGCAATATCCCAGGCCTCTACCACCTTGATGCCAGTAGTATCATTTTGCCAGTTGTGACAATCAAAAATATTCCTAGACATTGTCCACTGTCCCCTAGAGTAAAATCCTCCTGGTTGAGAACCACTTCCTTAGGAACTTCAAGTAATTTCAAGGATCTTTATAAGTCTCCCAGATTCTCTTCAGAGTATATGAGATCTTCTCAAATTACCTCTGTAATAATCCCACTTATTATGATTATTACACCTGTCTACCACTCATTTCCTATTTTTCACAATTCTCTCTGTTGCTAATTATAATCCAAATACTTTCACAGCACTTCTTACCATCAGTACTGGTGCACAGAAGATGACCACTGAGCTTTTGAGCAATGCTTGTGCATCTTTCACCGGAATTTAGGTAAAAGTAAGTGTCTCCTAGTCCCTCCCATGGGATATACTCAATTGGTGAGTTGTCCAGTCTGATGTTTATCAATACTGGCAGTCCTATGTCCATTTTTCTATCTCATTACATCTCAGTTTTGGCATTTCTATTTTATTTTGTGTAGGCCTTCACCTTTCCAACCTTAAAAAAATAGTCCTAGCAATATTTCAGTACCATTTCTTAACACCTTGCCAGGATGTTAACTCCCATATTGTGGTACAATGCTCCCATATCCATAAACTCTTCTTCTTCCAATTTTATATTCTCTCATCTTCTTCCTTTAATCCGGCCCTCTCAGAATCTAATTCTGACTCCTATCAGTGAATGTTGGCTGAGCCTGGCAGTTAATTCCAGGTATAGTCCCTTTGCTCTCATGGTAGGCCATGTATTTCCCAGCTTGGTTATCCTGTAACTTAATCCTAATTATTAATCTGTGGACTGAAGGGGTAATGTGGGTAAATTCTGATTGGAGTCCATGATTTCTTGCATGGCAGTAACTCTTACATTGATTTCAAGCAAGAGAGGAGCTCTAGCAATTATTGCAATTAACAGGGAGCAGTGGGTCTTTTATATGGGTCCACAATCTTCACAAGTATCTGAGCATTCAGTATTTTGGATTCTATTTACCCAGACAATCCTACCGTATAACCCTGAGTCCCACTTCTCCCTAAACAGAATCATTTTTTTTGAAAGGCAGATATTGCAAGTTTGATAGATTTGCTACTATTATTATTTGTAAGTCCTGGTCTTGATCCTAAGCTTTTTCTGCCTTCCAACTAAAGGAAAAGAGAATTTCAGTATATACTACCAAGGAGGCCCTCTAGCTTTCACTCTTAGGTTTCAATTGATGATTAACCATTTTTAGCCTTTTTGTTTTTTATCCAATGCATCATAGCCCCTAGTAAGAACCATTTAACCCCACTTTCCTAATGATTATTACTTCTCCAGAATTCCTTAAACACCTGACACATGCCTCCATAGTGCATATGCCCAATCCTGGTTTATAATGATGAAGAGCTTAATAATTACACTGCTAGAGCACGCAAGGAACTAACAGTGCTCCATATTCTACCACTGGTAGAGTTCTCATTGTGTGAAGGTTGGTGGCTGATCCAGCTCCAAATTTCCATGTTCAAGTCACCTTCCTCAGCCACTCTTGGCATCAACTGTTCCACAATAAAGGCCTGAAGCTAAGATTTCTGGGCAAAAGGCTAAGTGAGGAGTGCCTCTGGGATCAATGACAGTAGGAGAGTGAACAAAGTAGGACAGGGCAGAGGTGTGTGCTGAACTGTGATGCAGTCACTGCAAAGTTTTCAGCTGGCTACATGGGGGTCAACTCTTACAAAGTTGTTTGCTTAAAGCAAGTGAGGAAAGCCCTTAAATTCCTGCATTGGCCCATCATTAGAGGGCTGCTCCTCATAAAGGAGGCATAGCATTGGCCAAGTCAGTTCTCTACTGCAGAGTGCAATTTATAGAGAATAACTCAGTTCATATTTTTATGCTGCCAACACTTCCAGAAGCTGGGAGAATGAATGTCTCAGTTTTGAAGTGGGGAGTGGCATATCTATGGTACCCCACAAGATCCGTTATGCTGCTTAAACCAACAATGAAAATGTGATTGTAGAACCTCTCTCATAGGCTTCAGTGAGCTAGATGTAGATTTTTTTTTTTTTTTTTTTTTTTGGCATTGGAAAGGGAGGGTTTCTTGGCATCTAAATAGATGCCTTCCTTTCTTAAGGGCCCAGGCTCAGCCCTGCTTGACAACAATCTGAATGACTCAATAGTAGTGCCAGTGAGATCGCTGGCTATCTCCCCTCTCCCTGTTATCTCGTTAGTTTGTTCTTTACCTCATTCCAGAGATTGCAATTAATCAGTGACGTTTCTTTTGATGGGTGGTATAACAAGTGATTTTCCTGAGTGGCCACTCAATAACTTTTTACTCTGAAGTGACACAAAAGGCAATAATGGGAACTTGGGAAATTATAATCTGTATTATTGTGTCCCTGAGCATTTGCTACTGTAAATAATATATGATATAGTATTCTCAGATTGACTGTAAATTATTAAGTGACTTATGATACTTCTGAATTTAAGTAGCACTGCTAACTAGCTGCAATAGACGCTGCATACACACACACACACACACACACACACACACACACACTTGCCTGATAACAGTAATATCTGCAGGAGACAACGTAGCTTTAGTAGAAGGATTAAGATGTTTAAAAGTTTTCTATTTAATCTTATTTTATTAGAAACACTCTCTTTTTTAAAAGTGAAAGTTCATTTAAATGGCATGTGTTACCATTTGTAATTTTATTCATACTTCTTGTCTGTACCGTGGAAATTAATGCCATTTTCAGTTTCTTTTTTAAATAATTTTTTTTTTAGAGACAGAGTCTCTCTGTCACCCAGGCTGGAGTGCAGTGGCGTGATCATAGCTCAAGGGATCCTCCTGCCTCAGCCTCCTGGGTCACTGGGATTACAGGTGTGAGCCACCATACTTGACTCCCATTGTCAGTCTCTTATAGACACCAGTCTTTTAAACCAGACCTGGAAAACATGTGTTATATTGCATGCTACTGTTTCACATTTGTTCTGCCTTAGTGGGCCAGGTCAGGCCTAGGTACTGATTTTATTGTTGTTGTTTCCTGTCTCATTACTACTTTTTGATTAAGCCCACTTTTTTCTCTTTCTCCTGCCCCTTTATTCTCCCTTTTCTCAATAATCTTACTATTTGCCCATTTTCCCTAGGGACTGATTAACAGATAAAAGTATATAACACATTTGTATCACTGTGGCAAAATTATTTATTACATATAAAATACTCTTGGCAATCAAAAAATTTTTAATCTCTTGGTCTATCCTTATCAAGTATATAACTGAGCACAAGTCTTAAGAAATTATAAAAAGTGAAAAACTCAATATGTGATATATGTCTTTTTTTACTCTATACAAAACTGCTGAATTTTGATAAAAATTCAATATAATTGGGAAACACTGTGGAATATTTTCTCACCTGAGAGATACTTGTATATTCTTCAGTACCATTCACTGAGGCAACAATGAGAAGCAAATCATTCAGGCTCTCTGATATAAGGCCATCAGCACACAGTGTATCCCTGTTTTATATATTTTTTACTTGATTCCTCCAAATTCCTATACACTTTCCTGGAAAATTGTACCGCTTATTGTTCTATATATATACCATGCTTATGAGAGTTTTATCACCACATTTGTTACAGTATTTTGAGAAAATTTTTGGCAAATGGCATTTTGGCTTAACCAGGGATGAAAAGTAGATGGGAATGGGAAACCCCATTGGAATGATGCTTTTCTGTAGAGAGATGCACCGCATACTGGAAGGGCTGGAATACTGGAGTGGTGCAACGAATGAGAAAGCTCTGGGCCTGGGATGAGAGAAGTTGGTTACAGTGGTTTTCCTAATTTTCTCCCATTGTATACTTCTGGGTTTGCTACTTGAGTCCTCTAACTCTCATTTTTTTTTTTTTTTTATCAGCTGAACATAAATAGGAATCCCTGTCTCATCTTCATATGTTATAGATTTATGACTTAGAAGTAGCAATTATAAAATTATAGCCACAAGTAAAGTTCATGAGAAGAAACCATGCAGTGTTTCAGAGCACAGTCTTCATTCAGAGACATACCTGAGTTTATGTCCATTCTCTGTCACTTGCCTTGGACAATGACTTTGGGTACTTCTCTTCCTCCCCTGGTGCTGGGGTGGTCCTCTCGGGTCAGCCTGGCCCTGGGACAGGCTTGGAGCCTGAGTCTGGGGGCTAGCCTGGCTCTGGGACAGGCTTGGAGCCTGAGTCTGGGGGCTAGTCTGGCACTGGGGTGGGCCCAAAGCCTGGGGCTGCTGAGGCCAGCAGGTGCGAGGGCCAGTCTGGAACCTGGGCCACTGAGGTAGGTTCTGGTGGAGAGGTGGGCCTGGAGGCTCAGTCCGTGGGTAGTGATTTTGAGTTTGAGGCCATGGAGGCCTGGCCTGAGTCAGGTTTTACTGGGGTAAGCCCATGTTGGGGGTCCAAGGCAAAGTCAGTGCTCAGTTCCTTCTCCTTCCCCCACCCAGAGTGTATCTTCCTCCAAGCTGTGGTGCCTGGTTGGGGGAGGGTGACACAGGTAATGTAACAGTGCCCTTCCTATCCTCTTAATGTATCTTTTCTTATTTCTGTGCTTTAGCTAAATGTCATAATCTCTCATCTCCTTCCCTGGGCTCTTGTGAAGGTATTTTTGTGTGTGGATAAGCTATTCACAGATGTCTCTGTCGGGGGTGGAAGATGACCACTGGGGAGTCCTATTCCACCATCTTTTCCTTAAATGGCCTTGGTAACTTTTATTAACTCCACTGAATTCTAGTTCAGTAGGGATAATATGCTGTTCATTGGTTGTTCTAAGAATTGAATGACATAATGCATGCAAAGAACTTACTGAAGTGCTAGGATACAATAAGCGCTCAATAAGGGATGGTGGTTGTTGAAGCAGATGGTACTAGTCGGCTGTAATTTTAGATGACATTAACTTCCAGTGGATAATACAGGGACACCAGCAAGTGACAGAAGCACCTCATTCATATTATCTAGTGTACAAAGTTTGTACATTTCAGTCATAGCCAACTTTATGTAAAAAATAACCTCCTTTTGCCTTTATATCATAATTAAAATATATTAGGGCATGCATATAAAAATAATATTCATAAAGCATACTTTAAATAAAATTTAAGAATAAGTGGGTATATTTTAATAAATCTTGAAATATTATCAAAGTTTCTCAAATTACCTGTTGTAAAGAGTGAAACCATAACTCTTTTCACTCAACATTTCACTTCACATAAACATTCTGAGGTTTCATTTCTGACTGTTCTTCACAGATGAGATCTCTTCAGAGATTGGTCTCAGGGAAATAGGAGAGTGGTAGCAAGTTACACTGCCTATTTTATGGGGCCACATATTAGAGTTGTTTTTAATTGTGTTGTATTTTGCATTAACATCAAAAACTGAAAGGTATCCATTATATTTGAATTTGCTTCTGTATCAACATCATAAATCCTGCCATTCACTTTGCCTGATAAGAAAAAAAAGACTATATTGGAGAAATCTTAGGTCAGTAAAAGTATTTGTAGAATCACTTTATAAGTTAGAACCAAGGATCTTTAAAAACCCTTCCCTTAACTTATTGTTTTACTCAATGAGATGAATAGGAACAGATGTTGATACTCCTGGTATTTTATGACTTGCCACCAATGTTCACAAGCAGACAAGCAATAAAACAAAAAATAAAACCATTGTATCTTACACACTAAGGAATATATACCTATAGATTCATATTCAGATTATAAAAGGGAAAGTGGCTGGAAGTCGGTGAATCAATACAGGGTAATTTAAGGTATAATATCAACTCAGTGGAAGAATGATTTGGGGCAAAGTTTGTTTTTCAGAATTATTAACTAGATGCTACCTAGGTGATTAGTATTTCTACATATGATGTTAACATAAGCGAGAATGCAAGAAGCACACCATCATTTTAATAGGCTGAAAAGTTTTCATATAAATGGTTGTGAGTTGAGGATAAAATATAGCCTGGTACATGTGCAGTATCACCAGTTTCTAGCTAAGCCTACATACCATCTTGAGACATGTCTACCTCCAAAAGAGAAGAGGGGCAGTCCGAGTGTTAATTTGGGGGATAATTGACTTTTGTAGGTGACAGAATATTATTTGTGGCCCTTGATATAATTAGATGGCCATGTGGGAGTCACATTTGTATTTTACCTCCCAAGATGTTCTTAAATTTCAACTTTCTCATACTTCTTAAACAAAAATCACATCAGTTCACACATAACTTCACAAATTAAAGGTTCCCTTTAGACATATTCACTAACCAGATCTTATATGCATCTCTATTTCCATAATTACATATATATATATATATTTTTTTTTTTGAGACAGTCTCACTCTGTTGCCCAGGCTAGAGTGGTGCAGTGGTGTACATATTTTTCTAAAAAAATGAAATTGGGTATTTTCTACTGGGCCATGTATTTTTATTTTAACTGAAGTAGCAAGAGAAAGTCTGAGATAGCATTAAAATGCATAGGGCCATTAGTGAGTTGGAATGACAAGAAAATGCTTAAAAATAATGGTGTGTTTGCCAGCTTCTTTTCTTAATGTATTTTCTACATTGGCCTAGGCTGTAATAAACAGAGCATCCATCGAAGTTGAAACAATACTTTATAATTCTTATAAATAATTGTGTCATGATTCAGGGAGGGGCTGGACATGTAAAGGATAGGCAGTACCAAGTACACATCAAGTGCCTTGCATTGCCATTTCAATAAAAATCAGATGAATTTTGCTATTTTCCCTTTCTAAAATAGAGTTTAGGGGTAGACTGGATCTTTCCTGTCTTCTCTTTTACACATCTTCCTTTAAGTTTGCACAGACATTTCTGTTCCATGAGCATTTTGGGCAGTTTTCCCTATGTGAATACACAGGAAAAGAGTAACTCTGCAGGCCTGGGTGGCTCAAATCCTGAATATTCCCAAGAAAGGCTTGTTTTCAGGGCTGACCATTGGTTAGATCCTGGGAACTGAGCTTCAGGAATTTTTCATTTGATAGGAGTGCTTTTACAAGCCTGAGGCTTTGGGCCACAGTATACCAGGATTTCCAGATAGTTTTACTAAGCATGTGATATATAGTGAGCACCTTCTTTTTCTCTGGGGTTATGGAGCTTGAGCAACTTGGGTCAGTCACACAGGTGTTGCATGCCTACATGACTGACTCCCAATTAAAAACCCTGGACATCTAGACTAGGGAGAGATTCACTGGTTGGAAACATTTTTCATGTGCTATCACACATCGTTGCTGCAGGAATTAAATGCATTATACATAATTGCACTGGAAGGGGACACTTGGAAGCTTACGACTGGTTTCCACCCACCTTTGCCTTTGCTGATTTTAAGCTGTGTGCTTCTTTTGCTCTCATAAACAGAAAACACGAGTATAACAACTTCTGAGTCCCTTTAGGATATCATCTAACCTGAGATGATAACTTTGAGACCCTGACACAGTGGGTGATTTCCCAGTTTAAGCTGTAGCAGGGTGAATGCAATTTGGGCACTCCAGGATGTTAGTATCTGATTTCTAGTCTTCTTTTATGCCACCTATTCTTCTTCTTGTCTTCTTATCGGAAGTTGGATAAGTCTCTTCTCAGATCCTTATTTTTTGATTATTCTATTCTACTCTTCTCCTATGCTATTCTAGAGAAATTAGTAGAGCTACAAAAATAATTTTGAGAAAAAATATTGGAATCGATGGAATACCCCAAATTGGTCACTATTACAAATCTCCATTTTTATCCCTCACTTCGTTCTTGCCTTTCTCCCTACTGGCTCTCTATCCCCCCAAAATCAAATTCAAATCCCTTTGCTTGGCACTCAAGGCCACAGAAATATGGTTTTCCACCATCCGGTCTATTTGATTTATCACTACTTTATAACTATGACTCCTTCCCGTGCGTAAGCTTGGTTTGTCCACTTTACCATTCCCAGACTACATTCATTCATTAGTTCAATTATACACTCAACTACTGTCTTCATGAAAATCATGTATTAAGTAACTGTAGTATTCCATAAACACAGTTAGACTCTGTAGGTACACAAATGAAAAGACTGATATCTTTTCTGCTCTCATGAAGTTTACAAACATTGAATAAACATACAATTAATTCTTTAAATTATGGGAATATTTTAAAGGGGAAGCACAGCTTTGCTTAAATCTCCTTACCAATACTTGTATTGTTTCTTTTCTTACCATTCCATATCCTTCCACCAACAGCAATGGAATTACCAGCTATTAATAGATACGATGTTTGAAATTATTGTAAGAAATGCTAGAAAATTCATACTCTTCTTGGCAGTATAATTTAGAGTGAGTTCTCATGTATTCACCAAAGTGGTGGATAAAGGGAAGGTCTTTTTAAAAGACACAGAAATCTTTTAAGACGTCATCTTCTCTGTGGGATCTCTCTTCCCAATTTCCTTCCATATTACGTTAAACACAGCCTGAAAAATACTCCTCATCCAATGACCCTCTTGGAAATAAGATAGTATAAACCACAACTGTTTGCTCCATGTGTATTAACTGAAGCAAGTAAAAATGTACTCTATGACTTTTTTCACAGCTTTTGAAACATGGTGCTATTTTTATTGTTCTGCTGCTTGTGATATTCTAAATGCTCATACTTAGGTATATGGTTTACTTTCCATGTAAGATCAAAATTGTTGAATACATAGAATTTTACAACTAAAATTCTGGTATAAACATATACACACGTACACATACACACACATTGATACAATATGTTTAAACAAGTCTTGCCTCTCCACTTCTAAGTGGACCAATGCAACTATTTCATCAGATCCCTCATTTGCTTCCCAAATTTGTTATATTTTATTAAATAAATATTGCCAGGCATTATAAAGTTGGATAGCCCTTGGTATTTTAGCAAGCTCTCTATGTAGTCTAATTTAAGTTTTGTGTAATTCAAAGATCAAGATAAGGTAAGACTAAATTGAAAATTCAGATTAGGACCCTCAATCCCAATATCTAAATACAAAAGAGAACCTCAAATTTTTTTTCTGTCTTTAAATACAACAATCCCCAACATCAGTAAAATAGTGATAGTAAAGGGAAGGAACTTGTTACAGTTCATACACTCTTTTTAAAAGTTCACCATTATCTGCCTTTTACAGATGAGGAAACTGGGACTCACTTGGTGTCACTGACTCTTAAACCTGAAGTCACCACAAAATTAATTAGAGTAGATCAATGCCCCTAACTCCAACATTAGTGTCCCTGACATTGCAAAGCACTGCCTCTTTAGTGTTCCCTTCTCTTTCTCTCCCCTTTTTTTTCCCCCCGGAGACAGCTCTCACTCTGTCACCCAGACTGGAATGCAGTGGTATGCTCATAACTCACTACAATCTCAACCTCCTGGGCTCAATTGATTTTTCTGCCTCAGCCTCCCAAGTAGCTAGGACTATAGGTGTGTATCACCATGGGTGGCTGATTTTTTTTTTTCAATTTTTTGTAGGGATGGAGTTTCATTATGTTGCCCAGACTTGTCTTGAACTCTTGGCCTTAAGCAATCTCCCACCTTTGCCTCCCAAAGTGCTAGGATTATAGGTGTGAGCCACCGCACCTGGCCCTTTGTCTTTCTTAAAGGCAATTCCATCTTTTTATTTCCTACTGTACTCTGATTATTTGTATTGATATACATATCACTTTAACTCTATTGCAGGAATTTTGAGTAAAGGAACTGTTGTCAATTTCTTATGAAATTTTCTCAGTGCATTGGACAATTCTATTAGTAAATATTGATGGGTTGACTATTTAAAATTCTTAGTTATTTCTTGTTTCAAAAATAATCAGAGATGGCTTAAAGAAATACAGAAACTACATGAAGAAGCATAGATGGAAAGTAATTTATGAGCTGTTAACAGAAAATCTGCTTGTGAGTGCTCTACCCATTAAAGCAAGGAGGATGAGATAAATTAAATCTCTTTAAAGAGGCATAATGTTCAATCATATAATTATAGTACAGTTGTTAAGAATTTGGGAGTTGGAGTTGGAGAATCCAGGTTCGAATTAGAATATTAATCACTCCCTAGCTGAGGGAACTTAAGCAAGTCACTAAACATCTGCAACGTTCAGTGAAGTATCTGAAAAGGGAAAATAATAACAGTATATTGTGAAGATTAAATGAGATAGTGAAAGTAAATATCTGCAACCTTCAGTGAAATATCTGAAAAGGGAAAATAATAATAGTATATTGTGAAGATTAAATGAGATAGTGAATGTAAACAACATAGCCCACTATCTCAAGCATAATTAAGAACATAATTAAAATTGTGTTTTTAAAACTATATATAAAATCAAATATCAATATTTGTTATGTGTATTGTAAAAACCTTTTGAATGCATTATCTCTTTTAATCCTTCACAACCATACCATAGGAATTTATTATTAGGGAGGCAAAAATCATCTGCTAAAGGCCCCATGTGTGGGGTAATATATGGCAGGGCTGGCTAGTTACTGAAGTCAGACTTCAAAGAATAGTCTTTTATTTATTTATTTATTTATTTATTCATTGTTTTTACAAGTTTTTGTTTTATTAAGATAAAAACTTGATTAACATATACATTTCTTAATTCACAAAGATGAATTAGGGACTTACATCATAACTATTTGGTTTTTAATGAGTTTCTTTAAATGGAGACCCCAAGGTACATTTAATTAGGTGGTGGATTAAAGTAGCAGGTAGTTTATTTTGGTTTTTTAAATTTTATTTATTTATTTATTTAAATTCAGGATATCATGGGGGTACAAACATACATGAAATGTATTTGCCTCACTCAAGCCAGGGCCACAAGGGTTTCCTTCCCCCATACAGTGTGCCCCGTCTCCATTAGCTGTGGGTTTACCCACCCTACCCCCTCTACCCCCAACTCCCCAACCCCCTACCTGATTGACACCCAGTGAGTATTACTACCATGTGAGCACCTTAGTGTTGATCAGTTAGTACTAGTTTGATGGTGAGTACATGTGGTGCATGTTTTTCCATCCTTGTGATACCTCACTTCTAAGGATGGGCTCAATCTCTAATTCTACATTTTGCTGGAACCAGAGAAGACCTCATGTAGCTAAAGCAATCTTAAGCAAAAAGAAAAAATTGGGAGGCATCAGTCTACCAGACTTCAATTTTTACTACAAGGCTATAGTAAACAAAACAGCATGGTACTGGCACAAGAAAAGAGATATAGAACTTTGGAATAGGATGGAGATTCCAGATATAAAACCATCCTCATACTGTCATCTACTCTTTGACAAAGCAGACAAAAGTATACATTGGAGAAAAGAATCTCTATTGAATAAGTGGTGCTGGGGAAACTGGATATCCACATGCAGAAGATTGAAACTGGATTCGAATCTCTCACATCTCACAAAAATCAACTCACATTGGATAACAGACTTAAACCTAAGGCGTGAAACCTTAGGAATTCTAGAAGAAAATGTGGGAAAGACTCTTTTAGGTATCAGCCTATGTAAAGAATTTACGAAGAAGATCCCCAAAGCAATCACAGCAGCAACAAAAATAAACAAATGGGACCTGGTCAAAGAATAGCTTTAACTCCTGTGCTCAGCCACTCCATCATTCATGTATGGGCAATAAAACAATAAATACATAAATTTCTAGCTTTTATTAGTGCTCATTAGGAGACATGTAAATTTCTATTTACCATGCTAAATTTATGTTAGTGATCATTTCTGACTAAATAAAGTGCCATACAACTAATGTTGACATTAGTTGATACCAAAGTTTGTTTATTACACATTTTGTGGTGGTTTCTAATCACTTTGTGGGAAGCAGGAATGGAAGAAGACCTACCTGCAAGTGAGTGAAGCTGGTGAGAGAAGCTGCCAAGTTCTCTAAGTCAACGAACTGTTGTCATCCAAACAGGACTTGAGACTTGTTGCTTTGATGTTATGAATCACAACAGTGAATGGGGTGGCCCATAGATGACCAAGGCCAGCTTTCAGGATCAGCCAATCAATTGCTATCGATTGCCTGGGTCCCCTGTTTTGTATTATCCAGAGGCAGAAACGGGCTGTTGTAGTCTTTACTTTTGAACAAGCTATAAATGATCGTTTTAGTAACTCTTTCCAAAAAAATAAAAGATTCAAATGTTGTCATAGGCAAAATCACTCAAACAATGTTATCCAATATGAAATTCTTTTGAGAAATCGATTGTGTTGATTCTGGATATTAGATAAAGTCAAGAAAACTAATTCGTACTTTACTTCATAAACATTCTACTTACTGGTGGTATACAAAGGCTCTGTTTAAATTTTGGAGAACTGGAAAAGGATTAGGCAATGTCCAAAACTCAATGGGCTTATAGTCTTGTAAGAGGTAAATAAAATAAATGATGACAATGCTAATGTAACAGTTCCAGTGATAGGATACTCACATATTTGAGGAGAAAGTCATTCTATGCTCAGAATGGTATAGAGATGTTTTATTAGGTAGATATAGTGAAAGATGATGATTAAAATTTAGGATGTAGGAGAGGTATTATCACAAAGAAGTTCATTCAGTCTTAAGGAAAGTTTTAAGAAATGAAAACAGCCAGGTGCGGTGGCTCATGCCTATAATCCTAGCACTTGGAAGGCCGAAGCGGGAGGATCGTTTGAGCTCAGGAGTTTGAAACCATCCTGAGCAAGAGTGAGACCCCGTTTCTACTAAAAAAATAGAAAGAAATTAGCTGGACAACTAAAAATATATAGAAAATATTAGCCGAGCATGGTGAGGCATGCCTGTAGTCCCAGCTACTCGAGAGGGTGAGGCAGTAGGATTGCTTGAGCCCAGGAGTTTGAGGTTGCTGTGAGCTAGGCTGATGCCACGACACTCTAGCTGGGCAGCAGAGTGAGACTCTGTCTCAAAAATAAATAAGAAAGAAATAAAGAAATGAAAACATCTCAAGGAATGCTAAGAAATTCTGCCCATCAGGGAGTACAATACTCAAACTCATGGCAATGTCACTACAAACATTACAATTGTTGTTCTAGTATATTATGTGCTTTTGATGATCCTATCCAAAGTTGGGTCCAATTTCTGATCAGCTAAAACTCAATTTTTGCTTCTCTCATTCAATTTAGGGTATCTCAATGCAAGTAATGTAAACGAACCCTACTTAATTTTAAAATAAGCAATGTACTCACAAGCAAGGGATGCTTGGTAATAAGTCATTTAAACTTCATAACCATTTAGTACATCAGCCTATTAACACCTCCAATGACACCTCTATGCAAAGAGTGAACATCAAATGACATGTTCAGGGACAGAGGTAGACATGGGGAGTGGCTTATTTGTGCTGTTTTCCTGAACTTAAAGTCTGCACACTCTCTAAATGGCTTTTCTCTTTTATGTGGGGTCTAATGTTCATTTTGCAAGTTGTCCTGAACATCTATAAATTGTTTTTCTCTGTCATGCTTTCTAATATAATGCTTTCACATCAGTAGTTGCAGAAACATTATGCAATTTTCAGGTGCATTGTTATCACCCCAATGGTGGGTCTTAGAAAGAAGAAACATATAATTACTCCTGTTCTGGTGTAAATTTTCAAAATGATACACAATTAGTGAATTGATCTGGCAAACTCCCCTATGGAAATCCACTCCTCAGAGTGCTCATTAGCTCTCCAGAATTCAGAACTGTTTTAGCTCCTTTTCTTACTAAAGAGCAGCTCCCCTAGGGTTAAACTAATATGTTTTTTTCATTTATAAATTGCTTTAGCAACAAGATTTGTATATGATAACCACTGAAAGTCCAGCCCATCTCATCAAGTAAAGGTTGACAATGTTATCTTGCCTGTTTTTGAAGGCAGAGAAATGACATTTGCTGTTGTAATTAAGGTACTGCAAATTTCCTTCCTGTGACATGTTCTCATCCTTTATGGAAACTCTGTCCTTAATGTCCTTCTTATTCACTCACTGTTTTTATTTATTATCACGATGTCTTTCCACAATAAATATCTATTAAATGCTTCTTCTGTACTGTTAGCCATATCAACAAATAGAAGTTTTCCAGTGATGCTTTTGCTTGCATTTTGACCTCACATTTATTTGCATTTATGTCAACACTTCTAGGTATGCAAGGATTATATGTTAAAGAGAATACATTCATATTTAATTTCAAATTAAATATGATGATGATGATAAAAATGTGGCTTGTTCAAAATCTGCTGATGCAAGCAGGACCAAATGTGTATTACAAACGTTCTTCTCTGTAGTACAAAAAAGAAATATTTTGAAAATCCTTCACATTTCAGAGGAGTGGAAAGCATTAAACGTACAAAACTTGACCCTGGACTTTTAATGGCCAAATTAGCAAGTTGCATTTTCCAGAGATTCAAAACTAAATAACTAAATACATAAAAATAAAATAAAATAACCAAAAACACTCAAATAAGAGGAGTGGAGTTTTGGAAATCATTACTTTACCTACTAAAAGTTCCATGAGTGAGCAATCTATGTCCTTGTCCAACTCAGAGCTTATCCTGGGAATAAATGTTTTTGGAGTTGAGGAGGCAATTTATGGTGTTACTAATCTGTCTTAACTGGTCACATGAAAACTTGACTGTGAAACCACAAAGAATCTACAGAATGCTTAGATTTTTCAATAGCTAGAATGTCTGAAGTAAAAGCCAAAAACAACAACAACAAAATGATAGGTGGATTGATGTGAAATGTAACATTGGAATAGAATGTTTCATAGGAAACCTGCCCTAGAAAGTCATAGGTGGATAATAACTTAAAAATAGTACAGATATTGCTATAATCTATATAATTTAATTATTTGTGTATATGTATATATTCACAACCATAGCTATTTTCAATACAAGATCTTATACTTAGATGGTATTTAACCTTATTCATTATCCTACAGAATCATAGCAGTTGAACTTCATAACAATTTTTTGAGACAGAACAAATATTATCATAATTTTAATTTTATAGAGGAAGAATTGAGATTTTGAGGAGAAAAAAGTATTTGCCAACAGTGAAGGCAGGTCTGCAGAACTAAATCCTTCTGTCTGGAAGTGGTTTTCATACTGTAGCATAGTCACTGACTTCTGCCTTTTGCCAGTGGCTCTTGAAATGATGCTGCACCCATGAGAATGTGTGTGGGTGTGCTGGGGCAACTGCTCAGAGAGACTATGAATAAAAAACCTTGTCACTTTGTCTTCTTAGTCTTTCAGGCTGTGTAAATTAAACATTTCACATTATTATTATTTTAAAACATTTCATAAGTCAGTGTAGCCAACCATTTTAGTATTCTTTTGACATTTCCATGACTTTTAATAATTCTTGTGCTTAGCTACACAATGGAAAAAATACTACCTAATCTTAGAATAGACTCTAGGTTTAGAGTTTAAAACCTTTGAAAAACAGCTTTACTAATTCCTTCTAATATATATCTTTTTTCAAATTACTTGAACTAGTATCAGAACTAATGGAAGCAGTCCAATCTGTAACATGGTATACTGCAGCTCAGTTAAAATTATTGCTCAGCATCTCTACTCATCAGGGAAATGCAAATCAAAACCACAATGATATATCACTTAACTCCAATGAGAATGCCTTTACCAAAAAGTCCCAAAACCACAAATGCTGGCATGGAAGTGGAGAGATAGGAACACTCTTAACACTGCTAGTCATACTGCAAACTAGTACAACCTCTATGGAAAATAGTATGGATATATCTCAAAGAACTAAAAGTAGAACTACCATTTGATCCAGCAATCCCACTACTAGGCATCTACCCAGAGGAAAAAAAAGTCATTCTATAATAAAGACATCTGCACTAGAATGTTTATAGCAGTACAATTCACAATTGCAAAGATGTGGAAATAACCAAAGTGCCCATCAATACATGAGTGGATTAATAAAATGTGATATATGTATACAATGGAGTACTACTCAACCATAAAAAACAATGGTGAATTATCGCCTCTTGTATTATCCTGGATGGAGCTAGAGCCCATTCTTCAAAGTGAAGTATCACAAGAATGGAAAAATAAGCACCACATGTGCTCACCATCAAACTGGTTTCACTGATCATCACCTAAGAGCACATTTAGGAATAACATTAATCGGGTGTCTGGCAGATGTAGGGTGGAGGGGATGGGTGTATACATACATAATGAGTGTGATGCTCACCATCTAGCGGATGGACATGCTTGAAACTCTGATTTGGGAGGCTGGCAAGGGCAATATACGTAACCTAAACTTTTGTACCCTCATAATATGCTGAAATAAAAAAAAAAAACCCTGTAGTTAATATCATACTTAGTGGTGAGAGACTCAAAGTTTTTCCTCTAAAGTCTCATCTAACTACTATCTTCACAGCAATATCTAGACTGATGTTTGACCAAATATCTGAGTACCATTGCCTAGTCAAGCTGACAAATAAAATTAACTACAACACCTTAGGTACCAAAGAGAGAGAAAAGGATTTGGGGGTTAGTAAATAACAACGTGTCTAACTTAGATGCTTTATTTCTCTGTCATCCCTGTTCATTCAAAAGTTCAACCATTCCCTCCCTTTGGCTATTTTCTTCTGGCATATGAACATATTAAGTTTCAATTTAAAAATAAATTCCCTCGTACATACATTCTGCTCAAGATTTTGTTTGTTTTCACTTTTTAGCTACCAGTAACTTCAAGTCCATATCATGTACCTGGCACAGGCTGGTACAAAGTAAGCCTCCAATAATGGCTGTTCTCCTTTCTTTTTGTTTTTAATCATTATAAAGATAATTTCTATGTTCCTTCAGATTGTCATTCAACTGTCTTAAAATCTTAGACTTTTAATTCTGCCCTTTATTGCTGACTGTTGCTTATGGTGGATTTTTTTTTTCTTTCAGTTTTTTGTTTGTTTTTAGTTCGGCTTTGGAAGGGTTCCTTTTATTGGTGGGAATTTCTTGCAGCCCAGGTTGTGGGAATATCGCTCCAGAGTACTTTTGCTAGGAGCCCCAGGAGTCTCAACAATTTGTGAAAACTATTTTTGTTAGTATTTTTGTTTGTGATTTTCTGCTCAAGGCATTAGAATAAATTTAAATCTATATTTGCATAACATTTAGATGTCTCGATGTCTCTCCCAGAAACTAAACAAGGTCATGGGAGTGGAAACAGAGACCTCTATAAAGCAAGCATAGGGAAGGGATGCACCGGGGTGAAACAATGCACCAGTCACCATACAAGAGATTATCTTCCAAGTCAGTGGTATCTCTAAGTCAGTGGTTCACAAACCTGGCTGCACATTAGAATCACCTGGGAAGCTTACAAACAAATCCATAACACAGGAACAAAAAACAAGGATACCCAGGCCATTTCTAGCAGACTAATTAAATCAGAATCTCTGTTGGCATTAATCTTTTTTTTTATTTCAGCTTATTATGGGGGTACAAAAGTTCTGGTTATATATATTTCCCATGCCCCTCCCATCCCCCCGAGTCTGAGCCTCAAGCATGTCCGTTCCCCAGACAGTGCGCATCGCACTCAACATGTAGGTATACACCCATCCCCTCCCCCCACCCCCCACCTCTGTCCAATACCCAATTGGTGTTATTCCCAAATGTGCACTTAGGTGATGATCAGGGAAACCGATTTGCTGGT
>CM052437.1:57311994-57332571 GCA_028533085.1 Varecia variegata
GCATTTGGGTTGTTTCCACATCTTTGCAATTGTGAATTGTGCTGCTATAAACATTTGGGTGCAGGTGTCTTTTTCATAGAATGACTTTTGTTCTTCTGGGTAGATGACCAATAATGGGATTGCTGGATCGAATGGAAGGCATTAATCTTTATTTACAACTCCACAGGCAATTCCAATGTGCAGCCAAGTTTGAGAACCACTGTTGGAGGTGATCTTCTCTGAGAATTTAGAATCCTACTGTTTCCTGTCTTTGTTTTTGAAACTGTGGTTGAGCAGATACTAGATGATCTATTGCTCCATAATTGCTCACAATATTAAAACATTTAAGAGGCAGAGGCTATAATATGTGCTGTCCAACACAGTAGCCACTCACATGTGGCTATTTCAATTCAACTTTAATTACTTATTAAGAAATCAGTTCCTCACACTAGCCACATTTCAGGGGTTCAATGGACACATGCCACTAGGGTCAACCGTATTTGAGGGCACAGATATAAAATGTCTAGGCATCATTGCAGAAAATTCTATGGAACAGTGTTGAACTAGAATATTTTTTTTTTTGAGGCAGTCAGCTCCATTTCTGGAAAGTTATTCAAAGGACCTTTTTGTTAATTCTCAAACGTAATTTTTTAATAAAATCATAATTACATCATTTGAGACAAAAGCGTTAGCTTATTTCCCTTACCATAGAACAGTTACACAGGAATTTATGTGTATTTATGCCAAGATATCATCACGTCGAAATTTCTCATTTTACAGTTATGCAACCCAAGAATCAGAGAGGTTTAGCAGCTTTGCCAAACCACCTAGCTAGTTCAAATAAGAAGAGTTAAAATGCAATGGAGAGAAACTAACTCAGAGTGGGCCTTCTGTTCCACAGAGGAATCAGGGACAGGTAAGTTTACTAATATGTGCAAGCAGGGTTGCAAAGCGCCTGGTGCTAAGACACTAAGGGACTGCTTTTGCGCCTTTACAACCCCAGCATGATTTCAACTATGTGTAGATGCAGGAACTATAGGGAACAAGGTGGCATCAAAAATCCTGTCTGTGCTCACAGCTAGAGTAGGATCCTCAGGAGCCTCTGCCTAAAATTAGCTCTGTATTTCCAGAACTGGATCACAGACAACCCTGGTGGACTATAATGTTTAGCATTGCAATAAATCAGTGCTTCCTCTCTGTTCCTTCAGCCCTCCACAGCCTCCACTGACTGAAGCAACCCAAGATGTTTATATTCCATTTCAAGTGTACATGCTTTTACACAGCTCATAGTTATGAGAATGTCTTTGGCTAGTTGTAGGGTTATGCATCACGTAGAAGAAGTTCAATTCTGTTTGGTAATTATTATCACAGAAATTCAAGTCAATGCCAGAATGGAGTTTTTAAAATACACTCCTTAGGAACACTCTCTCTTCAATTACCCGAGTCTTAGGCAAAACCATTTCTTTTGTAATTCACATTTTTCATTAACTTTGACTCTTCAATGATTTGTTGGAAAAAGCTCACCACAGAGACATTTAATTTAATAGGTGTACCACACACACATACTCACTCTTTTACATATACATTTCTCCATTAAGATAAAGAATGGATTAGTATTATAGTATTCATCAATAGGAAAATGTTCAGATTTTTTAAAAAACTCAATAAGTCTGGTGACTGATTTTTCAAATTTTATGTCAGAGTGGGCAGCCATAAATCCACTGAACTAAATCCTTTATTATTTGTATACCTAGATTTGATTTGATTTGCTTTTGAGAGTGAGAGAGCCTTTCCTATCTAGCTCCAGAATTTTTTGGGGTGCCATGAGCCCCATAATCACTTTTAGAAATAAATTTACTCTCAGGAAGGCTACAGCATTAGCACAGAAGAACATCAATGGCTTTCACTCTGCACTGTTTTTTAGAAAAGAAGAGGGAGTCTTTGACATAAACTAGACTGAAAACGATTCCACTGAGTCTCCAACAGTTTAGCACAAATGTATTGGTTGAGAATAACATGCCATAGTTTTCATGCAAGCCCACTTTGCCTAATAACACTCTCAGAAAACATCCAGTAAAATAGATTATTTGAAATATGTGCGTTAACCATCCCTATATGAGTGAGGAAAGAAAAAAGCCCAGAGTTGGGGTAGAAGAGGGGAGTTGCATTAATAAGAACACAAATTTCAAAAATAAAGAGCAAGAAAGAAGAGAGAGAGAGAGAGAGAGAGAAATTTATAGTCAAGATAATACAGAAACTAGTCATAAGTTAACCACATATTTGGAGGTAAAAGGAAAAACTTGGGTATTCTAAATTTGCTGCTCACCACTGTTTAACAAATATACTGTCCATTTTATGTTGCATATGTAGACACTTGCTCACCTACTATGATATGATAGAATCAGAAAGCATGCATAAAACAAAAGTGTTGCAAAGTAAGCAAGAAAAGTAAAATAGACTATTGTTGTTAAAGGAGAAGACTGGGGGAACACTGAGTTGTTCAGCAAAGACAGAGCAAAATGAGGGTCTTGAATAGTGAATTAGGAACTACTGGGTTCTTAACAGTGCCAGCAATACTGACAATACTCATTGACCTTTAGCTTCCAGAACTCATTACTCAGTCATCTGCATAGTTCATAAGAAGCTAGTTTTCCTGATCTTAATTCCTTATTTTTTAAAGTCCTAGTACATGGAATAAAAGCCAAAGTTATAATAGGTCATGACAAGCTAAAAAATATGTGAGAAAAGTGAAATGTAAACATGTATTATTTTAGTCAATGCTACTCACTTTCACCCATATACATTCTAATCCTTCCTTGTAGATGCATTTCTGTTTTCACTTTACGCATAAGAACACTTTCCACCAATTGGGCTCATTGTATTATCCTATTCTTTGACTTTATGATTTTTATATGAACAACACATTTTGGTATTTAGTTATGTGATATCACAGATGAAATTTACCTCAATAATGAAAAAAGGACTCAATAGCTACGTGTTATACAAGTATATTCATTAATTTAGGACTTGTAATATTTAAAGATAATTTGTAAGCATATTTAATAATTGAGAAATGACTACATCAGTTGATTTCTAAACTTATAATTGCAGTGTTTCCTTGGTTTGGATGTGTATTTATTTATTTGTGAATGAATGAATAAATGAATAGTAGGGTCTCGCCCTATTGCCCTGGCTAGAGTGCAGTGGTGTCATATAGCTCACTACAACCTCAAACTTCTGGGCTCAAGTGATCTTCCTGCCTTAGCCTCCCTAATAACTGGGACTACAGGTATGCACCACACCCGGCTAATTTTTCTATTTTTTGTAGAGACGGTGGGTGGAGGGCGGGAGCCTGGCTCTTGCTCTGGTTGGTCTCTAACTCTGGCCTCAAGCAATGCTCCCAACCAGGCCTCACAAAGTGCTAGGATTACAGGCGTGAGCCACTGTGCCTGGCCTGGATGTGCTTTTAGATGTCAGCAGACTAATCCTACTAGAAGCCCATTAAAAGTACAAGGATGGTGGTGCCAATGGGGAAAAGGGTACAGTATTGTACTCAGTGATTACTAACATGCACAGGTAAGGGAGCAAATGCCAGCAGCTGACTACCCTTGCAATTTTTGTACTGAGTTTAACTGTTCCTGCCAGTGGAGGTCCAATTCTGAGTGCACAACTCTATTGACTTTTGGGACTGGATAATGTTTTGTTAAAGGGAGCTGTTCTGTGCACTGTAGGATGTTTAGCAGAATCTACAGCCCCTACCAACTAGATGCCAATAGCAACAAGAGGAACCAAAAGCAAGTTCCTCAACTAGTCAAATATTCATTAGAGGAAGGATGGGCAAAATTGCCTCTGGCTGATAACTTCCAGTCTAGAGTAAAACCCTTGCAAGTTTAAAGCAGAGGTATCCAAATGATGATGGTATCTAAATTGTTACCAGTCTGTGGCAAAAAGTGAGACAAATTGAGGACATGATTGGAAAAAGTTTTTACTGTGATCATTGCTAATGATCCCTTTTATCCAAATTCAAAGGACTTCTCATTCTTTAATAAAAGGTGTTTAAACACTTTTATTTAACTATGGTAATTGTATGTGGCATTTTCGTTACTTTTTATTTTGTTTTAATGTTCTTGACAGCTCTCTATCAAGTCCTCAAAAGTTACTTTGAAAATTTTTGCCTGGTAAAAAAATCTGAAAATTGGGACTCACTGATGGACCAGAGCAAGTGACTTTTTCTCCTTTAGTCAGATTTGAATGGCATGATTCTGGGATCTATACTGACCTAATTGTCATGTAACAAACTCAAAATGGCAGCCAATTCCAAGAACCAAGATGAGACAAATAAAAGAAAATGGTTTCATTTTATTAATTGTTATAAACTGGTAGCCTACAGTCCATATGTGGCCCACAGGTGTACTGTGTGGCCCACAGATGTACTGTGTGAAACAGCACGGTTCTTTTAAAGCTGTGTATTAATTGCCAATATTTTATAAATATAAGTTTACATTCAAACCTATGTTTCTTGCTTCCCTTTAATAATGCTGAACCCACATTCTGACATGGGCAAAAGCAGTGGGAACCCTGTACAATTCAGTATGCATTCACCATTGGACCCATTGCTCCCCATTTTCCATCAGCTCTTATATTTGTCCCACTTGACTCATTTGTTTTATTCATGTGGACTTCCATCTTTATATCAGCTGGAAGGACATAGTGTGACCCCAAGAAAAATTATCTAAAAAAAGATATCTCTACTTCATTCTTTTTCAATGCTCTTTTTAGCTAGTCTTACAAACACATTGATGGTGAAAAATAGTTCATTTAAAGAAAACAAATCAAACCAATTACTTTGGAGTTTTGTTTATGTTTATTTAGTTTTTTATCTTATGTCCTGAAGTTGAATTCAGGACAGAAGGAAAAAAAAATCTTTTATTTTTAGCTCTATAATTCAACTAGATTTTCAATATATTTTTTCTTCCACCTTGCACCTAAAGGCTTTATCTATTTCCATAGGTAATCGTCACCCAGGAAGCAAGTGCCTTTCACAGTAAGGGCTGAGAGGGTTGGAGAGGATCTTAGGATTTAACAGAAGATAGTTGCTATATAAATTAAAAACAAAAGTCTCAGCAGTTAATGCTAAGAAATTCTTCCTCTAATACCAAAAATTACTCCCATAGAGAGTTATTTATTTTGAACCTTTCTACATTTGTATGGAAAAGCTTGGAAATCTCTTCTGATTGTTTAAAAATACATGAATAGATGCATATAGGGGATGGCTGATAAAAAGCCATGTTACTGAGAGCTCTGATGAATGGAGAAGTAAATTAACCCCAGAAATGGGATCAAGAGTCACAATAAAAAAAAAAAGTCTCATCTCTCCTTGATGATTTTGTATGTGTTCTATTTCTTTTAACTCGGAAGTGAACAAGAAATAGAATGCTAAACTTAAAAAAAAAAAATCCTGAGTGTATTAATTCACATAACTCTGAACAAAATGTTTTATATCCTGAACCACTGCCTCTTTTAAATTTATCTTTCATACAATAGGTGGCATTTTCTTTCTAATTTCTTTATTTCTCTTATACCTAATGGACTTTTTTCACATTTTAATTATCTTTTCAACGTGTCTTTCATGTTCCCTCTTTTATTCGTGTAATAAATATTAATAAGTTAGTATAAATTAATAAATATTAGCATATTATATCATTCACTTTCATGGGAAAAATGTCCTTGAAAAGAAATAGACCAATATTTATTAACCACATTTTATCTCCAACCCAGATTGATATTTTGGTCTATCACCCAAATCTAACTTCTTTTTTTTCCATTGTCCCCCACCCCCAGCCCAATTTAGTTTTTCTTTCTCATAGGGGTCTTTGAGACTGAAAAGATCTGTTTCCTAGAGCTAATTCTGCCTTTATAAAAGCTGGATCATGTCTCCAAGCCTCAGTTTCGTCATCTGTAATCCCTAAGTTTCATTCCATAACTGACTCTCTGTGCCTCTCTGGGATCACACACCTGTGGATCCAGATGTTTTCCACACACCCATAAATTACCAGCTTAGTAAACTTGAGCAGGATGTTGGCCTAAGCAAAAGGAGAACCTATATTATGCTTTGCCAAGGGTATTATGAGAGTAGGCAGAAGTCATTTTAAGTCTATATGGTACATAATCTTTGTTCTTTCTACTTTTCCAATTGGGGCATTAATACTTTTATTTATTAATTCATTTTTTGAGAATCCATTCTATAAATGCCTACTACCTACTAGGCACATTGTTAGGTGCCATGGACTCAAAAACAGTGGCAGAAACAGACCTTTTATTTATTTATTTATTTATTTATTTAAAACATTAGGTTGAATGAAACAGACCTTTCAAACAAATCTTGCCAGTATTCCATAATAATTAAACAATAAGATCAGAATATCACATATTTCCATACATTACTTGAAATGAAAGAGACATGATCTCAGAAATATGAGGAGGTCAGCTTTAAAAAATGTTAAAGTTGGTTTACATGGGAATAAAATAAATCCTGTTTTATAGAAAGGTGGTAGTGGAGGAAACTTCACATTTTTTTTTTCTCTAAAATATAAAAAAAGTGAAGTGAATTACCATATGAAAATATACTATGAATATTTAATAGTTAGAAGAGTATGGTGAATATCCCTAATCTGGAAAGATAACTCCATGGAAAGCAACTAAAGCTTTCTTAACACTGTTTCCTTATGCCTTCATCATAAATATTTCCTGAGTTGGGGGCATATGAAGCTTAGTTTTATGGGCATTTCTGATGCCTGTGTATACTTGCATGGCCTTATTCCCCAACATTCTCCACTTACATTGATGTTCCTGCCATTGCAAACCTTTCCCATTCCCAAACACAGATTGCTCTCTCTTGACTTTTTATTTCTACAACTCTTCTGCCATATGCCCAAAATATCTGTTTTCTTTTGTCTCCTGGGAGATACACACAACTCATTTATTAAGATAGTCTTAAAATTTCATTTAGGAAATTTTCATTAGCCTGTCAGTCTAAGTTAGTAAGTTTCATCATTTGTATATAACAATTGCATGTAATACACTGTATTATATTTCATTGTTTACATTATTGTTATTCCTTAGTTGGCTTTTAACCCCCTTCAATCTTAAAACTATGTCAAATTCACATTAACAATGTAAAACTTTTATAAGCACTGTCAAATACCTATGAATATGTATGTGTGTGAATGAAATGAACAAATGAATGGGAAAATTAATGCTATGTCTGCTAGAAAATCCACTTGATTTTGCTGAATGAATTAACAGCCCAGATGAGAAGACAATATAAATCAAACATTTGCTTTACAGACTAATTGATAAATCAATCAATCCCTTTTTAGGGATTTTGCACTGAAAATAGGAATTATATCAGCTTTATGAGAATTAGGAGGATCCTCATCCCAAACTCAGGAGAAAGATATTTATTTGTGTTGGATTTGGGATTGGTTAATATTGAGTAACAGATAAACAAAAAGCCAATTCTTCTTTAGTTTAATTGAACTAAAATTATTCCTTGCCTCACATAGTTGAGGCTTACTGCTTAGCTTTTTATAATAAGACCAGTTCTCTTTCCATAATCCTTTAGATACTTGAGTTTATTTTTAGCTGGCAGTTTACTAATCTCAAAAAACATCTAGGGAGAATGAAAAAAATGGTTTCTACTATGGGAATGATGTCTCTTTGCATTTCTAACTTTTATTATAAAGTGGAACTATCTTAATGTTAATGCATTAATGCAAAAGAAACAGAATGTTTGCATTTAACAGCACCTAGAGTTCTTTTAGCTGTCACTTCACAAAACCTAAACATTTTACACAGCATGATTTTAGAAAATTTTGACCTTTTTAGATTTTATTTTATTTTAAAAAAAAAAAAATTTGTTCCAAATGCCAGGAACCATCAAGGCACTTGTCTTAAAGGAAAAGGTCACCCCCAAGAAGAAAGGTAGTTCTGGGCTGAATGACAGTGTTTCTCTATTGTCTAATCCAGGATGTCAAGCACTAATTGTAGAGTGCCTGAAATGATAGCTTACTCTCTGCACTGGTCCTAAATTCGCAAGAATGTTTCGGGAACTTCTGCAGCTATTTTCAATGCAAATCTGGTGAAATGTGACAATTATCCAAATCCAACTGTCATGGTAAATGCAAGTCAGTACCTTGAAGTGTATAGCTCTTTGTGAAAGCCAGTTATATATACTCCAAATAGAGTTAGTATGTATTTGACAGTAATTCATCTCTGGCCTAGGTTGTCACTATGGAGGGACCATTATGAACTAATTGCCACGTAGGAGTATGGTTTTTGCCTATAACAATGTATTCTTGATTGAATATCAGTCTTACTGCAATTATGTGATAGGATAAGTATATAAAAGCACAAGTTTGTTGCAGTGAAATAGAATCACATTCAAGACTTCTTAAAAGTTGATTCTAAAGTAAATGAGACCACACTATGTAAATATCATGGAGTTATTATAAGTATCATAAAATGCTATAGTTGTGATAGACTTTCTCATCTATTGTTAAAGAGCAGTTTTGTGTTGAATAACAAAGGATGAAGACAAAATGAAGCTGAAGCTAAGCACCTTGCCCAGGAATTGCAGCTCATGACTCACAAACTCAGGGGTAGGACCCTCTTTTAGTATCTCCTCTCCAGAGCATTCTGTGCTCAACCAGTTTGTACCTAGGAGATAAACTAGACTTTGAACTTTGCTATTTTTATGAATCGTAATGATCAATTATTTTCAGGAAAAGTCACTGTCAAGCCAATTAATAAGTCTAGGCATTGTAATATTACAAGAGTAATGTTACCAGAGAAATTAAGATTGTAAGATAAAGTTTACGATCTAGGTCTTGTGTTTGAGAGGTGAACAACCTATGATTTGTAATCTCAGGATATGCACTATTTTACTCAATCCATGATGGTAGATTTAGGACGTAAGATATCAGTAAGTAGACCCCCTTAATATCTTATTTGCAATAGACTCTACAGTCAAATATATAGCAAAAATAAAGTCTGAAAGATTAAGAAATGGTGTGCAATAACCACTGGAATGCAAACAAAGACTGCTTATGTTCAGTGATAAAGGAACAGATGACCCTGCGGAGCATAGTCAGGAGTCATCTCAGTTTCTTGAACTATCAAATTGGGTGAAAATAGGAAATTGCTGATAAAACATTACTCCTGCCTTCTACCAAAGCCCACTTGCCCACCGGGCTGCAAAGCCCTCATGCCCAACAGCAATGACTCCTTTCTCTTCTGCCTTCCAACTCTTGTGCAAATGCCTCTCATTGGTGCAATCTAAACCAGAGCCCTGCTGGGAAAAGGAGTGTGAGAAATGAGTTTTTAAGGCCTCCAGCCTCTGCAATATAGAGAAGACTGCAAAAGTTAGGTGGAATAATGCTTAGATGCATGGCTTTTGTCCTAAAGAAAACATAACTCAGAATAAGCATTTATATGCTTTATTAGCTTTGTCCCACTATTTTGGGAAGATTTCTATCTGTAAATAGAATTCAGTCTAATATTGTCAGAAATCGATTTGGTTGATTTCTATAAAGATCTTCATTTTGGCTTTATTGCTTTCTCATTTAGACATGTGGCATGAGCATGGGCAAAGACAGGTAATTGCACTGGTTATTGGAATCAATTTATTTCTTATTTGTGAAGACAATAGTCTAGGATTGAATAAATTTTACCTTTTAAAGTGTTCTGGCTAAGGGATTTTCATGTTGTGACTTTATTTTAGAAAAGTTAGGCTGGTCTGGGGAACTGGACAAATACAACATTCTTTGGAAATGTAACTTTTAGTCAAAGCCATGAGTGGTAATGTGCCTATTTTACAGCAACAGCCAAAGATCGTCCTACAGTAATAGTCCTTTAAGTAAGGTTCCAGGGACAGTAACATCAGTATCAGATGAAAACATGTTAGAAATGCAAGTTCTCAGGTCACATCCCACAACTAACAAACCAGGTCTCTGGGTTTGGACCCAGATATCTGTATATTAAAAAGCTCTCCAAATAATTCCAAGCCAGGATAAATTTGACAACTGTGGCCTACATTATAAGGAATTGGGAACATTGCTTCAAGAGCTGCATTTGAGAGAATAGGCCATTGCTCTTGCCAAGTTTGCTGTGAGCATTGTGAAGCTGACTATGTAGAGGATGTTACAACGAATCAGACTATAAGCCATTAGCATAATCACAACAAAGGGGCTCTACGAATATCCTTCATTTTTTCTCTTTCTCTTTTTCTACCCTCTCTCAATCCTCTGATGCTAGCGCTTACATTGAGGCAATTTTAGTGATTGATGGTCTCCAGCTAGCTGTCCTTGATGTACTTCCTGACCTAAATTTCCAGGGCATAGGGCTATGCAGTAAGGGTAAGGATACAGTGTGACATGTTTGAGTTCTATACGACTGAGGATAGTCATTGGGAGACAATTGTCCATAGGTGTCTCACAATTCTGGACATTTCACAAGCAGAGGAATTGACTTAATTTGTTCTGGACTATTTTTTCAAAGATGTTTGTATACTGAAGTCTTGGGGGATATAGTGTCTCCCTCTAGATAGAAAGGCAGGTTTTCTTACACTCTTCAATGAAACAAATGGTGTCTCTCTTCAGGAAAAAATAGCAGGCAACCTTATTCTCCTTTTTTATGAATTGAGTTCCCCAAATTTATGAGTCCTCTCCTGTAATGTGTCCCGTGATATGTGCAGGTGTTACCTAGCCCTCATCCTATTTCCCTGTGGGAATTCAGACTCAAGGACCGATGTACATGCTGAGAACTACAGCTATTGGTATTGCTGGGAGTAGTAAACCACCCTCCACCTTTAACCCATGAGGCCATTATCTTCTTCCAGCCCAGTGTAACTGTGGCAGGATAACTATTTAGCTTGCAATTAGGTTAAAACTCTTAACAGTACTCAGAAATGTTCTCTTATTTCAATATTTGTACAGACCAGTGGTTACTTTGTGCCTCCCAATTTCCCCCCCCTTTGAATAAGAGTATCTAGGGCCCATTGCATCACTGTATGTTGGGTGTGTGGGGACAAATAACATGTCTATTTATTTCCCAAGTCTTTATACGAAAATAAAAAAAAAAAAGGAATCCAAGGTGTTGCACCTGATAAAATATACCTAAGAAGCTTCATATTCACCTGGTCCTAAATGAATGAACATAATTCTGGAATGGGAGCTTGGCTCTGATGCCTAAAGGGATGAGATTAGGGAGTAGGCTATCTCAGAAAGGGATGGATGTGTCCTGTACCTGGGAGGGTTGAGATTTGTTGTGACTAGAGGGTAGACTCTCAAGGGTTTATTTTCCTAAAATAAATGCCGCAATACCTTCCATCCCACATGCTCCTATAAAGGCTTTCCTGAAGCTGATCAGTCCCAAGGACACTATTATTAAAAGCTCCTAATGGTTTTTTTCTTGGACCTATACCTGCAGAGCCAATGATCCTAATTCTTCTTACATATATATTTGTAATACATTCAATATAGTTTTTTCTTAAAAAATGAACAAAACTCTATTCCCATCAGGGTGAATAAAGGTCCTTAGATCATTATTTGGAAATGCCAATTTTATATTTGCATTTAACAACCATTTAATTAGCTTCAGTGATTGAATTAGTGAAAACATGTTCTGCCATCATAGTAAATATTAGGGAAATATAACAAAGAGTTAAATATGCCTTATTTAAAGAGCTTGCATTTGAATTAATTCCATAAACACATAAGCAACTGCTATTAATGAGAGCTCAATGAGAAGCAAGATCAACATTGGCTGGAATTGTCTGAGGAGGTATCACTTGAGGAGAGGAGATTAGGCGAGGTCTTTGGTGATGATTTGAACAGCTTTCTCTCTGGTAAATTTGTAAGGCACTTCTTAGTCCTCATATATTGCATCATATTGATTATAGAGGAGTAATCTGTTTTCTTTCATTCTTTAACATCCACCATCCATCTATGCTTTGAGGGACTTTCTTTCAGCCCAAACATGGCTGCAAAATGGAAAACTTACCCTCAGACCCCACTTTTCCTCAGTGTTTATTCCCATCTCTGTGCTATCACTAAAGAGCAGTAAGCAGGCCTTTCTTATTTGCTAGATTTATGTCTAATTACTTACTGGTTGGTAGAGAAGAGAGCACAGTAGTAATAAAATAAGAAATATGAGGGAGATATAAAATTGAATATGCATTCTTCTTTTCTCTGTGTTTCTTGACACTCTTAATGATGGTGCTCAAAAGAACACTTTGATCTTTCTGTTCACTTTTCCTTTTCTATCGGTCTCTCTTCCCTCTCTCTAACACATATACACATGAAACACACTGAGGTTATTTTTCTCTGCCATGATTGGCAATTGGATGAAGATTTTAAGAAACACCACAGTGAGCACTCAAAAAACATTGAGTAAAATTGAATGTCACTTGCATGTTTACTGTGTTAGTCATGTATTTACAAATGGGTTGTAAAGGATTGTAAATTTATCAAGAGCAGGGGGGATTCACATTATTTTTTTTTTTTTTTTTTGGACAGAGTCTTGCTTGTTTTCTCAGGCTGGAGTGCAGTGTTGTGTTCATAGATCCCTGTAGCCTCGAACTCCTGGGCTCAAGTGATCCTCCTGCCTCAGCCTCCCAGTGTGCTGGGATTACAGGTGTCAGCCACCCCAGCCGGCCTGGACATACTCTTGATCCTCATATAGTGCTAGCACATAAGAACAGTTCATAAATGCAAGTCGTGTTTCTGATTACCTTCTGTCATGAAGGCTCCTACAATTCATTTAGTATCATCTGAGTGTCAGGTGAAACTCGTTTTCCCACTGTGTAGCTCTGTCCCTTACTTGAATTACTATCTTTAAAAATAAGGTATCCTTATTTGCATTTCACTATTAGAGCAAATGAACATATATATTAACTTCTACACAGAGAGCAAACTGAGCTAGAAATAATCATGAAAGTATAATATGTATGGTTAACCATATCATGAATCCTCTCTGTCTTTCTATATGTATATATATAATTTGCTCTCTGTCTCTTTCTATATGTGTGTATATATATAATTGTTATATTTAATGATTTTATGCTCTTCAAATTTTGGAGATTTTGCTTTATTAGCCCTTTAATTTTTTTAGTAGCCAATTCTCTTTTAATAATTTTACTCATTAAATAAACACATCTTGGTACCGTTTCAATGTATTCCATAGTAGGCAGAAAGGATTGCTAGAAAAGTTTACCAGTTATTTCTCTGTACTTATAGTCATTAATCAATTTTACCTATTTTATTTGTACTGTACAATCCATGTTGAAATACCATCCAATTATTTTTATGTACAACCCATGGCTTCAATGGGAGTGTGTATGTGTATATGTTATATACATCCATGTGGGTCCATATAATCATTGAGTCAGTGTTGTTTTATTCATCTACATAATTAAACATTTTAAATGCTTTCTCATATTCTACATACTCTGGCAATTATTAGATGAATGAGGTTTTAAGGACCTTATAAAAGATCCTTACATACTCATTGAATTAAAACATAAGAATAAGTGATTTAGGATTTTTTCAGTTTTTAAAGAATTATTAGGATTTTGATAGGAATAAAATAAAATGTTGGAAAAGGGCACTATGAAGTTAAAGACATTAAGCAATTAAACTGTATTTTGGGGCAATGAATAGTAAGATCACTAGACTATCAATTGTTTGAAAATGAGCTATATTTGTATCATAGTAAAGCGGGAAATACATGATAGGAACTCAAAAAAATGAGATAATATCTGAAGATGTAGATGAAAATAACTCACCATGGGAGATATCTAAATAAGGGGAAGGAGAGGGCCCAGAGAGAAGTGTGGAGAATTTAAATCTTCTGAGTCAGAGAATTGAGAGGAGGCCGGGCAACTGGAAGGGAAGGAGGTGGGGCAGACACAATATAAGATGCACAGACATGAAAGGCAAGGGAAGGAAAATTGATTTTCAGGAAGAAGTGTGGGATGAAATGCAGTAAACAGGGGGAAAAAAGAGTATTGCATTTGCAAATTTCTGTGTCAGCAGTGTACTATGAGAAACAGTTTGAGTGTAGATCATGGAGATGAAGCTAGATTGCAAGGAATATAAAAATTGGCATCACATAGGTGGAAGTGGAGCCAGTGAGGAGGTGGAAGTAAAGAATGAGAGATGCCATCATGGGGAGTTCTTTTTTAGGAACAGGAAACCTTGGCTGTATTTTAAATGTGTTAGAAAAATAAACCACAAGGGAGAAATTGAAGAAAAGACAGAAAGAATAGTTGATGGGACAAGTTCTCAGAGATGTTGACAAGTGGGTAAGATATTAGTAAAATGAAGCATTCAGTTGGTGGATTTTTCAAAAGGGAGCAGAGATAATTATTCTGAAACAAAGGAAAATAAGTCAATATGATGAACAATCCGGGAAATGTTGGGATAGAAAGAAGAAGGAAAGGTAGTTTTAAAATAGGATGTTGCTAGTAAAGAGTTCCAGATTTTTTTTTTTTTCCTTAAGTTCTGGAGTATTGGGAAGAACACTGGATTCAGAGTCAACAACATTGTTGTGATTTCCACTCTTTGACCATAGTTATCATACTGAAGAAGGCATTATAACAGAATGTGGCCATGTTTTAGGTTCCATCTGTGACTCTAATTAGAGGTCAGTTTCTGCTAAGAGTTAGAAACCATTGTGTATCTGGGATTTGGAGCTGTTCTGAGACATGATAAGAAATTTGTTCATAGCTGGATATATGGGGACAACCTATGCCCAAGGACAAGTGTGAGAAACACATTCTAGTATCACTAGAATGTCAGTGACTTTATCCCTTCTGGAAGAGATTGTTAAGGTACCTAATTACTCAGCCTTCTATACTGAGTTCAATGTCATGCTTAGTCTAAGCTGCAATTATTATGACTAGGGGAGTTTTCTTTCTCTCTTTTATGCCTATTGCTGAAGATTTGTTGTCAATAGCAATCCATTCAGGTGCAGTGTCTAGTGTTTCAAGAACTACAGCTTCCCTGAAGTGAATGGAGATTCATAGCTGATAGCAAACCATTGTCGAGAATGAGTTCACACCAGCAAAGCTATTACGGCATTCAAAGGACCAGCAGTTCAGTCTGATAGTGTCCTCCTGAGAAGAATAGGTTCCCATTTAAGCACCAGGATATGATAAAAGCATAGGAAATGGTTGCTTTATCAATATTTCTCAGTGGATTTACTTTGGATAGCTATGACCTACCTCTGCTTTATAAATCATCTCAGAAGTTAACTTTTGAGTTCATGCTGAAATATGTCTCTGCCGGGAACAATCTGCCACTGATAGAAGAGTTAACACAAAGCAATTTTTTTTTTCATCTTTAGACAGGATCATCTTGTTTCTCTTTGATATTTCCTACTATCTCACCTTGGTCTGATTTTACCAAATGGACAAAGGACTCGAGAAAAGCAACAGCTCAGGTAATGAATGTATTAGAGAAAAAAACACATCATTTGGTTGTGTGTGACTTATCCATGAAACCTATCTGTGCAGAGTAAATGAACCGGGGACTTTTCTTTACTTTCCCTGGAGATGAAAACTTGAAGTATGTGTACACAATTACAGAACAATTTGTCAAATGAGTGAATTTAGTTGATTTGCAGAAAAAATCAGCAAAATGGATCTATTTTGTCTCTTTAGGAGGTCCAGCAGTCCTATTAAAACTAAAGCTGAATAGGCTCCAAATTCTTGGTAATTGATATAAACCCCTGAGTGAGTCTGCCCAATAAACATCTAAAAACTTATACATTAATTTCATGTTATCTTTTTTTCTGTTTTCATCATCATTTGGCTGACTATATCATAAACATTTACATACTAAAAGTTTAATTGTATATGTGTTTATACAGAATAATATTAATAAATTAAAAAAGAGTATGCTACAAAAATTAAATTTCTTTCCCCTCCCTGGCCTAGACCATACAATATTCCCATCAAAAGTAGCCACTGTCATAGGGCTATGCATGTACAAATTAATATATACATACTGAAATTCAAAAACATAATTCATTTTTATACAAATAATAGCACACTATGCTCTCTATTCTGAATATTGCTTTTTGGATTTAACAACATATCTTTGATCACAAAATGAAAAAAATTAAAAATGCTGCTACAGTGTTCAGAAATGTATTAAAACCATTCATAAGCCTCTTTTAATTTCCAACTACATCAATCACCCAAAGTAGTTTGTCATAAATAGAATCATGTCTTAGGTAGAGAAAAGTTTAACTGTAGCTGTACTTATATAGACTTGGTTTGGAGGTTTGGTGAGCTACTCTGTTTAAACAACTGAAGTTGCTCAGGAAATTTCACCCCTAAATATGACTCCTTGGTATAAGGAGTATTTTGAATTAAAGGCCCTTAGAGATCAACAGGCCTTGGAAGGGGCTTTCCCTCTATCTGCATAGAACCAGATGGATCCATCAAAAAGAACAATTGACTTCCCTTCCCCTCCTTGTTATTTCAATATATTACAGGGAAGAAGATCAAGAATGTGACCAGACCTGGCCCAAATCATTTTAAATATAATACCTGTCTCTCAGGTTAATTTAATTTGCAAAGAGAATCATTTACAAGTTAGTCTCTTTCTCCACATCCATTCATTCTCTCAAGTATCTATTCATCCTCTCTGTAACCATTTATTGCCCTGAAACAGAATTACCTAAATTGCTCATGTCCCCTTCCCCTCTGAAATGAGAGTATATAAATTTCTGGACCCCACTGGGATACTGAGTAATTACTCTGTGATTCTCCCATGTGCACCGTAAATAAATCTTTATCTTTTGTTAATCTGCCTTATTGTGAGTTGATCTTTCAGTGAACCTTCTGGTACAAAAGGGAAGTTTCCCCTCACCCTCATCTTTCCCTTCTCTATGCTATTAGTCCTCATATTTATTCAATACCTGTTGGAAGCATACTAGCCATATAGCAGGCATTTAATTAAGTGGTCAGGATTTTAAAAACATGATGGACCCAGTCATAAGATAGGTGGTGGTTTGATAGAGGTGATTCAAAGAACAGGAGGAGGGAAGAGACCAGATTAAAAAACAAAGTACAATTCAAGGTGAGATTATATGTATGTGTGTGTGAGTGTGTGTGTGTCACAAAAGGGAGGAGGTGTAGTCTATCTTTCCTAGGTCAGAGAAATCATGACAGAAAAAGTGACACTTGAGCAGGGCTTTGGAGAAAGAAGTTTTCTAATGGCAAAAACAAGAGAAAACACACAGAGCAGCTTTCTAGGGGATGAAACCACATTCAAAGAGCACACTATTAGAAGCAGGAAGAGGCAACTGGGCACAGTGCCTCATGACTATAATCTCAGCACTTTGGGAGGCCACTACTACTTGAGGCTAGGAGTTTGAAACCAGCCTGGGCAACATAGTGAGACCCTGTCTCTACAAAAAATCAATTAGCCAGGTGTGGTGCCTTGTACCTGTATTTCCAGCTACTCAGGAGGCTGAGGCAGGAGGGTCCCTTGAGCCCAGGAGTTTGAGGTTGGAGTGAGCTATGATGACATCACTGCACTCTAGCTGGGGTGATAGAGCAGCAATCCCCTGTCTCTAAAAATAAACAGAAAAGGAAAAGAAAGAGAGACAGAAGGAAGAGGAGCTAGAGCAGGGGGAGAGGAAGTTTTATAAAAGAAAAAGAAAAGAAAAGGTAACATGTCTATGGAAAGCTATACACATTTAGATATGACTCAAGGTTAAAGTTCAAAGGTGAAAACACTGAAAAATCAGATGGAGAGACAAGGAAAAGACAGAGTTTGTTTAGATAACAGAAAGTGTGTGTAGACTCCATTTGGTAGGCAACTGTCCCATTGAAATACTTTAAGCAATGGATAAAGGGTTTTTCTGTGTTGTTCCAGTAAAATAACTTATCTAGTTGAGTAGGAAAAGGAAGAGATATGAGGCAGAAAAAATATTTAGGGGGTATTTTTCTGGGGTCACATAATGATGATCATAAAGTTGGAAGCAGTAGGAACACAGAAATTATGAGGAGCAATATTTAATAAAAACCACTGAGCTTAGTGACAATTTACTGATGATGGGAATGGGTGAGAGAAAAGAGTGGAGGGTAGCTCCCAGGTTTAGGCATAAGAAAATAATTTGCTATGGCAAAAACCTTCCACTTTGGAGAAGCTGCATAGTTAACGTCATGGCTAAACCACATTTTGAAATGGGCTTATTATAGGAAATAGATTATATTAACTATTTGTTAAGTACATAAGATTTATTTTTTATGTGTAAATGATTATCATTAGGAATTTGCTACTTACCACCATATAAACTGAAAAATATATTTTAGGTCAGTCAGGAAGAAAAATAGTATGCCTTATTCCATCCACTTTTTTTTAGAATAACAGGAAATTAAGACTCAAAGATACTATAAATGACTTACAAACACTATTAAATAAGTATATCCAATTTCTTACAGTCTTACAGTTACCAATCTTTGTATTGTGTAAAGTGCCTCAATGTAAGCATGTGTCAGTTTATCAGATGTTTGCCATGATTTCAATTTAGCTCTGCCATTGGTTAATCATGTTACTTTCAATAAGTGACCAAATTGATCTAGATTTCCATTTTCTCATCTTTTAATCAGAGAAATAACAAAAACTTTCCAAACTACCTCAGGGCTCTGCAACATAATGATGATACCAAGAAAACACCACAATGTTTGGAAGGGCATCATTTGCGAAGCCATGCTTTCCTGGTTAGAGGTGTGCTAACTATGGGCCAAACATGAAAATCACATAAATCAGGTGTTCAGTTAGCAGATTAATAACTAAGATATAATGTACTGTCAGTGTACAAGGTATCTGGACCAGGAGGTGGTAAAAATTCACTGGAAGGAGCTCTGGGAAGGAAAAAAAAAAACTTGACATTAGGAAAACAGTAAAGACAAGTATTTAGATTGATGCAAGAACTTTCTTGTGACATGAAGAAATTTGGGTAAAATGTAAATCTGAATGGACATATTTCACAAGAATTTGACAGTGGGATCAGGGTTATGTAGCTGACTAGGCTAAGATTCCAGGTCAGATTGTAGCCCCAGAGGGTGTTTTGAACGTAAATATTTCAGGCAACATGTTTATTAAACAGATTGTGTATACCCAGAGAGTTCTGTAAAGAGGCTGCAAGTCAATGTTCAAGTAGTTACTCTGTTAGCATTTGCTCTCAGCTGCATGTAATAGAAAATGCAAACACCAGAGACTTCAACAAGATAAGAGGTTTATCTTTTACTCAGATAACATGATAAGAAGTTTATCTTTTTCTCAGATAACAAAATATTTGGGAATTAGATAGCACAGGACTATTGCAATGACTCAAGTATGTAAGATCTGAGATGACTGAAATTCTTATGGAACTTCTTTGGTCATTATGCAAGCGATGTAGCAGAAACCAAAGTTATATTCAATATTCACAGCTACCAGTATGACAAGGACATGGAACTAATTGGAATGCATACCTGGTCAATCAAAATGGATTCTGGGCATAAGCAACCAGTAAAGTTATGTGAGGATATAAGAGCTGAATGTCAGCTCTGTCTGCAATTCAAATTTTATATCAATACCTCTAGCAGAAAGAAAAAAGAAGGGAACATCACAAAAGGACATGTGTTAACTGAATCATCACTCTTTCTAGGAAAGTTTTCAAAAACCCTACCCAGTGACTTCTGCAGATATCTCATGGGTCTAACTGGGTTCCAACACCAAACCCAGCTGCAAAGGAGTCTAGGAAATATAGAGCTATTTTTTTGTTTTTATTTAATTTCCTTGTTTGTTTTCTTGTCTCTTTATTTTTAAATTGGGCACATTGCTGCCCCCAGTAAAATCAGAGATCTCTTAATAAAGAAGAAATAAAGGAATAGACACTGGGCAAATCATTTCTGCAGTCTAGCTCTTCCTTCTTCCTGTGATGACTAGAACAGGAGCAGCCATCCTGGCATAATGACAGGAAGTCCAAGAAACTCTTTCAGACTTCAGCTGTTCCTCCATTGATTCACTGAACTAATGTCAACAATCACTTATGTGGGATTAGAGTAATACAAAAATAACATGATCCTCAACAATCACTCTTATTTGATTTATTCATGCTATGAAGCAGAACACAATCACTAAGTAATAAATACACTGCCCAAGGGTTTGTTTGGTCAACCCCAGAGAGTCTGTAAGTAGGCTTCAGTATGCCTGGCTTCACCACTGTGTAGGAGGACATTTCTCATGTATTGCTGGGCTGGGTTCTCATTGTCTCAGGACAAAGGGCTGAGTCTTATGAACCAGGTTTTTGTTGTTGGCTGCTAGGGGACGCTTGAACTGGCAGCATATGATAATAAAGTTTAACATTTGGAATTAAGGTATAGTTATATACCACATGATGACATTTTGGTCAACAACTGACCACATATAGGATAGTGGTCCCATAAAATTAAAATAGAGAAGAAAAATTACTGTGGCCTAGTGGCACTGCAGTCATCATAACATTGTACTGTAACACATTACCCACCTGTTTGTG
>CM052437.1:57333071-57436227 GCA_028533085.1 Varecia variegata
GTTACTCTCTGTGTTTCCTCAAAGCTAACCTTTTCTTATTATATTTACATGAATGTGTGTTATGAGTTTATGTTTTTAATACAGTAGGAATGAGCCTGACAGCATGGTAAGATCATGAAAAGCATAAAATCATTGCTGTGTGCCAATAGGAGTTTAAATCTATCACTCCTCTGCTAAAATCATTTTAAGAAAGTTAATCCTGTAGCCTCAGTTTTATAATTCAAAAAATGGTCATTATAAAACCATCTTCACAAGATTGTTAAGAAAATATACTGTCTGGAACAGAGAATACACTGACTGCCTGAATTGTCTTCCTCCAAAAGATATGTTGAAGTTCTAAACCCCAGTACATCAGAATGTGATATATTTGGAAATAGGATTGTTGCAGATGTAATTAGTTAAGAAGAAGTCATACTGGAGTAGAGTGCGTCCTGAATCCAATGTGAGTGGTGTCCTTATAAGAAGAGAAGAGATGCAGAGACATACCAGGGGAGAGAGCCATGTGACAACATATGCAGAGTATAGTTTGCTCCAGCTGTAAGCCAGGAAATGACCAGGATTACTGTCAAATCACCTGAAGCTAAAAACAGACAATGAGAGATTCTCCCCTACAAGTTTCAAAGGGAGCCTACATGGCCAACTCCTTGATTTTGGACTTTTAGCCTCCCAAACTGTGAGATAATGCATTTCTGTTTTTTTAAGTCACCAGAATTGTGATACTTTGGCAGCTCTGGAAAGCTAATATCACACTTAATAATAAATGTTAATTGTCTTCTCTCTCCCTCTGTTTTTATTTAGAAGAAGCTGATAAATGTTTGTATTTAGAGACTCATGTTCCTTAGAACCTATACAGGTAAAGCAGAGGGAATTATGCTCTACAAATGTTGCCTAGTCATGAGTGGAAGAAGTCAAGAAGTTGGCAAAACATGGCTTAGTACCAGGGCTTTCCTCTGAACTTCAAGATTCAAGGAAGTGAGAATAATGTCACAAATTGCGAGCTCTACCAATATTTATCTTGAACAGAGATGAATAAAAACTAATAATAGGTTGACTTTATCCTTTCAAATTTGTGTCAGGCAGATTCCTGTAAGCGTACTAAACAGCCTTGCTTAATTAAACCTTAGAAAATGTTAGGATTCTTTGTTTTTCAGCTTTACTGAGATATAATTGACAAATAAAAGTTTTACATATTCGAGGTGTAAAATATGATGTTTATATACACATTGTAAAATGATAACCACAATCAAATTAATTAACACATCCATCACTACACATAGTTTCCGTGCGTGTGTGTGTGTGTATGTGTGTGTGTCTGGTGAGGACACTAAAGATCTACTCTTAGCGAATTTCAGGTAAACAGTACAGTATTAACTATGGTCACCATGATATTGTATCCAAGGACTTATGTACCTTATAATCAAAAGTTTGTACCCTTTGACCAACATCTTCTCATTTCCCCCAACTCATCCCCTGGAAGCCACCATTCTATTCTTTGCTTCTGGGAGTCCAACCTTTTTAGATTTTACATGTAAGTGAGACCAATCATGTGGTATTTTTCTTTCTTTTTTCTTTTTTTTATTTCTTTTTAATTTTTTTTTAGCCTCAGGTAGCAGAGAAAGTATTTTTCTTTCTGGGTCTGGTTTATTTCACTTAGCATAATGTCCTGAATGCTCATCCATGTTGTTACAAATGGCAGAATTTTCTTCTTTTTTTAAGGCTAGCTTTCCCATTATGTGTGTGTTTATGTACATATATCTCACACTTTCTTTAATCTATTCATCTGTCGATGAACTCTTAGGTTGTTTCTCTATCTTGGCTATTGTGAATAATGCAGCAGTAAATGGGAGTGTAGATATGTCTTTGAGACACTGATTTTATTTCCTTTGGCTATATACCCAGAAGCAGAATTGCTGGATCATATGGCAGTTCTATTTTTAATTTCTTGAGAAACTTTTATACTGTTTTGCATAACAGCTGTACCAATTTACATTCCTACCAACAATATATAAACGTTCTTTTTCCTCCACATCCTCACCAATATATGTTATCTTTTGTCTTTTTTTTTTTATTTCGGAGTATTACAGGGGTACAAACACTTTGGTTACATAAATTGCCTTAGTGCCACCCCAGTCAGAACTACAAGCATGCCCATCCCCCAGGCAGCACGCACTGCATGCATTATGTATGGATTTAGCCATACTCTCCTCCCCCACCCCACCTGCCCAAAACCCCATGAATGTTACTTCCCATATGTGCACATTAGTGTTGATCAATTAGTAGCAATTTAGTGATGAGTACATGTGGTGTTTGTTTTTCCATTCTTGTGATACTTCACTTAGAAGAATAAGGCTCCAGCTCCATCCAGGATAATCTAATAGGTAGTTCATCATTTTTATGGCTGAGTATACTCCATAGTATACATATACCACATTTTATTAATCCACTCATGTATTGATGGGCACTTGGGTTGTTTCCACATCTTTGAAATTGTGAATTGTGCTGCTATAAACATTCAAGTGAAGATGTCTTTTTTATAGAATGTATTTTTTTCCCTTTGGGTAAATACCCAGTAGTGGGATTGCTGGATCAAATGGTATTTCTACTTTTAGTTCTTTGAGGTATAGCCATGCTACTTTCTATAGAGGTTGTACTAGTTTGCAGTCCCTTCAGCAGTGTATGAGTGTTCCTATCTCTCCACATCCACACCAACATTTGTTGTTTTGAGACTTTTTCATAAAAGCCACATTCACTGGAGTTAAATTATCTCATTGTGGTTTTGATTTGCATTTCCCTGATGATTAGAGATGTTGAGTATTTTTTCATATGTTTGTTGGCCATTAGTCTGTCTTCTTTTTAAGTTTCTGTTCACGTAGTTTGTCCACTTTTTAATGGGGTTGTTTTATTTTTTTTTCTTGCTGATTGTTCTGAGTTCTATACAGATTCTAGTTATCAGCCCTTTATCCAGATGTATAGCATGAAAATATATTCTTCCATTCTGTAGCTTATCTATTCACTCTAGTGACAATTTCTTTGGATGTGCAGAAGCTTTTTAATTTGATCAAGTCCCATTTATTTTTATTGTTGCTTTGATTGCTTTTGGGAGTCTTATTCATAGGTCTATAAGAGTTTTTTTCAACATTTTCTTCTAGAATTCTTATGGTTTCATGACTTAGGTTCAAGTCTGTTATCCATCGTGAGATGATTTTTGTGAGTGTTGAGAGGTGTGGATCCTTTCAGTCTTCTACATGTGGCTATCCAATTTTCCAAGCACTACTTATTGAATAGGGATTCTTTTCCCCAGTGTATGTTTTTCTCTGCTTTCTCAAAGATCAGATGGCTATATGAGGATGGTTTTATATCTGGGTTCTCAGTCCTGTTCCAGTGGTCTATGTCTCTGGTCTTGTGCCAGTAACTTGCTGTTTTAGTTACTATAGGCTTGTAGTATAGCTTGAGGTCTGGTGAATTAATGCCTCCCAATTTGTTCTTTTTGCTTAAGGTTGCTTTAGCTATATGGGGTCTTCTCTGGTTCCATATGAAGCATAGAATTATTTTTTCTAAATTAAATGTGTGAAAATCTGTGAAAAATGATGTTGACTTTTTGATAACAACCATCCTAGCAGATGTGAAATGATGTCTCATTTTGTGTTTGATTTGTATTTCACTAATGATTAGTGATGCTGAGCACTGAATCTGCTGATGCCTTGATCATGGGCTTCCCAGCCTCCAGAATTGTGCGAAATACATATTGTTATTTACAAGCTACCGCATTTATGGTATTTTGCTGTACCAGTCTGAATGGACTAAAATAATAATTATTGATACCTCTGCTGTCTTTTGTTTTTCATTTGCCTGGAATACCATTTTTCCCTTTATTTCTAGTCTACATGTGTCCCTAAAGGTAAAGTGAGTCTCTCGTAGGCAGCATATATAGTTGGATATTTTTCATCCATTCAGCCACTCTATGATTTTTTTTTTATTGGAGAACTTAGTCCATTTACTTCAAGGTAGATATTGGTAGATAAGGACTTACTTTGCCTTAACTTATTTTAGTTGTCTCCTGCCTATTTTGTAGGTCCTTTTTTCCTCTCTTTCTATTTTCCTTCATGATGACTTTCTGTAGTGATTTACCTTGATTTCTTTCTCTTTATTTTTTGTGTACCTACTATAGGTTTTTGCTTTGTGTTTCCTATGGGGCTTACATAAAACATCTTACAGTTATAACAGTCTATTTAAGTGGGTGACAACTCAGATTGCATACAAAATCTTTATACTGTTACTCCTCCCCAAACGTTTTATTTTTGATGTCTTTCAATTATAATTTGTAAGTTCTTGTTCTCCTTTCTACATTGAATACAAAATAGTGGTATAACTTAAAATCAATGGCTTCTTCAGGTCAATGAAATATGGTAGCTTTCTGTTAAATCAAATACCATGCCTATATATGTTTACACAGCTGGTAGATAATGCCTGCTTGAAGAATTGGTTTTCTAAGAAATGATTGCTATCAGCATATCCATAGGGACATAATATTAAATGTCTGCATCATGAAAAATTAAAGTTATTCTCTGGCCCTAGGCTTTGCTTTGATTATAGGCTGTGGTAACCAGAGACTTCAAATTACCCCCAGTGATCTCTGCCTCCTGGTATCCACACTCTCTGTATTCCCTTCCACATTGTACCAGGGTTGGTAGGTGTGATCATTAACATATGGTAGAATAAAAATATAAAAGGATATTTTTATAACCTAGAGGTGGGAAAAATTTTTAGAAGTCATAATCAAAACTCCAAAACAAAATAAAAGATTTATTGGTCTAAATATATAAACATTTATATATATATAAATATATATATTTATATATATAAATTGGTCTAAATATATAAACATTTGCAATGCTATTGCAAAACAAGGTTAATAAACAAAACTTTTTTCATAAAAAAGTTAAAAGCCCCAAAATTTGAAGAAAATTTTTAAAAATATACAAAATACGGTTAATAGTCATAATATTAATATAAAAAGATCTAAAAATTTTTAAAGTAAGAAATAATCAAAAGGACAAATGGGTTAAAATTGAGCATTTAATTCATTGAAGCAATATCAATAAAATAGTGTTGAGACAATAATTATGACCACTTAAATTAAGGCATCAACAATATATCCTTTTTGTCCCAACTGATTCAAAAGTTAAAATGAGAAGTAGTAGTTATTGTAGTCAAAGGGATGAAGAAATAGGTTATATTATAAGTAATACAAATTTTAAGGTCATGTAGTAGGATACAGCAAGATAACAAAACTACCTTCCCTTTGATGCACTTATACTCTTTTTAATAACATAGTATATAAAAACATTGACACATGAAAAAAGATATATGACAATAATATTTAGTACAGTGGAGCTTATAATATAAAATGTTAGAAACAACAAATGTTCATTGAAAAGGAATGCATAAAATAATTATATGCACATTGTTGAACCCCCTTGGCAATTAAAAACAGTGAGATATGAAAGGAAGTGATGTGGCTAAGAAAAAACAAACAAATAAAAATGAGACAGATCTGCACGCAGTGACAAGAAATTATATATAAATTATATCTATCATGTATTGAAATGTGGGTAAAAGTGGATCACAAATATAACACCAAAGATACAGACAACAAAAGATAGATAAACTGAACTTCATCAAAATTAAAAACTTTTGTGCATGAAAGGACACTATAAGCAGAGTAAAAAAAGCAACCTATAGAATGGGAGAAAATATTTGCAAATTACATATCTGATAAAGGATTAACACGTAGAATATGTAGAGTACCTCTAAAATACAACAACAACAAAAAGAAAAAACAACCCGACTCAAAGTGGGCTGGAATAGACATTTCTCCAGAGAAGATACACAAATGGCCAATAAGCACATGAAGAGATGCTCAACATCACTAATCATTAGGAAATACAAAGCAAACCCTTACATAACAAGATACTATTTCACAACCATTAAAATGCCTATTCTAAAAATAAAAGAAAGAAAGAAAGAAAAAAAAGAAAAGAACAAGTGTTGGCCTAGATGTGAAAAATTGGAACCCTTGTAAACTGCTGGTGGAAATCTAAAATGATGCAACTGTCATGGAAAACAGTATGGCAGTTTCTCACAAAATTAAAAATGGAATTACCATATGACTGAGCAATCTCACTTCTGGGCATATTCCTTCCTTTTATGGAAATTAAATGCTTGGTCTCAAAGAGATATTTATACACCCACATTCATAGTAGCGTTAAGAGCGATCACCAAAAGGTAGAAGTAACCCAAGTGTCCACTGACAGATGAATGGATAAAAATATGTGATATATACATACAATGGACTATTATTCAGACTTAAAAAGGAAGTAAATTCTGAGAAGTTTTGCACCCTGGATAAACCTTGAGGACATTATGTTAAATGAAATATGCCAGTTGCAAAAAAAAGCAAATACTGTATGAGTCTACCTATATGAGGTACCTAGAGTAGTCAAATTCATAGAGAGAGAAAATATTAATAGATTAATGGTTGCTTGGGGCTGGGATGGGAAAGAGGGGAATGGGCAGCTGTTTAATGGATATTGAGTTTCGGTTTTACAAGATGAAGAGTTTTGGAAATTGGATGCAGAACTATGTAAATGTACTTAACACTACTGAAATACACGTTTAAAATGATTAAAATGGTGAATTTTATGTTATGTGTATTTTGTTACAACTGAAAATAAAAAATAATAAAATGCAGCATGTGAAATAATGTGGATAGTGTATTGCTGCTTTTACAGAAAATACATACACATCTGCATGCATTTGTAGAAGTACATTTAAAGCTAAACCTCTGTGAAAAATGTATTAATATTTCTAGAAAAAGATATTAGAGTGGGAATAAGCAAATTTTCATATATTATGGTTGAAAAATTATTTGCATTTTATGAGTATGTATTATATTTTTAATTTAAAATCATGAAGAGTTAAAAAACAAAATAAAACACATTAGTGATTACTAAAATTTCTTATGTAAAATGATAGCTTGATAGGCCCAAACTTGTACAGTTCCTCTCATTTGCCTTTGACTCTAATTCTTTACTTTGGAAATTACCAATAGGTGCAAATGTAGCTCAAATCTTAGAATCAAAATTACCTTAGCTAGTGGGTGTGGGAATAGGAGACCAGAAGTTTATATCCATAGGTGATACTGTTACAGCTAGGCCTCCAAACCACTGTCCCAGATAGTCTATAAACTTGCTTTTTCTATACTTTTCAAGTTTGATGTTCATTTTTGCCATATTGCATTAAAATATTTCATTATGTGTCAAGAAAAAACATGTAAGTCATAGCCCCATCTCTTGTTGAATCCAGATTCGTCCTTGACAACCACCCAGCCACACAGAAGCTAACCTCAAAGATGGAGAGAATAATACTTCCTTTCCTATTCAAGCAACTTCCCAATACTTAATTTCCCCAACCTCTTTTATACCAATATCCAACTGCATTTTCTATTCAATCTTCTTATTTTTAGATAAACAAGGTGCATGGAGTCCCCGAAACCCTGTCATTTTCGTGAAGCCTTTCCTGGTAGTTATTTACAGAGAGGGAAGGTCACTCTGAATGCATCACTATTGGTCGTTGATGGGTGTGGGGGTTGGGGATAACGTTGGAATTTATTTTCAAAGTAAGTTCTGTTGCTTGTTAGAATGCTCATGATTATTTCTCTCCCACCTAATTTAAACATAGTCTCTATAAAGCTGCTTCTTTGTGGTTTATGCTTCCCAGGATAATTTGGACTTTGCTGCAAATTGAGTAATTGAGTTAAAGGAATGCAATCCAAGATTGAAATTTAAGATTAATCTGAGGATAGGTATATTATTCATTGAACAAGCCTAAAGAACCCACAAACCACAATAGCTATGTGACATCCAGGTCTACCTATGTGCATGGACTGCTACAGCCAGGCAGAAAACATTATAATGTAGTATTTAAATAGCACTGGTAATATTTATGGATTCTATCATTTCTTCTGCTTTTACGAGCTAGAGTTCTGTGAAGAACTTTCTGTCATTCACTAGGATTTTTTGCTTTGAAATAATGGTGTTGGAAGAGCATGACAAATACTTTTTCTTTCCCTTTAATTATCGAGTTTTGTATTAATGAACAAATGTCTTTCCATCTTCAAAAAAAATTACGGAGAACTTGCTTTAAGTCTTGCGTTGTTTTACATGCTGAGCTTTAGAGTTAGAGAGATCTAGGTTCTAAATTCAGCTCTGCCATTAGATAGCTGTGTGACTTGAGGCAGATTTCTAACTTCAATGATCTGCTTATTTCTAAACTAGAGATATAAAAATACTTGCCAGCAGTATTGCTGTGAGGATTGCAAACATGATATATTTTAAGTGTTTAGCATAGTGTCCTACACAAAGTAAATGTTTGCTAGTATTTTAATTGCTTCCCATAGACTAGCCTTAGTACGGTTTTCAGTATTCTAATTTATAACTCAGAAAATCCAGCTAATTTGCTTGACTGTGGTCAAAAGATATGTTAATGAATTTTTATTTTCATACATTCTTTAAAGCAATTAGGTTTAACTTCAATTTCTTTCCTTCTCTCCATTCCTTGTATATTCCTTATTGGCTTTGGAGTCATAGTGCCTGACACTGAGGTGATGAAATTTCCATTTCAAAATGGAAAAAGCCATGATTTTCAAGGTGGGGAAAAATAAATAAAAATCTGTAAATTCTGTTAGATCAGATGCAATAGAATTACTACTTACTGTTTATGTCTTTGATGAATGTTGTGGTTTCACAGACTTCCATTATATAGTCAGCTATCCTCCAACTGTCTTTTTATTAAAAAGTAATTGCATATATATGTATGTATATATAAATGATAAATAAGTTTTATAATTTATATTTTGGTACAAGCACATCCAGACAACCAGGACAGAGCAAGAGAGATTATCTCTAACCCAAGGTCTCTAATGCCCCTGCCACAGTGGGTTCTACAGACAAGCAGAGTAAGTGGCCACCTTCATTGAGTGAACTAGAGGGTGCTATTTAGCCTAAAAAAAATTCCCTCACATTGGGCTTTGTAAGGTCACTGTTAGAATGTAAAACTACTTTTTAGAGGAAGGTATCATGGTAAAGAGTAGAAGAAATAAATTGTGGTAGAAAATATTTCTAGAACATGAAGGCCTAAATATGTTGGCACTTTCAATTTTAATATTTTTGGAAGAAGCCTTTTAGATTAGAAGGTACACTTACGGCCTGCATGATGACTGAGATGAAAGAGATGTGATGGGTGACAATAGAGAGAATGCCCTGGAAAAACACAATGCCTGGTTAAGATTACTGCCCCCTCTTCATTTTAATATGAGTGATGATGAGGGTATGGGGTGGGAAGACCAAGCTGGAAATATATATGGTATTTATAGACATTTTCTTCTGTTTGAATGAAGATACTCCAGTTTTTTTGTGACCTTCACTGACCTCGTTACAGTGCTTTGTATGACCAGCAGCAACGGACTCTGGCAACTAAATAAGATCTGAGGCACTTGAGATGTTTATTTTTATCAGTCTGAAGGCTAATTGCATAGTGATGTGGATGGCTGAATTAGAATTGATGGTATCTGTTTCATGTAATCTCTACCACCTCTTAAGTGCAGCAAGGTTGGGTGATTGGTTTTACACAATTTTTTTTTTTTTTTTTTTTTTTGTATTTTTAACTGTTTGTGAGGATGCAACTGGGATCTTAAAAGCAAATCTCAGGCTCTTAGTATTTTAGAAACTTTCGTAGCATAACAGGACAATAGGCTAAACACTGGCAGAATTGTGTTCATAGTTGGTGCTACATGCATCTTTGTTAAATGGATGAATAAACAAATTCCACTACTACTCCATACAATGGGATATTGTGTAGTATATTAAACTCATGGTATAATTCTATTGATCTATTTGTTCTTGATATTCAGTAGAGAATTTTAATAGAGACCAAACATATATGAATCAGAGTAGGCAATTGCTTTGTGACTTCCATTGAGATTTTCATGTAGTATATCTACAAAAATCAAGAGAAAAATTATCTAAAAAAGTTCTTCTTATTTATGACATTTCACCTTTAGAGGTTCATACTTTAGAGTTCATAAACATCTTCTTTCTAGTAGTAATTCCAAGTTAATTCAGCCTCCAATCTCAAAGCTTGATCAGACGTTTGGGTAGATATTAAAAAATATTGTTAAATGTGGTTCATGAAAATCATCAAAGAAAAGGATGTTGAAAATATCATAACTTTTATTTGGAAAATAAAGAATAAGAAAAGATACTGATCAGGTATTTGGTCATATAGGGCCCAGACAGAGAGGAGACCCTTTTTTTTTTTCCATAGTGGTCAGGCCTTATCAGTCATTCAACAACATGTGAAACTTTAAATTTCATGGGTTTAAATGGATTCATCATTGCACACTGCCCAAATGATCAATAATGAGTGCTGACAGTTTTGTATTTGGAATAATTCTGAAGTCATATCTGTATGTATCTTGAATATCAATTATAACTGATTAACGGAAAAATGGCAGCATAACAGCTGTGTCTTTGCTATTATAACCATGAATCACAAGGAATTAATATGTAATGTTAAGAAAAAGATGACACAACTCCAGGGCAATAAAATTGGAATGGCATATAAAAGACAACCTAGAGAAGCCCAGTCTGCCTGTCAGCTTTGACCTGTGTTCACTGCCCACCCCCCAAGCAAACAACAGTGTTGCAGATGACACCAACCAGCAGCCATGAGAGATATTTTCCATGATGAATTGGCAGCCCAGCAGCAGTGATTACCACATTTTTACTTCTACCTTTTGTATTAAATTGCACAACCTGAGGACAAAGATTCGGCTTTTTATCTGGATGTGTACTGGGGTTTGCTATGTGAAATGTCTTCATTATTCTCAAATAACCTTTCCCTTGAATATAGAAACTGTCACCCTCAACAAAACATAGCAGTCTAAAGAGATCAATATTCAGTCTCCTTTCCAGATGTTGTAAAGAAATGAGTGAGTTCCCAGAATGCTTTAGACTAATTTCACAGTGAGATGTAAAAGAAATAAATTTTTTCTCACCCCAGCCAGCAATCTGTTAAAGCTCTGAAGCATAAGGCCAGGTATTTCTTGCATAGTGGTTTTTGTCCTACTGACTGTACGTGTGCTATTTATATTCAAGGCAATGACTGAGCCTCGTTGAACCAGCCAACCAATTTTCTCTATAGAACCTTGAAACTGCTAATACCTGATGGGGAATTTAACACCCCTGGCAGAATACTTGCTTTTATATATTTAAAAAAAAATATAAGTCTGTAAAATAGGTGGCAAATTTAGCCTGGTGAGGGAATTTATCTTTTCTTCATTTCTGACTAACTTAAAAACATACTGAGCCAGCCTCATAGGGTTATATCAATCCTGTTGTACAGTTACTCTGTGTCAAAGAGTCCCAATGTTAATGCCAACAAAGACCTCAGAATTCATCTAGTTGACTGTTACAGAGACTTGGAGAGATTATATTACTCTTAGCCTCTTATATAGCCATGTTAAATTTAATTTTAGACTCAGAATAATATGAAAATATACATGACATATTTAATAGCAGAACTGGTTCCAAAAACCAAATCACTAAGTCAAATATTCTATGATAACCCACTGTTAACCTAGATCTTACCATCTGGTCTTTATGATTAAATAGGAAAGGAGAAGGAAAAGGAGAAGCTATGATTTCTTTTTTTTTTTTTTTTGAGTATATGTGATGGTTAAAACATCATGCTAAATATTATTACACATATCCACTCTAATCTTCAGAATGTCCCTGCAAGTTATGTATGGATTTATATATTTTAGAAAAGTAAAATCAGAATGTTTAATACTTTTGCCCAATGTCCTGAAGTTACTAACCATCCATGAATCCACTTTGTATAGTTCTGTTACCAAAGTGCAACTGCAGGAAAATGGAATTCCCTGGTTCTCTTGCAGGGAGACCCTGTGGTGCTCTGACTAAATACTGAAGGTAAACACTGGGGTTATGTTTTCTGCTGTTCTTATTAGTCTAACCCATGGATTCCCTACCCATATCAGTCAGGAGGAGAGCAAAAAGAAAGTCTGGATGAAATAGCCTTCAGGAGCAAATATACTTTACCTTTCTGCCAGCTCTCTATGCTGTCACTGTGGCATTATGGCTCTTACTTTCCCTTTCACCTCTATCCCCACTTTACAGAGGAGCTCACTTCTTCTTACTGGTGCTATCCTTTTATATGGGCTTGTTTTTCTCTACTTTGATGGTTCTGTTGCAGAACCACATGGTTTCACTAGTTGCCACTGCTCGTGTCCTTATAATGTTGCCGTATCAAGTCACTGACAATTTTATTCCTGCTTCCTGGTTCAAACTTTGCCTCATTTACACCTTGCCATTACACTTACTTTTGTTGACATCACTCTGTCTGTTTCTGCTAATGTTTTCCATTTTACTAGCTCCCTTAGAGCTACAGCAATGCTCACAGAGGCAAGAGAGTATTCTCCCTTTCTTCAATCCTTCAATTAGTGTTCAATAAAGTTCTTCTTTTTCTCTTTTCTTATAGAACCTCTAGGGTCACAAATAATATATTAAGCTTGGTCTCTCACTTTTGAGTAAATCTTGCAGGGTAAATTTCAACATGTATGTCAACATGGCAGGGAACATTAAATTGATACTATACATTGTTTCAAAGACATCTTTTATTTCATTATCATCAATCAATCTCTCAGTCCAGTGTTAAGATAGCTCCTCTCTTTTCTTCCTCAGGATGCACTTCAAAGGCATCATTTTTGAAGACTGGAAAGAGCTGTGTGCACTAAGTTTCATTTAGGAGAGACTTTGTCCAGAGACTCACTCCACATTCTTGATATGATTCTTCCTAAGTTTTCCTAAAAGACCATTAAATGCTCATGCAAAGAAAACTCCTGTTATACCATCTGACTTCTCAGCATCCCTTTTGAGTGTACATCCATTAGAATTCCTTCTGGGAGTCTCACAATGCTCATTCTGTCCACGATGAAATAGAACCTGTGTTACTAGGCTGTTTCTTCATGCTATATATTTTACTAGAATTGTTCAGTTCAACCAGTAACTACATTCACAACCTAGAGAAACACGGGGCTTACCTCAGCAGCCACAATCACCTTAGTGAGTGAATTTGAAGAGGTTCTTTAGATGAGGTTGCTAAGAAAAGACTTCAATAATGGGAAAGACCATGGGGCAACTCTAAAAAGCAGCTATTTAGGATGGGTGTCATAAGGTAGTGGTCCCCAACCTTTTTGGCATCAGGGACTGGATTCATGGAAGACAATTTTTCCACAGACTGGGGGTGGAAGGGGTGGGGTGTCGTGGGTGGGAGGGGGTGATGTGGAGCTCAGGTGGTGATGTGTGGCTTGTTTCCTAACAGGCTATGGACCGGTACTGGGTGGCAGTGGCCGGGGGGGGAGGGGGGGGATTGGGGACTACAGCCATAAGGATTAGAGGGGGCTTAGAAGAGACTAACATCAAAGAATCCAGCTAATGATAGAGAAATAAGAATGAATGAAGAGATTGCAGGAAACTAATAAACAAAACCCCCTTAACACTTAGATTACAATGTATGTGAGCTTCAGTCAAGGGATAATATTGGTGGTCAAAGGTTAAAGTTATAATTTTAATGAAAGCCGAAGATGACAAGTTATTTTCCACTAAAAAAGGAAAATACTCCCAGGATTCCTCATATTCCCTGATTATCTTGCCTCCTCCTTCTTCCCTGCTGTTTCCATTGGCAGTGTTTGTTACTTTCTGAGTTTTTCTCTGGTTGGCTGATCTTTTGTTATGGCTGTGGACCAGATCCCACTTGGCGCCCCCCAGTGGGCTCATTCACTTCCTGTTATTTTATTAATTTATATTATTTTTTTCCAAGTGTCTTTCAGATTATAAATATTTAATAATTATTCACTGGCAACGGTTCTCCTGCCACATCATAGAAAAGACATCATCCTGGCCCATGTAGATAATATGGGCCCATCTCTGCTACTCCTTCCTCCTTGGATGCATCACCATATATTCAAGCACTGGCCTCTGATGCTGTTTGTAGCTCTTCTGTCCTGGAGCTGGTAGGAACACAAGTGACAGAAGCTATGGCCTAGTAAAGTAGGGTAGGGTGTCAAAAGCATGTATTTCCTTGCTTTTGTCCATTTCCTAACCTTTGGTGAAAATGTCCATCATATCTACCACCATCGTATTCCTTTTCACTTCTGGCAAATTTAGCTAAGCTTTGTCTCTTGTTGTATTCCTGCTCTGACGATACAGCAGGGTTTAATGCTTGTATGTTTGTCTTTTGTTATTCCAGTAACTTCAAGATAATAATAACAATCCACTTGGAGATGCCCAAAGTCTTTTCCTGGAAGCAAGGGGAGGAATAATGCCCTGGATCATTATGGGGTTAAAACCCAGACTAGGCTATACCACAAAGGCTGAAAATGAGTGAAGGAGTCAGAAAGATGTAAATTAAAATTCTGCTCTTCTACTTCCCCAAAAGGTAACATAACTTAGGTGGCATGAGCTTCATTTCCTCTTTGTTAATACAGAAATATCTGTGTATGGGGCTGTTTTGAAGACGGAGCATGGTAATGTATGTAAAGTGCTTAGTGCAGGCTCAGCCCAGAGGAGCACTCATTAGATCAAAGCTATTATCAGGACTAAGAGTTAAAAGCACCCTGAGCTTCTACTAGGTCACACAATTTTTGTTTTAAGCCAAAGTTCTCAGCACAATAACTTACTAGAGGATTACTTTGCCTTTTCTCCTAGAACCCTTTTAGAATTGGGGGTGGTGGTTGTATGTTTCCTCAAAGATTTAGATTTTTGGAAACCTTTCAGAATATAGTTCCAGTTTTCCATGGTGAACAGATAAAAACAAAACATTGTCACTGAGCAAAATAAGTGATAGTGGGTTAAGAATTTTGCAAATTACTCAATCACTGGAAGTAAATACAATCTAAACATAAAATCAAAGTAGATACATCCATCATTGCCAAAAATTAATCTCTTTGGGGAAATTATCAAGAATTATCTAACAAGGTCTCCAAAAAAATAGGAAGTACTTAAAACTTAGGATATGGTTTGAGATCCAGGAGGGAGAAAATCATTATCAGGGCACAGAGAAAATACCAATTAAATTAAGGTTACCACCTGCCTAGTTTCAATCAGGATATTGTACAATAAAAGGTTTGTGTCCAAAGTCTTGATTGACTTTATTTCTAAATCAATATTTTTCTTTGAGGTTTGAAACCTTAAATTTTGCTATATCATTCAGCTACTATCTCTACACACTGTCATACTTAAGTTAAAAAAACTTATAATTTCTCTTTAGGATTGTTATAGTAAGATTTTAATAGGATAGCATGCCTATAGTTTTGTCCTCTTCCCATCTCTCTACTGCATTCCTTATGCAACAATCTTTCTCAGTTGCATACATAACCAAGTTATTCTTTCATTTTAAATCATTCTAGTGAACCCAAATTTTCTTCATGAAAACTTTCTAAACTCTTTGACATACTGTTAATATAAGCCTTCCATTGGTTTTCCCTATATCCTGCCCCTCTCCCACAAGCACCTATAACCCAGACATTCTAGATCACTTGCAATGTATTACAGTCAGCATGTACTTTCTCTTACTATTTTTTTTTAAGAGAATGTCACATTTCTTTCTTCACAAGCCTCTGCTAATCTATTAGGCCACCAGGCTGTACGAGGGTGGTGATACTGTGGGTTCATCTCCCTTTTATACCTCCAGCACTTATTATAGTCACTGGTACATAATGAATAGCCAACAAATGTTTCCTGAATAAATGACAAGTTACCCAGTTTACATATAACATCTTCCAGAAAATTGTCTTTAGACTATATGCACTAAACTCAGTATTTTCATAAAAGATAACAAATGTTTGTACTCATTGATCATAACTCTGGCTTGATTACCTACCATCCCTCTCATGATGAAGAGCTCCTTATAGATGGGCTACATTTATTTCTGTACCCCAAGTTGTAGCATCTGGTTTGTTTTTGGTCCAAATATTCTCATTCCTTGTTTTGTCCTTCATGTTTTTATTTCTATCAAAGTGCAGAGGAGACAAAATACTTGGAAGAGCTTTTGTCATGCTTTGCAAAGTAGAATTTGTAGGTGAAAATTGAAGAAGTGTTTCAGGAATAAAGAAGTGAGCTTATTCGGCCTAAAGCTGAAGTCAAGTCAGAAAAGGAGTTGAAACAACTTTTATCAGCAACAAAAGTGTCAAAAAGGAATGTGTAGTCACCTTATGGGCCCATTCATTCATTTATGATTATGTGGTAACCTCCAATCACATCTTAGGGACTACTCTCGGTGCTGGGAAGAAGCAGTGATAAGCCAAAAAAAAGAAAACAAAAAAAGAAAATCTCTGTCCTGCTAAAATGCTGACATTCTTGTGAGAGAGACTGATGATACAAAATAAATCCGTAAAAAATGTAGAGCACAAGATGGTGAAGATTGCCACTGGAAAAAAAAATTACAATAAAATAAACTAAGGCAGAGGGAAATTTATTACCAGAGAAATGGGTTGCCTTTTAAAATTTTCGTTTTACTTTTTAATATGGTCAGAGAAGTTCTTTCTGAGAAGGTGACATTTGGCCAAGGAACTGAAGGAAGTTTATATTATTCATAGTGCTAGTCTCTGACAAATTAAATGAACCCTGAAACCTCAGTGAGATAACACAACCAAAGATGGTTTCTTGCTGTCCTTGCATGCTCTGCGATGGTTGGAGAGGGGCTCTGCTCCACGCAGTCACTGAGGCACCAAGGCTGATGGCAGCTCCTCCCTGTTTGGACTGCGGCGGAGCACATGGCCTTGGACATCTCTGTGCTGCGGGAAGAGAGCCTAGAGTCACACATGAGCTTTTAAGTGTGTTAGCCTCAAAGTCATACGTGTTCTTTATGCTCACAGCCTGCTGATTAGAGCTAGTTACATAGTCCAATTTTACACAAAATGGGCTATCAAGGAAAACTTGCTGTACTAATCTCCTATGGCTGCTGTCACAAATTGCCACAAACGTAGTGGCTTAAGGAAACCAAAGTTTATCATGTTACTGTTCGAGAGGTCAGAAGTTCTACAATGGGTGTGGGCAGTTGCTCTCTTTCTGGGGCTCTGTGGAGTAACTCATTTTATTGCCTTCTCTGGCTTCTGGAGGCTGTCCTCATTCCTTGGCTTATGGATGCATTTCACAGTCTTTTTTCCTCTGCTTTAATCATTGCATTGTCTTTTCTCCAGCTTTGATTCTTTTGTCTCCCTCTTATAAAGACCCTTGTGATTATATTGGGCACCTCTGGATGATTCAAGATACTCTCCTCACCTCAGGATCTTTCAAAAATCACTCTGCAAAGTCTCTTTTGCCATGGAAGGTAACATAGACACAGGTTCTGGGGAGTAGAATGTGGACACTTTGGGAAGGGGGAGCATTATTCTGTCCACCACACTATATGATATGACAAAATAATCTCTACTATTAGGATAGAGCCATGTGGATATCTATTTCAAAAACATTAGGAGCAACAAATTCAAAATCTCTGTGTTGGGGATATATTCAGGGCACCAGTGTGGGTAGGTGGAGCATGGGGGAAAAAGGTAGGAGACAAGATCAGAAAGGTAAAGGTGGAGTAAGTGGGTGGGAGGAGAGCGTGAAGGGCCTTCCCTGTAGGCCTTTGTCTTAAGTGAGTTGGGAAGCCATTGGAAAGTATTGGGAATAGACTGCAGACTTGGAATAAAAATCTAAAAGGAACAAACTAAAGCAAGTCAAAGACAGAAGAGTAAGTGATAGCAGAAACTGAGGGTGAGATCGCTGGTCAAATCCAACTAACCTTGTTAACTGCTCCAGCTGATTTTTGTTATAATACCAGTTTCTCTCTTAGGAGCCCCACAGACTCTGGCGGCAAGAAACTTGTGTACGGAAAAATTGAGACAATTTACTTATCCAGCTACCTGGTAGAATGTTAGATCACACTTCTTTCCAAACTTTTTTGTCATAATAATTATAGATACATAGTGCTTTATAACAGAATAAATTTATTTAATGTTCTATGTATATATTTAGTCTAAGTGAAGAAAGGTTAATGCAACACTGTCGTAAGAAGGACTTTTTGTGTGTATGTGTTATTTTTGTTCTCCAGAATCTGACTAATTAGAGACTATAATAGGATTCTTCCCCCTTTGAGTTGATATTTAACCAGTGGAGAAAGTAAGCTAGAGGAATATAAATAGCTTCACTAAAACAGTCAACTTCTAGTGTATGCAGATATTCTTGAGCATATAATAATTGCTGATTATTATTCTAAACAATATATGTAAGAGGGGTGATCTTATAAGTATACTTATAGAGAAGCTGAGTTCAGAGAGGTTAAGAACTGTTTTTACTCTTAACATCAATCACAGCAAGTAAGCTGTGGATCCAGGGTTCCACACAGATGGGCTGACCCCGATGCCTGTCTGTTCACCACTGTACTACTTGTCTTTCAGGATCTGAGGTCTGCTCTCATCACAACCAAATGTACACAGCATTTTCTAAATATCCAACCAATTATCAAATTAATTATCCAATTAATTAACTTAATTATCAAATTATCAATAATTAGTTATTACTTTTCCAATTATTTAAGATATTGATGCTCATATGATAATCCTCAGCTTGTAGAAAGGGATTCATTCAATAAAGACCATTATAATTCCTGGCATAAATATCTAAGACCATAAAGTATCCCTGTGTTTTACGAAGCTCTCTAGTCAGCCATAATGGAAACAAAAAGTGTTTTCAAATTAAAACTCATTGTAACTTTTTATTCATAATTTTGTCTAAACTCTTTTGGAAGATCTTTTTCTTCCTACACTCTTTAACCTCTTGGGGGTAGCAATCCTCCTCATTTTGCTTCTCACTATGTAAATTCATGATTTATTTGACCTATTTTTAAAATCATTCTGGTGTCTTGGGGTTTTTGCAATCAAGTTTATGCTATATCTCTTTTTCTCTCTTTCTTGATTTTATCCAATTAATCACATCTCCCTAGACTTCTTGTTTTCAGTATGAAGATGACTATGTTTTTTGATAAAGTATCGGCATTTAATGTGTGCATGGATAGAGAGATATATGCACACAGAGCAATGGAAACATCACAGTCCTATATAGTAGTTTTCAAAGCCTGTTTAAAATGCTTAGAACACACACAAACACACACACACATACACCCCAAAGATGCAAATCAACATTGCCAAAAATATTTGAGTGAAACATATTTCAGTGGATATGATCTTTAAAATAACAGTAAATTTTTGTACCAGAGACGTATCCCTTGTTCTCTGTTCAAATAAATATTGGGGAAATAATTCAGTAAAAAAAAAAAAAAAACACAACAAAGAACAAGAATGTAAGATTTATCCAAGGATATAAAAACTGTGTGTACATGTGTGCATGTGTGTACATGTGTGTTAATTTAGACCATTTTATTGAGTATGTAAATGTAAGATTTCAGAAACAAAACATTAAGTTTATAAAACAGTGGGCAATCTAATGAGAAAAAGTTTGCCTTCCTTTTAAAATCAGAAAAAATGTTTTAATAATTGTTATAAAAGTGCTTTTTAAAATTTAATGTTTTTTCAGGATAAAATTATAGCAGCTATTTTTTATTACATAGAAATTTTTATACACAGAGACTTTTATTACAGAGAACTCTCATGATTTCCATTTAGTGGCACATACTCAAAACTACTTTTTGTTTTTGCTTTTCCTTTTGTTTTTGATGAGTGATAATCTTTAATATTAACTGTTTCAGTGTCTATGCCCAACTCTGGTACTAGCAGCAATTAAAACATATACATACCTCTTTCCTGAATTCACTCCTATAATATGTGGCATTTAGAGAAGCAATTGTATCCTGTGTTTGCATCAGTAGTCAGTTGCCTATTTGAGTCAGAGCTTTCCCATTCTGTAAATGTTTTAAACTTTTTCTGAACAAAGAAATAAGGCCACATCAGGGACATGGAACCATATGTTTTTCACCATATGACCACCCTGTCTTCCTTTCGTGAGCTGTACAATAGCAAACAGACATGAAAACACTGACTACAGTGCAATAAAAAGCAGAGGGAGTTAAAAATTAATCAACTTTTAAAAAGCTGTTCAAATTAATATAGTTTCTCTTAAAAAAATAGGAGCTTGGGATTGCTTTTCCTTTCAATAAATACAACATTGAGTAGAAGAAGGGAACAGGCCAAATGTAAAAGTAATCAGAGGCCACATGCAGATAGACCCAACTACCTCTCAGTGTTCTGCATATGAGAAATATGACTGGAACTGGAATGAAAAAAAGGGAATTTGCCAGAGTCACAGAGTGAGGGATCAGGTGCCCCTAGTTTGGACTTGAGTGATAGAAGGTGTGAGTTAAGAAATAAAATAAAAATAAAGCAATTCCATGCACTGAATTAACTGTGCAAAGCCCATGGCTGAAGATTAATAAAATGCATGATGAAAAGCAGAAGAAAATTGCTCTGTCTAAACTAAAGACCTATTTTTCAAAGACATTTGAGAAAATTGAAAATAAGTAGGACTAGGAAGTGAGAGACAATTGCTGGAGTGCTGATAACTTGGAAGAAAAACAAACATTTCTGTGACAGAGTAAAAACAAGGGTTTACAGAATGTTTTCCTATACATCTCTACGGGTACAGAAACTTGAATAATGTGGTAGATTATAAAAAGTTAGTTAATTTTAGAGAAAATTACCTTTAGAGTGTGTGTGAGGGGGTAATTTGTTTAATATTAAATTGTGTATCTGTTATTTCAGAAACTGTTCTGAGGATTAAGAATTAGAATGGATTAGACTTTGCTCTTGCTATACACTATTTATTATCCACTATTTTTACTTTATAGTTACTAATATATATCAGAGAAAAGCAACCCAATTCTACTGAATTTTAATTAAAAAATAACTATCACTTCAGATTCCTGTAATTTTATGTGTTCTAGGTGACGGAATTTTAATTTGTTTTTGTACCTAGAGAACTGTTTTGACCTGAGCTTGTTTGGAATTTAAAAAACACCCACACATCCATAAAATTGCAACTTTTACACACTTCTAACAGATGATCCAGCTGATGGCAGGATGACATTGTTGATCTGTTTTTTTTCAAATTAAACATTACTCCAGCTGCCACAACTTGTGCTGAATAGAGGGGGAAACTACAAACAATGAGCCCTGAGGGATATAAAAGTTAAGTATCTGTCTGCTTGAAGAAGAGGTTGATAATGAACTCTCTTAGCACTTAGCTATGTGAACCATTCATTTGTCACTTAGTGTATAGCAGTCTAAGCAATGCTTTTACTGTTATTTATATTTTTTCATGCATGAACAGTCTAGACAAATAGATGAGAGGCCCTCAAAGGTAGAGAGTATATTCCATTGTTTAAATGCCCAATCTTTGGCAAAGTTGCCTACATTTAGTAGAAGATAAATAGGTAGATAGATACAAAGATTTAGTGTATATATGTTCTATTAAAAGATAAATATATAATTTATTTGGAAGGTACTTAAAAGATAAATTATTTAGAATATAAAAGGATAATCATATATTTATATATAGGAGCCTATAGCTATCAAAAAAAAAGATTTTATGACTTTCATAAAATAATGGAATTGCCCATTTGGTAAAATAGACATTAGACAGTCTGGAAAACATTAAATACCAAGATATGCTGAAAGAGATGCATCAAAGCAGTGGTAAGGAAATACCCAAGACCATAAAAAAGAGGATGCTGAAATCAGAAGGCAACTGAAGTCTGAAGTGTGTGGGCACTGGGAGATCTTGTGTACATTGACTCCGAGGCTTTCTACAGCCTCACTGTTCAGTGAAGGAACACAGGAAATAAGACTTCTGTATTAAGCGTGGATCCATGAAGGGTGTACAGCTTCAGAGCAATGGAAGAGAAAGGACAATAAGAAAGTTACTTTGCATCAGAGTGGAAAAAATAAAACAGTATCTTATAAAAGTTTACATTTACACATCTCTCTGTTACAGGTTATAGGTATGACTCTATATTATTTATGCAGGGGGAAATTTCCAAGATAGAAGCATCAGTTTGAGTGTCCTGGAAAACTACACAATTCAGCTTTTCTTTTTGTGAATATACTAATAAATATTTTTATTATAATCTATATTTCTTAAAATCAGTATCTGAGGTTCTTGGATTCTAAACTTGTTATTTTATGTTTTTTTAAATAGCTAAACTTAAAATGTAAAATATAGGGAGTTTCAAAACAAACCATAGGAAAATGAATACCGTATCTATATTAACCACCTAAATGATGTTGATATATTTATAACAAACTAATAGACTTCATGACAATAAAGATCTATTAAGGATAAAATCAATTCATCAAAAGAAATAAGATTTATAAACTGTTGTATGTCTAATAACATAGCTTAAAAATCTATAAAGCAAAAATATACATAAGTGAGGAGAAATTTCAAGAAAAAATGATTACATCCATCACCACAATGGAGAAATGGAGAAGAGTTTTTTAAAAAAGAAAATGAGAATGATTAAATACAAAAAATAATAGGAAGGATATACAGAAATTTTGAACAACAGATATTCTAGAACACAGTACTCCCAAATTATGGTTACCATTTTTTTCTAACTCATACATAAAATATTTTGTTTTTACTGAAACATATAGTACTAAATAAAAACACAATAGATTTAAAGAAATGTGTCATAAGACTATGCTCTCTGTAATTCAATTAAATGTTTAGAAACCAAAGATAATTTAAATAAGCTCTTATATTCAAGAATTATAAAAGTTTCTTCTAAATAGGTCTTGGATTAAATAATACATATCCTAGGAGAAAATTTGACTATAAATTTAATCAAAAGAAAAAGACAATGGAAGTAATGTATTACAAAATGTGTGGAGTGCAACTAAAGTAGTACTTCAAGAAACTTTTAAGTGCTTATTGTGATAGTTATCCAATTTAAGAAGTTATAGAAAGTAAAAAACAATAAAATATTCCATAAGAAATAGCAACAAATAAAGATACTTGTAGATATTAACTGAATAATTTTTTTTATTATAGCTTATTATGGGGGTACAACCGTTCTGGTTAAGTATATTGCCCATGCCCCTCCCAACCCTCCGAGTCTGAGCCTCAAGGGTGTCCATTCCCCCGACAGTGCACATCGCACTCATCATGTAGGTAAACACCCGTCCCCTCCCCCACCCCCAACACCCCGAGTCAGATCTTCAAGCATGTCCATTCCCCTGACAGTTTGCTTCGCTCTCATCATGTAGATATACACCCATCCCCTGAATAATTTTAATTTTATTTATAAATTAAAAAGAAAAAATAGTACTACTGGTATGTTATTTGAAAAGACTACATACAAAAGCCTCTAGTAGATTGATCAGAAAAAGTGAGAAAAGCCCCTAATGATACTTATTAGATAGGTCATATCTAGTTAGAAAAGGTAAAAGTTAGCAAAGAAGGTATTATTTAAAGAAAAAGCTTCTTTGAAAACATAGATGAGATGAAAATTAAAACAAAACAAAACCCTGCGTAGTGCTCAGAAATTATGGTGGAAACATTTTTCAGAATGTCCATTTCTATTACTATATTGGCATCTAAGGAAAGTGAATCAGTTTTGAAAGAATACCCAAGGCCCTGATTGCTTTATTTATAGTGTCACAAATAGGAAAAATAATTCTTATATTATGCAAACTATTCTGTTTTGTGAAAAGAGAGAAAAAATTCCTCCCAACTAGTTTTATAAGGCTAGTATAATCCTGTACCCAAATCAGACAAGGCCAGTATATTTATTAGTCATATTTCTCTAGAGAAACAGAACCAATAGAGTATGTGTGTGTGTGTATGCGTGTGTGTGTGTGTGTGTGTGTGTGTGTGTGTAGCAACTATAAGTTCTAAGATCTGCAGAGTGAGTCAGCAAGCTGGAGACCCAGGAAAGCCAATGACGTTAAGTTCCAGTCTGAGCTCAAAGGCCTGAGAACCAGGAGGATCAATGGTTTAGTTCCTACCCTGAAGGATAGAAAGCTCAAAACCCAGGAAAAGCTGATGTTTCAGTTCAAGAGTGAAGGTCTGAAAAACCTAATGTCTCAGTTTGAAGGCAGTCAGGCAGGAGGAATTCTCTCCTACTCAGGGAAGGGTCAGACTTTTGTTCTACTCAGGCCTTAATCTGATTGAATGAAGCCCACACACATTAGGGAGAGCAATCTGCTTTACTCAGTCTATAGATTTAAATGTTAATCTTATCCATAAACACCCTCACAGACATACTCAGAACAATGTTTGACCAAATATCTTGCCAACCAGTAGCCCAGTCAAGTTGACAAATAAATTTAGCCATGACAGCATTCAAAAGAATATTAGTTAAAAATATCACTCATGAATATATGTGTAGAAAACCTTATCTTAAGTATCATCAAATCAAACCCAACACTATGACTGTATGTTTATATGTATATATATTTTATTTTTGCCAAGATAGTTTAACATTGGAGAGAAAACCATGTTATCATTTAAAATGCAGAAAAAATTGATGGCATTTTATACATTTATATTTTAAAAATCTTTAAAAATTTGAATTAGAAGGACATGTACACAACCTGATGGAATCTAAAATTAATCAGCAATATTTATCTTTATGGTGAGCTCTTAAGTACATTTTCTTTAAGAATCAGTAATAAAACAATAATAGCCACTACTATTTTTTAACTTGTACTTATCATACTAGACGTTTCTTCAGTGAACTGAGGCAAGGAAAATGAATAAAATATATAAAGATTGGGAAGATAGAAAGTCCAATATCATTATCTGTAGACATGATGACTATCTCCTCTAGAAATTTATTCTAATATAAGAATTTACCAATGTTGAGGATATAATTAGAAAAAATTATATTTTCCAAGAGTTAAAAATATGTAATTTGTCTCAAAGTTAAAATAATCATGAACCTATCTAAAATAAATGTGAATGTGCTTCTGAAGAAAATTAAAACTATTGAAAGGGGATAAAAACAAAAGGACAGATATACCACATTCATGAGCAGGATGATTATATTTTAGAAATGTCAGTTCTTCCTAAGATTTCTATAAATTCAATAACATTACAACCAAAGAAAATTGAAAAGCTAGTTATACATGATGAGTGAAAAGTAAAGTACTAACAATAAAGTGATTTTGAATAAGAGCAAGTTGTGTGTCCTACTTTATTAGAGATCAAGATGTATCAGTAAGTGATAGAAATTAAAATACTATGACAAAGGAAAAACAAACCAATGTAACAAAATCAAATCTAGACACATTATTTTGCATGGCTGAAAATTTAATGTGTAAATGAGTTGGCTATGTAGATGACTGGAGAAAGAAGACTGTTCAACTAACATAGCTAGCATAATTTGTTTCTATACAAAAAATAATATTAAATTAAGCCAAGCTCATCATACAATAAAAAATTATTCCAAGTGAATTAAATAATAAATACAAAAATAACTTCAAAATATAACAGAATATCTTTATGCATATGGGAAAAGAAAGGAATTCTCAAGAGGCAAAAAACACTATAAAGTAAAACTGATTGCCTTTAACTTAAATAAAAAATATCAATTAAAACATAGAAAAAGTGAAAAGATAACTCAAAATGAGGAGAAAATATTTACCAATTATACGAGAAAAATAAAATCTAGAATGTATTAATACAGTCTACAAATCAATCAGACACATACACACGCGTGCACATATACACAAATAACCCAATAGAAAATACAAAAAAGATATAAACAAGCAATTTATGGAAGAAGAAACATGATTGACTAATAAACACTTGTCAGTATTCAGAACTTTATGAAATGATTTAGAATTTTAATAGTAATCATAAAAATGCAAAATAATCAAATTATTCATTAAAATAAAAGTAATATTACAGGGAATATAATTTCATTCATATTAGTTTTACAGTTTTTTAAAAATGTTTAAATTCCAAGTATAAGAGAACATGTAAAACAACGTGTACTCTCATACAGTGCTGAAGTGTAAAAAGTGTAAATTGGTACAAATTTTTCAGGGAACAAATTGGTATTATGTAGTAACATTGAAAATGTTCATACCCCATGGCCAGCAATTGTTTCAAAGTATAAAACTTAAAAAAACCCTCACAATACACTTCAGGACATGTATTAATAGAAATAAATGTTCATATCCACATTGTTTTTGAAAAAGAAATAAGAAAATCTAAAAGCTTCCGACCAGGAACATAGAAAAAGTAAATTGTTCGTTTTCGTAATAGAATGCTCTAGCATGGTCTCATTTTTTTTTTTTTTTGCAATATTTAAAAGATATGAGCAATAGGTTTGGGTAATCACATTTACATTTTAAATGTTGGATTATATTATGCTGGAAAAACAGAAAAAAAACAAAAAACAGCAGTATTCATGGCAAACCAGGGTTTCTAATGCCACACTGAAGTAATAGCGTGTCTCTTAGCTGAAGGTCACTGCTCCTTTCAGAGCAGCTGCTCTAAACCACTGTATGTTCTCTGGATTCCACAACTCAGAGAAAATATCCGTCCTGGAGGTAAAATTCTCATTCTGCCATGTTTATTTTTCTTCTGAATTATTGCTGAAATCTGTCCACAGTTCTTCATCTCTGTAAACATCTGATGCCTTCATTTCTTACCTGGATAACTGCGAAAGTTTCTTACCTGGTCCTTATGTGTTTATGATCCCTTCCAATCTGTTCTCTACAGTGCATTGCAGCTGAGGAATATTTTAGTTCAAAAGTCTATAGTTAGACACTTACATGGTTTTTCTATTGCTTTGATGATAAAGTCAAATACATAATAAGATCTCAAAATTTTGCGTGATCTTGCCCTTGTCTGACTCTCTTGTTCACAATACCCCAGTCATCATCAGTATTTTAATTTTTACAGTCTGACACATTCCTTTCTAAATCAGGGTTCTTTGTATGTACTCTTCCTTCTACTTCACATGTGCTTTCATTCTCTCTTTGTTTAATATACTTCTCCTATTACTTCGTTTCTCAACTCATTCACTGTCTAGGGAAGCCTTCTGGGAATTTCCAGACTATATCTGTCCCTCTGTAATATGCTTTCACGGTTTCTTACCACTTTTCTTCACTACACTAATCTCAGTTTGTAATAATAATCCAAATTGATTATTTGATTAATATCTCTCTTTCCCACCATGTTGAGCAATGATTAGGTCCACTATGTGCCTCCTACAATCTGCATTTGCTAGTACAACACTGACATAGAGCTGGTGCCCAATAAATGCTTGCTGTGTAAGAGATAGGAAAAAGTGTGCCTATGAGTATTCCCTCTAGAGGAAGCCCTTAATTAAAAAAAAAAAAAAAAAAAGGAAAATTTGATAAGTGCCTTGGAGTGGAAGCTAATATACTTAAAGGATGCCTGAATATAGGAGATATTTCTTTGGAGGAGGAGGAGAAGAAGAAACAGGAGAAAGAGGAAGAATGAAAGTATGAGAGGGAATAGGGAGAGGAGGAGAAGGAGGAGGGCAAAGATGAGATATAAGAAGAGGAGGCATTGTTAAAAATATGGTAAGAAGATCAATGGGAAGGAAAGAATAAAGAGGTGAAATACATGTACTGTTATCCAGTTATTCCTTTATTCATCTATTTATTCAGTTAGCTACTCATTCAGCTACTATTTATTGCACATTTACCATGTGCTAGGCACAGGGGCTACAGCAATAAGCAAAACAGAATAAGGTTTTTCTCATAGTTGACAGTATAATGGCTATAAATATTAAAAAATAAATGAGTAAATGAACAAGATCACTTCAGACAGTGCTGTGCACTGTACAAACAGGTTGTGCTGTCATAGAGCTACATGTGTGATGGGGAAAGTGGTCTGTGATGTACTTTCCTCTCAATGTCCACATACCAACTTCTCCTAAGTTATTATCAGTGAAACTGAGCAAGCACAAGTGAAAATGCATGAAGTAACGACAGGGAGAGAGCAGCAAGTCATGGGAATGGATAGAAACTATGGCCAATATTCTGGATTGGCATAGTAATGAAAATGCAGTTTGGGCCAAGTTTACCCATATTTCTCAGCAAAAAGGGCACCTTGGCTGATACATGTTGACATTTGAATGAAAAAAATAAAGGTGTCTAAATGATCTAAAGGAACGTAATAAAGTCAAGCTATTGTAGTTCATCACTCAGGCCCATAGAAGAGAAGCTAATGGGCAATGTATGAAACAATATGACATATAATAGCTAGAGTTTCTGTAGATTAGAGTTAAAGTGAAATAAACTTAATCAAAAGAAGGACTTTGGGTTAACATTTTATTATCTTGATCCTGTCTTAATTTATAAATGGAAGGACAAAGAAATTCAGCAGAAAATTTAGAAGTAAATAATTTGCCAGTTGGAAAATGGGAGTGTCATCTATTGAAAACTCAAATAGAAAAATAAATGAAGTAGTGAAAAAATGAATGTTATTTTTATAATAATTTTCTTTGAAATCAATGAAGAAAACAAACACCAGATGTAATGAAAAGCTTCCACCTCCCCCTCTATATTCATTTTCTCCAATCTTCGCCTTGCTTTGTCTCCATTCTAGTTGGTCTACGTGAGTTATATCCCCAGAGTGCATATGCCAGTGAGATTTCCAAAGGGTTTGGACAGTGAAGACCCTCCCAAGAGATGAGAGGGAAGGAGGACAGTGAAGTCAGATATTTTTTCTTAGCTCTCTTGCTGCAACACAACCTCAGATGGGATGACCATACAGTTTCTCTTCCAAATTGGACGTATTTGAGAGTAAAAGAGGCACTATTAATGGCCTCACTTGTACAATAGGTATAAACCTTGACTGGCCAAACAAACCTGTATGTATGTTTGCCCCAATTTGGGTGATAATCCTCAGCTGAAGGTCAGTGTTACTCCTCTAAAGGCACGTTGCTCTACATGATTTCTCCTCTTCTGGGCACCAGGTAGCTCTGCTTCCCCTTGTCCACTGTTTCTCAAGCACTATCATGTATCAGAAACAGCTGTGAAAACATAGATTGTCAGGCGTCAACCTCAATTAGCGTTTCTAATTCCATGGTGGAACCTGCAAATTTGCATGTCTAGTAAGGTCCCAGGTGAATTTAATGCTTATGGTCCACGTTTCAAGCTTTGAGAACTACTACCCTCATTCTTTTGGGCATAAGCTTGATAACAGCTTCCCTCCTGCTCCCCATTGGTCACTGCACTGTTCCAAGTGCCCCCTCCTACTTGTCTACACCCTTCACATTCCCTCTCTGTAAATAATTCTCCTTGAATTATGCAGGCTACTACGCAGTGATGAAAGTCAGACCATCATCATTATAGATTCTTAAAGTTTCATCAGACAAAATGGATTCAGGGCTAGCCCTCACCTCAGGGTGAGAAGGATAATTGGTTGTTTAGGGCACCATGGGACTCAGTCTTCAAGTATGTCCTTAAGATATTTGCTGCTTTGGAATAGGCATTACTGAAGAATCTGTAACCCCTGACCTTTCCTGATTGTGTCTAGAAAGTGAAGATTTAGGACACCATGATTAGCAGTGATGGGGAAAACAGAGCTATGGAAATGGATCCATGCTGAGAAAATGACCCACAGCCTTTGAATGATTAATTCAACAAAGTGCATCCTCAGCAAGCATCATAACCATCTAAGGGGAAAAGTACTATCAAGTTTTATCTGGTTAATGATCACCACAACACCGTAAGAAATGTTTTATTGATGTCTACTCAAATACATCATTAAAATTTGAAAATGCTTGTGGCTGAACCAGGGGCTCTCTTACCTCCTCAGGAAAAGGCTTGGAAATTTAAGCTCAAGTATAGGGAGAGAGAAAGAAATACAAATTAAAAGGGAACATGATAATTTGTACCTTCTAAGGGGCTCTGCTACTTGCCACTTCCCCAGTATAATTTGCATATCAGCCTTACCCAGCAAGAGTCTAAAACCACTTTGGAGTTCAAGGTTGGCTGGGGTGGAAAAGGGAATTTAAAGAATTCTACTTTATCTTATTAAGGAAAAAAAAATCTCAAAAGCAATACTCAAATTTAATGATGCTAAGTGAATGAAACCTAAATGTCCACATGTATAGATCTAAGTTGTTTTCTTTTAAATTAACATTGTGTTTCCATCTCTGAGTGATAGGAACCTATTGATCTGCCATTTAACCACTAGATTGTCATAGATTTTGCTAGCATTAATATTTTCCTGGTTTTTTTAAAAAACTCACTGTGCAATTTGATTGTACTAATGTGGTATTTTCAGTGCTGTCTTCTGCTTGTAATCTTTTCTAATACTCCTATGAAGCCTAAACTCTCACAGCTAGCAGTAAGTGTCAGAATTCGAATTCAAAACTTCAAAGCCAGGATTCCTAACCACCAAACAATTCTGTGTCTTTAGTCCCCACATCCCTTTCCAGACCTCTTTTTTTAGTGTTTACATAGAATATCTGTTTACTCATTCACTTGCTGACATAAAATTTGCTAAACTCATTCTGATGCCAGGTAGCATGTTATGACCACGTGATCCGGTATTGTGAGCAAACACAGGCAACACCAGCTTTGAGACAGTAAGCCCCTTGAGGGAAGAGACTAGGCCTTTCTTCTCTATATATCTGCAGGATCAGCAGGGCCCTCATGAAAGTGTGGTCTAATATCCATGGAAGCCCAGGCAGAGGAGTCATTAATGGTGTATTTTAACAGTAGTGGGCCTGGGAGAAGGTTTCACAGAGGATGTGACATTCGAGTTGCAAACATGAATCAAGAAGGATACTTTGAAGCTACGGACAGATAGAACTGAACACAAACTCTGTGCCCTAGTTTGTATATTTGTTTCTCACAGGGATATAAGTTAGAAATTTTGAAACCATTTTATTTAATACTAGGGTTGAATAAATAAATCAGTAAATTGTAAATAATGAAAGCCAGGTTTCTGAATGCTGGAGAAAGAATTTCCAATAAAGGAAAAGGTAACAGCTACAATAAAACCTGAGTTGCTGGAGTTAAAGGTATCAATACAGACTTAATGAAAACACACACACACACACACACACACACACACACACAGATGGATATGGAAATAAAAATAGATATGTATATGCACGAGTTAGTATGTGTGTATATACACTTATATATTTTTATATGCGTGTGTATATACATTTCTTAGTCCTATCCATTGAGAATCAGTCACATCCAGTAGCGATGGGCACACCCAGCACCCACATCTTGGCTTCTAATACCATTCTCGACTGCAAGGAACCAGAGCTCTTTAATGAACTGGCTGATTCCAAGGCTTGGGCAGGGAAAATAAAGATAAGCCTAGGGTATCTTGTAATGCCAGAAAGTAAGGAAGTGCTCAAAACAAAGAAACAAACAAACATCCACAGGTTCATACTTGCGTGAATAATAATAAATGTTTAATAATCAAATAACTAAAATATGTGACAAGTCTTCCCTGCAAAACATTCAAGTTAATACATAGTGTACAAGGGTTCTCTTTTCCCCATGTCTTCACCAGGCCTTGTTTTATCTTTCATCTTTTTGATAATAGCCATTCTGATGGTGTGAGGAGATATCGCATTGTGATTTTGATTAGCATTCCCTAATGATCAGCAATGTAGAACATTCATGAACCTGTTGGCTATTGGTATGTCTTTTGAGAAATATCTACTCATGTCCTTTACCCACTTTATATTTAAGTGCTATTTTATACATTAAAATGATGTTTTATTTGACAAAAAATAATACATATAAAAATAATGAGGACAATGGCATATCACCATTAATACATCACAGTAATGAATTCCTGGGCAAGATCCACCAGTGCTAAAATGAGTAGCTGAAAGTTTCAGCAGAAACAATATTTGCATAACTTCTAAGTATAATAAGTTTTCCCTTTGGAGAAACCAGGCAGCCTTGAGGTTAATATTGCCAGTAAAACATATCAACAACATTTCAACCTCCTGAAATCATACACTGAGAAGGACACGTCAGCTCTGTTGTGTTCTTCCCATTAATGCATAGCCTCAAAATTAATCGTAAGAAAATGTTAGATGATCTCAAATTGAAGTATATTCCACAAATTAACTGACCCTTCAAAAGTGACCTGAAAAATATGAAAGAGAAAAAAGAAAACCATGAAAAAATGTCCTGAAAGACAAGAAAGACTGAGGAATTGTTACAAAAGGGAGGAGACTACAGAGACAAAGCAACTAAATCCTTATGAGATCCAGGATTGGATTTTAGAATAGAAAAGAGACATTAGTAGAAAGAATGATTACATTAGTTAATAGTATTTTGCCAAGGTTAATAGGGTAAGTAAATATTCTATGGTAATGTAAGTAGTTGAATAAGGGAAGCTGGATGAAGGATATACGGGAACTCTTTGCGGTACATTTGTAATTTATTTGTAACAGTCCCACAGTGAGGACTATAGCTAAGAACTGTAGGACACAGAGAATTTGGAACAGCTACCTCTCTCTTTAAAGGATATCAACGGAGCATGGGTGTACCTCCTGTGGGAAGATGATAGCTTACAGGAAATGGGAATATACTTAGTGCTCAGAGACCTCTGTGAAGCCTGATTCAGCCATTCAATGGAAGAAATGAAATAATAAAACAATGTTTACAAAGTCCTTGTGATAACATAGAAAGATATGCAACCTAATGTTACAAGAAAACAAAAATACAATATACACTATATCTGTATGAAAAACAAATTTACTCCACGGGGCAGATAAAAGCCGACAACAATGATTTAAGGCAGGTTGGTCTGAATTTTTCATTAATAAACATGGCTTTTTAAAAACACACACACACAAAGATTGAGGATTTTTGAGGCACAGGAAGGCATTTCAGACAAATGAAACTACAGCAACAAAGACTTGGCAACACACACCACCTATGTGAGAAACAGTGATGGGCCCGGTGTGATTGGAGCACAGGGTGAAGACAGTGGTAGATAATGAGGCTCACAATGTAGATCGACAAAAAATTGTGGCAGAACTTTTATGGATTTCTTGAAGAATTCCTGGACAGGTGTATTGGCAAACATTACACAGCAGAGAAGTAGTGAGTCTGTGTCTCAGGAAAGATAACTGAGATAGTGAGGGAGAGAGTAAATGATGTCCAGTGGATATGACTCATAGGCTAAAAGACCAGGGAAGGATCTAGTTGCCTTTGACTGCCCTCTGGGACCTAGGATTCCTACATGATCTTACCTCTGAGCCAGGACTCATTAGTGTGAAGTAAATCCCCTTTCAGAAAAACCTACTCAGATGTCATTCTGGAAAATGTCTGATAAACAAATTCACATAACAGTGTTAATGTATTCACTGTAGTGCAATTGCAGTCATTATTTGCAAGGGCATCCTTTTAGGCTGACTTTAGTACTAGGATAACTGCACAAAATCCGTTTAAAAAAGTCTGAGAATAAAAGTTGTTGACACTGACATTAGGACACTTGAAAATATTGCCATTATTCTTAGTGGAAAAATGTAATAGAATTATTATTATTTTTGATTGGGATATTTGTAAGCCAAATGTTTTATTTTGTGTACTAGCCATAATAATTTCTATTGCCTCTGGCATATTAAAAGCATTTAATCCCAGATAAAAGCATTAGTAAGAGGTTTTAAAAATAGGTTCTTATTTTAAGTATTGTAGGCTGCTTGAATTAAACCAAACTGTCATCACTGTGAATAAATATGGCTAATGATAGGGAAGAAATATGACTTGTAAAAGGAATTAAGTAGAATTAGCATAGTTCTATGTTTTTTACATTAAAAACATACTGATGATGAATTGAGGTCAGCGTCTTATGTATTATGTATTTGAAGTAGCTTATTTGCATAAATCAGAAGTCTTCAGTCTCTGTATCTGCTGGCAGTAAAATATAGTTCATTTCTATAAAGGACGAGTCAATGTGTCATTTCTGTACACAAGGGAGAATGATTTTCTTCTCTGGAGCCAAAACATACCATTGCTATAAAGACAATCAAAACCCAGAATAGAGAAAAGATGCAAATTGAATCTAGCCCTAAGAAAGGGGCTAGAGTTAGGGGAAAGAAGTGCCATGACCTAGCTTACATTTCCCTAGGCTCCCTCTGGCTGTGGTTCTAAGAATAAGCAGCTTGGTCTTGTAGTGGGAGGGATCCAAGGCAAAGCATTAGAAGCTTTTGTCGTTAACTCAGATGAGAGCCACAAAGGCTTGGTTCAGAGAGAATGTGGTGGCCATTCTAAGAAGTGGTAAATATATGAGTTTTTTAAAAATAAACATGGGAAGATTTTTCTGATAGATTGAATACAAAAAATGTGAAAGAAAATAAATAATGCATCTTTGCATCTGGTTAAATTAAGAGAATTACTTCTTGGGGAAATAATCTACAGTAGAGACACTGCATACAGGTTCTTTCCCTAGAGGTCAAAATGAGTAAAATGCTTTTCTAAAGCAATGGATAAGATTGAAATAATAAGCAAACTCACTATTAAAAAGAAAAGGTGGACACAAAAATTTGGCTTTCTCTGTTTCAAAATTAGACCTAAGCCTTTTGATTAAAGATGATATATTAATGCAAGTGCTGTCAAGTACATATACAAGTATAACAAGAATGGTTACATGGCTGGATACTTTCTAGACAGCCGTCATATATCTTGGAAAATGAACCAATGATAAGGAGAAATTTTAAGTATTCAATGTCTAACTGTTGAGAGGTTAAAAACAGTTGTCTGTTATGATCTAGATTATAAATAGACATTTTAGTTATTTTTCATGTTGATTTTAATTACCTATCTTTGTTAATTCATCATTTCTTTGTTGTTTCTTATCTATTATTTGTTATTCTTCACTAAGTTTTACCCATAATCCCATCACCTATTTCTCCCGTCTTAATGTTTTCTACTCATTTGACCTCATAGAACCTACTCTTCTTGTTTTCTGGAAAATTCTTCTTAGTCTCCTCCAGGATGTACTCTGTCTCTACTTCTACCCAAATGCTCTTGATTTTAAAGGTTTTATTTGTAGTTCTTCTCTTCCATAATGACAAAGATTAAGTCTCTTTTATACACTAACATTTTTGCCAATGCATTATATATATAAGGTTCTTTATAAATATTTGTTGAATAAACAAGTGAAATAGCAGTGATCCTCAAAACCTAATGGCATATGTAGGCGGGGCAAGGTCACACAGAATCTCTGAAAGTACCTTATTAAGACTACTCAGATTTTGGTAAATTATGTGCTACCATCTCACCCCTACCTGTGTAGCCCCTGGAGAGATGGAGAGTGGGGCTTGCATGCACCCCTGTGAGGGTGACTGGCCTCAGAATCCCTGACCGAATGCTCTCATTTACTCTCAAGGCCTCAACTGCCACCCTTTATGCTGACAACATCCAAATCCCCGGCTCTAACCCTAACACCCCTTCTTAGCACCGCATGTGTTTCTTGATCAGTTTCTGGATATCCTTAATGGAATTATGGTAGGTAGCTTCTAAGAAGACAACCCCCCCCCCCCATATCTGATATATTCACCCTTGTGTAGTACCTTCAACACTGTTTTAGGGTTGGTCTTTGTGATCCATGGCACATGGCAGAAGTGATGGTATATCATTTCTGAGAGTAGGTTATAAAAAAGACCAGATTCTCTTTTGAGTTCTCTCTCTTTCTCTGATTACTTGTTCTTAAGTAAGCCATGCTAAAAGTAGCCCCATGACTGCAATGAGGAAGTGAGGCCTCCTGCTAACAGCCACTAGAGTGAGCTTGGAATTGATCCTACTTGATATGAGCGGAAACCTGGCCCACAGCTTCGCTGTGACTACACGGGAGTCTCTAAGCCCACTCTCCTGAGCCATTGCTGGATGCCTGATCCTCATAAAATGTGTGAATTAATAAGGATATGTTGTTTTGAGGTGCTAAGATTTGGGATAATTTCTTAGCTAGCAATAGATAACGAATATAGCATCTAACACTCAAAGTAGCTAAAGCTAAATTATTCTGTCAAACACTACACTTGCCTTTCTTCCCATAATTTTTATATTGGTTTGTGGTGCTACTGTCATCTCTGTGGCTCACATCTACCCTAAAATTTTCTATTTCCCTCAAGTCACCACATGTAATTAGGCTCCAAGTATACTAAATTTCTGCTTTTCTTTTTCTTAAATCTCTTTATCCTCTCTGCCACTGCTTAGGACTGAACCAAGTAATATACCACTTGAATTCTCATCATATTAATAATTCAAAACTCATTGTGCTATGTGAGACACTTGGATGAGATTTTATCTCACAGTTCTTTTTTTTCTTAAAATACTTTTCTGCATTTAAGATACACTTTACATGGTATTTCCAAGACTTGTCAGGATATGAAATTCTGAAAAATAGAAAAGTTAAAGTAATCTTATTTTTATATCTTATGCTTGTACAACACTCTATAGCATGCAAAATATTAATATTTTGTGTATGGTAATATAAAACTCAATACAATCTTATTTTTAAGCAGATTTTATTAACTACATTTATAATTCATGAGGCTAAGCTTCAGAGAGTTTACAGATGGAGGTTACATAAAAATAATGTTTTAGGGAACTCATGCTGATACCCAGTAATCATTCTATTTTTTATAAAAACCATGCAATGCAAGGCCTCAAAGGGAGAGAATTTGTCTCTTACTTTTTTCTAAATGATTGTTGCCTAGAACATTTCCTGGTACATAGAAGGAGTTAAATATTTGTTAGATTAAGTATTGTTCAATATAATTGTTAGTGCATAGAGAAAAACTTACCTTTAGACTATAGATCTGCCTTTGTTCTTCTACGAAAGCAATGCCGACAACAGGATCATCAAGAAAATTGTATTGATCACGGAGAAAACAAACTGTGTTGCTGTTTCTCCCCTACCATGGCCCATACGTAATCCATTAAGTTTTAGATGAGAAGAGATTTCAGGAATCACTTAGCCAGGGCCACTTCATAGAGAGCCACCACCTCACCTAAGCTAGACTAAACACAGACCATAACAGTAATCCTGAAAGAAGCTCATTTCCAAAGGCCTGGCCATGGGCTCATGGGTGGGGATAAAAGGAGAAGGGATATAGAGCGCCAAAGACAAGACAAGCTTCCTTCTAGGTGCCAAATGATATACAGTCATTTCTCTTTATTTTTTCCATAAATCAGCCATTTGGACTGTTCTCTATTCCTCAAATATGCACTTACAAGATTTTGTGTTTCTATTTTTATACTTTTCGTTTTTCCTGAAGCACTCTTTCGCTCCTATCCTTTCTTTCCTTAGCATAACCTTCCCTTTCCTGCATGTTTGTTAAAGCTCTTGCCAGATTTTCTTAATAAAAAGCCCATTTCCCTGAGTTTCTCCATAGCTCTTGTATATTACAGAACTTATTAGAGTATACTTTATGTTATAATTGTTGCATCACTCTCTCCCCTACCAGAAGATAGTAAGTTAAAAGGAGTGGCTGTGCTCTTTTTGTTTTTCGACCTTAAGTGGCTTTCACAGTACCTGGCCCATAGTAGAAGCTCAATAATTGCTAGACTCAGGGAGCTGAATGCTGAGAGACCTCCTAGTTCATGCAAGTTATTATATTTTTGTTGTTCTTAAAAAGAAGTATAATGCCTGCAACAAAGCCAGCCTTTGTTCCTCAGAAATCCTCATGAAGGCTGCAGCATGGTTTAAAAGTGCTACTTAGGGAGGATGCTGAACGTTTATCTCCATCGCATCCATCCTTTCATGGGAGGACTTCACTTTTGCATTGACAACAAGCAAAGAGGAGCAAGGAGTGGCCATAATTTATGAGGTATCTGCCCCTTTTTAGATGTAGTTCTAAGAGTGGTTCAGTAGAGGCAGCTTGGAAAAAACTTGAACAAAAACTAAGGGGTGGGTGGTCAAAGAGAAAAGGGGCTTCCCCATACGGGGATTATGTTTAGTACAAGTACTTGGTAGAACCCCCACAACACCTGAACCACTGAAGCCAGGAAACCTGTGGATCTGCTCTGATTTCTCAAGTGAAAGGAACCAATAGCCAACAAGGTCAGTTTTGCCTCAATCAGAGATTGTGAGTGCTGTACCTCAGAGTTATGGTGATGGAAAAGTCTGGGTCACAGAAAAATTTTGAATCAGGCAAATGGCCACTCATGACTTCACATTTGCATATCAGACACATCAGCCATGGCCACAACTCTGTGTTTCTTTGACAGTTGTTACTCTCAAGTTAAGGGTGGAAATAGAGCATGCTTTCCATTTAGCTTGGATAAAATCTGCATTTGTTTACAAAATCTTATATGTTCATTTTCCTGGATTCTAGAGATTCAGATGCTTCCTTTTACTTAATTTTGAGGTTATAACAGCTCTGTACTCCCCATGAACCTGGCACACAGGCTCTGGGCAGCAGACCAGGAAAAAAAAAAAAAAGAAAGAAAGATTGGTAGGTACTTGGACCAGTTCTGCATCAAAATGGTCATCTTCATACCCACAGGTTCAGCAACAAGTTTCCCTTAAAACTGTTTCTCTTTCTGTTTCCCATCACCTCAAGTGTTTCTCTATGTAAAAGTTCTGTGAACTAAAAATAAAATCCTAAGCCCTCTGATAAATGAATGGACCACTCTCAGCCAAGGGGGCTCCAGAGACAACTTAAAACTGAGTTCCCAGCCATGACAGGATGGGAGAGATAAAGCCCAATTACAAATACATGATTTCCCTTCATAAATATTCATGATTCCTCCTATAGCTTGTTGAATATATATATATATATATATATATGTATATATATATATATATATTTCGCCACCCAGCTCAATATAAAATCTTGTTCCTTTTTCTGCCCTTGGAAGCACCTATGCCTGGCTTCTGGCTGAGGCTCTGCTTCCCAACCTGTTGGAATGCCCGCCCCATAGGTTGCTGTCCTTAGTAAGAAAAAAAGGTCTCCTTTTTCCAAAGCATAAACCTTGTTAATTTTATTTTTTTAGGTAGCAATTGGCGACCACAAAGGCACCGAGGGAGACCCCCAGCTTCCCTCAGCATGATCAGAGGTCAGTGCACCAACGTCTACACAAGACCATTGATGGCTCAGTTGTTTCCCTGGCCTCACCTGGAGAACTTCAGGTAAGCTCCCCTGGATCCAAAATCTCCCACTCTTAGGATGAAAACCTCGGAGACTTTATTCCCTCCACCTCTTCCCCTCATTTCTTTCCAGTTCCAGTTGCCTCCATTCTGGACTCCAGAGGGTTTTTGTAGGTCTTGGGTTTGGGGTGGGAGGCTAGTTTAGATTAAGCTGGTCCATATGGGTTTATGAGGATGCTCATAGTATATGGGCCATTGGAGGGGATACCCTCATAAAGGTAAGTGGGGTTAAGAAAGTATAAAAAAAAATCCTTTAAAGTGTTTGACATCTAATGTAAGGTAAAGTAAAGCTTTGCTGGCCACAATAAAATCACAGGAGACCTGTAGTTTATCTGTGCTTTTAATTAAACAAAGAGGTTGTCAAACCTTCCAAATAATGAAGATAATGCTATAATTGGTGTTCCAAGTTTTCCAAATGGGATCAAAAGTCTCTCATAGCCTCCCTTAATGATTTAAAGTTAAAAGGCTCAAAAAAATGGTGCATGCAAAATATTTAGAATTGACTCTTCCCTTCTTTCTTATATCTTCTTCCATATCTGCTCCTAAACAATTATTTTCCTTACCAACTAACTTAAAAAAAAATAAAAATTGCTACAAATGTTGTAACAGAGAAAATGGCCTAAAAAAGGGTAAAAATGTTTTCTGTCTCTTCAAAACCCCGTCACCTTTTTTGAGAACTAAAACCTACATCCCTGTCTCAGGTCAGTGGTTGGGAGGGGCAGGAGAGTATCCTTTGTTCTTTGTGCCATAGGAGATGGCTTGGGCAGAGGTCATAAGATTGTTTTAGCCGAAGATGGGATTATGGGATTAATCAGAACTTTTAAAAGCTCTGTACTTCTGCTCAGAAGCAAGATGTTGGTATTTCGAGACAGGAGTCTGCTAACCACCTCATTTGCCAGAAAATTAATAAACTCCTCTTTCCTTCTCCTCAAACCACATGTCCTTGTTCTTCTGATGTGGCCTAGGGCACAAGTGCCAAACTTTTGGTAACAATGTTGACGTTTGCTTTTTTTTTTTTCATTCTGTTAAGAAAGCTCCTCTATATAGTACCAGTTCCTGGAGTGGGAAATAACTAACTAAACTGCTTTATTCATTGAACTAAAAATTTGACTAAAGAAGGTTTAGGATGATATGTTTAAATTTTATGTTTTTTTTTTTTTCTCCTGTTATCCCAATTTTCTTTTTTTCTTTGTTTCTATCTATAAAAACTTCTAACTCAAATTTCTCAAACTATCAGTTTGGCTTTTAATATGTAAATCTTTTAGCTTCAAAACAGATAGACTAAAGAGATTAGCAATGTTCTGCCCCAAGGTATATTTCTTTAACATATTTTTAAATGACTGCTGCAAAACTGTCTTTTAAGAAAAGAAAATTAAGACTGTCCACCTTTAAAGGTCTGAAAAGAAACAGAGTGTTACCCATAGGGCTCCGTTTGCATAGCAAGACCACCTTTTGCTAACTAGTCAAGCCTTTTCCTCTCTCTGTCTCTCTCAAAACCTTTTTTTCTGCTTTTCAAGCCTTTGATTTCCTATCCTCTTCCACTTTTTGTATGTAAAGGGCTCTGGCATATAAAGTCTCTTTGTTTCTCTCCCTCTCTCTCTATATATATGTATATATATTTTTTATTTGTTCCCTTCTCAGTGACAAACTTACGTGTTTACTTTTAAGTCCCTAAATTCTGGCATCTGTATAGGTAGCCAAGATGAGGCCTGGAGACATTCTCAGTGCCTAGAGCAACAGCTGGCAGATATAAGCCTGATATAGTCCCTTCTTCCCTTCCCCAGCTTTGCCTATTCTAGGAGGGGTTGAATCCTCCAGGTACCTTGTGTTTCGTTCTCAACAGTACATAAATTGTATGTGAATTGAAGACACAGGCTCTGCCTTCCTGCCATCTTGAATGCCATATGGCCACTTAAGACCTAAAGGTGACTGAGGAGAACATTGGAAATGATATCTATGTTATAATTTTAAACTTCCTTCAGTAATTTAAAATCTTAAAGTCATTATGTTAAAAAAGATAATCATAAAATGTCTGAGTTATTTATAAGTAAATTAAAATGCTAAAACATTAATAAACATAAGCTTAAGTTTATATCCTTTAACATATTATTTTTATATGATATATAGAAAGCTAAATATATTTAAATATGCTAATAAAAATTGGGAACAGATAATAGCTTAAAGTTATTTTAACTACCTAGATTTTTTATTAAAAATAAGGGTTACTAAGAGTTAACATTATAAATAATATGTGTAATTAAAAGTACTAGATATAGGAGAAACAATTCTATATACAAAATATAAAAATTGGATATGGTTCTTTGGAAAAATTTTTTTTTACTTTTTAAAATCTTTTGAAGTATCACTTTGGCTAAATTAATGACTGTTTTATAGTAACCTATAATCCTGTTTTATGACAATAAGTGTTTTATGACAAGGTGTTTTAAACCTTGGATATTTGATAAACTTTCTAAAATCAAAATTTCTAAATTGTCTTTTTTTCACCTCAACTAGCTGTTTAAATATTAGGGGCACCAAAAATCTAAGAGAAACAAATTTGGCATATTCAGTATGTTAAAACCATATAGGAAGCATTCTCAAATATAAAATGTTTAACTTTCTTTGGGTTATAGTTATATAAACATGTTTTAATATGTGTTCCAAAATTGGATGAGATTCCTAAAATTCTGATATGCTTTGATATGTTATCATAATAATTATAGTTATTATGTTAAATTGTTACAAGCCACAACAATAACCAAATTTTCTTTGTCAATTATCTTTTAACCATGACTATTCTAAGATTTTTGTCATCACAGACACTTATTATTTTGCTTTAATTCTTCTCAAAAAGCTGTTTTCTATTCACTTTAGAGATCACACAGTTTAAACCGAATCCTGAATTCTTTCCTGGCTACAAGTCTCCAAATAATGTTTTCAAACTCTTCTTCCATTTTTCTTATGTGGGCTCAATAAAATTGCCACCATTTTTTTTCCTGAGGCCCTACAAGCACAGCTTGTGACATACAAACTTCAGGATGAACTATTCCAAATATTAACATATGTTTTTCTATATGAAATCTACTTCCACTTTCACTGAAGATGCTTTGAGTTTAATATATAGACCTCAACTAGATGCCTTCCAAACTCTAAAGAAACTGGCTTACTTTAATTAAAAAATACCCGATACATTCCTGAGAATTGCTAACCTAACCTCAAGCAAGACAAAAATTGATTACATGGGACTGAACTCATTTTTTGATCATCTGTTTAAAACATTGTTAATTCTTTTATATTTTGTTTTCTAGAAGTCATGAAATTTTTTTCTTTCTTTGGAGCCATTTATAGCGTACAACAAATTGACAAAGGATATTTTGTAAACAATTTGAAATATTTATTTTTCTCTCTACCAGATTTCCCCCAAATTTGGAAACCATTCATAAGTATTATTATTTTATGACATATATTATAGTTCTTTGCATAAGTTTAATAAGAATATGTTTTTCTTTTATGGTAGGATAAAAATAGAGATACTGTTTATTTTACCAAGGCTTTGATTGTAATGACATATTTTCAAATATGCCCAGACTGCTTTGAGGAATTAGTTTGACTTTATAAGGCCAATAAAAGCCCACTGAAAAAAGTAGTGACCTGATACCTCATCTATAACATTTCCTGATTGGTGCTAAGTAAGGAATGTCACTTTTTAACAGGTCCAGAAGTCTCAAGTTACTTTAGGATCTTGAAAAAAAGGAATTTCTTAATTCATACAGGTATCTACAGGCAATTAAATCCTTGGCTTGGCTCAAGAGACCTGAAATTCCTTAACTAAGAAAAAATAGACTTGTGCCAGCAAAGCCAATTAACAAAAAATAAATTTAAAAAAACCTATGGTCAATGACAATTCTTACTGTACTTTATAAAATATTCAAACTGAGTATAACAATGCTAAAATTCATTTTACAAATAAGTTGGTCCTACTATGATTTGTCTTTATTAAAAAGAAAAAAACTAGAGAAAATTATATATGTCTCAAAAAAAAAAAAGGAAAAAGTCCATTATTAAATCCTAGCCTTGTCCTTTTGTGTAAGTTTTTATTTGTCCAAAGTTTGAGCTAAATCCTGATTATTTCTTGACTACAACAGAAAAAAAAAATAGGTTATAATTTTCTTCATGACATCTTTATTTGACTCCCTAATGGAAGAGGTTGATTTTTCCATTCTGATATCCAAATTCTTCTTTAATTGTCAAATTATTAATGTTATTTATGTCTCATTTTACTTCCGAGAAAATCAGAGTCATAATATCCTAAAGCAATGCTCTAATGAAGCCTACAAATCTTCCTCATCTAAAATCTCACTGGGCCTGGTTTGTTTCTGTTACCAATGCCCTGTTACTATATAGACAGTTACTATACTCTACACGTGGCTATTCTCTCCATATCAAGAAGGCAATACATAGTAATGCATGTCATGCTTGTACTACAACATGGGTCCTTAGAATCAGATCCCCTGGCTCATTGCCCAGCACTGCCACTTGCCAGCCTGTGACCTTAGGCAATGAGCTAATTTTTCTGTGGCTGATCCTGTGTCTTCCTGTGTCTCTCTCTAAGTCCAGGGACTATTACATAAGAGGGAGTTGGGTGAGATTGTAAGGGCCAGTTTGAGGGATAGAATGGTCTTAACAAAATGCTCCATGTATATAACTAATTGCTATAAGTTTGTAACTAGAATCTAGACTACAGTAGCTAAATACTTATATTAATTTTACAATCTTATTTTTGGCTTTTGGTTTTCAACTATACTGCTTAAAAGGTTTTAAAGGGTTAGTAAGTGCCTGTCTACCCCCATTCCTGTCTGGCCCAAAACATTTAATTGGTTATAAGCTTTTATGGGCCATAAAAAGCTAAACTTCTCCTGGGCCATAAGGGTCCCACTGAGGGCCTAGATGGACCTAGGACAAATGGCCACTCTACCCTGTCAATAATGGAACAAAATTAAACTTGGCCATCACTACTGCCTCTGGCACATCTTGGCCAAAACGGGGAACTGTGAACTAAAAATAAAATCCTAACCCCTCTCAGCCAAGGGAGCCCCATAAATACCTTAAAACTGAGTTCCCAGTCAGGATAGGAGAAATAAGGCCCAATTACAAATGCATGATTTCCCTTTATAAATATTCATGACTCCTCCTGTAGCTAGTTGAATATGAATACTTGACCATCTTGCTCTACATAAACTCTTGTTCCTTTTGTCTTCTCTTTGAAGCATGTGTGCCTGGCTTCTGGCGGGGCTCTGCTTCCCAATTTGTTGGAATGGCCACCCAGTAGGTTGCTACCCTTTATGAGAAAAAAAGGTCTCCTTTTTTCAAAGTATAAACCGTGTTAATTATTTATTTATTTTTTCTTTTTGGTTAACAGTTCCAAATCTCTCTTACTCCATTTCTTCTTTTTAGCCACTCTGTGCCTTCTGCCTGGGTCCAGAGGGTCTCAGTATTACAGATAATTTTCTGTTCATCAAAACTGCCCTACTATTGAATTGGATCTCAGTTTGTCTAGCATATGTTCCAAATCAACGTTTCTTTTGATATCCAGTCCATGGTTCACTCCGAAGACCCCAACCAGAATTACAGTGTCTTACGCCAAATTCCTTCACTTATAGAAAGGGGAGATGAACAAGATTGAACTTTCTTACATTCAAACCCATGCTTCCTCAATGCCTCTGAAATAGGCTTATGTGCACATGTGCTTTGGTAGGCTTAATTTCTTTCTCATTATATATCTATCCTGAGAATTTGAGATATGGCTGATTATCTCTGAAAGTGTTGTCCAAGCCCAGAGGCCAGCTGTGTCAGCTCCAGTGTAGCTACTTACTCCCTTTCTTGGACAGCAGTGAGAAGGCCCCATAGACCCCTGTCAAGAGCAAGCACTAACATGTTCAAATGTGCCCAAATGGTCAATACATAGGTCAGATTGTCATTTCTTTGGGACTTTGCTTTAACTTATGTAAGTGCTTTACATGTGGCTATTCTCTCCATATCAAGAAACCAGTACACATTAATGCATGTCATACATGTAGAATAACATGGGGCCTTAGAATCAGATCCCCTGGTTCATTGCCCAGCACTGACACTTGCCAGCCTGTGACCTCAGGCAAATGAGCTAACTTTTCTGTTATCTAATCCTGAGTCTTAGTATGTGGTGGGGAAGAGCAGAAATTCAAACATCAGAGTCCCTAGAGATGAGTGAAGAGACAGGACATGAAATAAACTCCAGGGCAGAGAAGCCCATGCATCGTACAGAAGGAAATATGTGGTCAAGATCTCACCTTAAACTCCCAGGAAACAGCATCTTGACAGAAGGTAAATGGGTCATAATTTTTCTGAACCTTCTGAAAATCTGAAGGCTTCTTGGCACAGGCTGTGTGTTTGAAAGGGAAGAAGGGGAGAAGATGACACCATGAGTGGATGACACTGATTTCTCATCTCAGTAGGCTTTTGCAAGGCCCTAATTCCACCCAATTCAAAGACCACCCAGGCTGTTGCTAATGATCTCAATGTGTAAGAAGGGCATGCCCTGACACCTAAAACAATCCCAGGAAGTGGTAAGAGCTGAGCTTAGCAACTCTCCTCCAAACTATCCTTCTACCAGTTTCCTCCAGACGCCCCCTCAGTCACCTCTTAAAACACATATGAATTCAAAGCAGCCATCAGTCTTCTGCTCACTTGCTTTCTTTTTCCTGCACAGTTTCTCAAATCCATTCTTCTTTTCCTAGAATCATATGTACCTGAGTAAAAATTTTAGAGATGTTGGAGCACCAGTCAATAGCTTGACTGTAACTTCATGAGAAGCCTTAGGCCAGAGCCACCAAATCCCTGAATTCCAGATGCTCAGAAATTGTTAGCTAATATATTTTGTTGTTTTAAACCATTATGTGCTGAGGGACTTTTTTTTTTTTTTAATGCAGCTATAAGATAACTGTTCCATATGCGTAGTGAAATTGAGAGCAGATGGAAAAGAGACATGAGAAAAGTGCTTAAGGTGGTCAGTTGAGGATGAGACACTGAAAATAAGAGTGCAGTTCAAATCCACTCCATACCTGGGGAACCCTACTCAAATACGGGACAAAGATAATTCAAAGCACATACCTCAAGATAGTTATTTGCCACTTCCAGACATGGGTACACCTTCCTTTAGGAATTTATTTGTAGAATAAGCATTAAATGTTTCTTACCACCAAATACAACATAGCATCCTGAAATAGTATCTTTTAGGTCCACTTTGCTTAATTTGAGAAATTCCTTTTTCTACTAAAGATTTTCTCCTTTTTTCTTTTTTTGTTAACTTATTTTCACCTTCTGTTATACATCCAAAATATTATTTCTTCTTGTTATTGGCTCTTAGTTTAATTTTGAGGCTGGCTAGTCTGGTGGCTGGATTGTATGGGTTAGTTTAGAAAAAAAACTTCAAAGTAGATTTCTGTTCTCATGAATTACCACCTCTGTTGTTCAGTTTCTTTTCTGATTGAGCTGGGGATACAGGAATGGGTAAGGGTGTTTTAATCATCTTTAATGACAATAAAAAAATAAAGAAGGAAATGTGGAAGATGCTTGAGAAGAAAGTGATATTAATAGCGATTTGAGGTGCTGTAATTAGACAGTAAAACATAACCACACCAATACTAATTGGTATTTTGTCCTCAAGTCATATCTCCATATCTAAAGCCTGTTTGTAAGGAAAATAACCCCAGGATTTATTTCATCATTATTTGTTCAGGTACTACTACAGTCTTTTTGTTGACTGAAACAATGACAATCAAATCACCAACTGTTACTGACTAATAAAATGTACTGGGTTAATGATGTTTTAAAAATTTGCCTTCATCAGATTGCCCACTCTTTTTCTGACTAATTTGGAATTCAAAAGAAACCTTTGTCTCCTGTTCTGAGATTCTTAACATTTCCTCTTTTTCTTACCTCCACAACAGGCCAGGACACGATTAATTCGTACAGAGTGGCTCACTTTCAGAGTGTTCTTGAGTAAATATGGGGGCACTGGTCATGTCTGACCCATTGAGAATCGCTGTTGTAAGATTTCCAGTCAACTCAAGTCCACAGGTAATCATGAGCATCTTGGGTCAGTAGAATCCCCTTTTATAATTTAAATTTCCCACAGCCTTCTCATTTTTTCTTGTTTTTGTGAACTGTGCAAACTCTTTGATGTTTGCTCCAACTCCTCTTTTGCCCACTTATCCTCTTGCTCAGATAAGTTTTGGGCATTGCCAAGTGTGTGCAATGGTATAGATGGCATACTTCATGAGTTCTGTGCTGCCTCTTATTTTCTTCTCATTAATTCCATGATCCAGAGTGAAAATATCTTCTCCCCACTTACCATTCAACCTTTTTGTATGGCAGAGTTTAATGACAGTTGACCAGGATGAGGAATACAAATGTAATGTTGAGATAAGGTTAAGCTAACTAGCTCACATTCAGGTGGGAGAGAAGTCTTAATTAAAATCAAATAATGCAGCTATTGATTTCATTGGCTCTGATTTCTGAGTAGTAAATAAATTAGTCACAGGCACAATACTTAATAGGTAAGTCCATAGGGTGGTATCTCTCTAACTAAGTAGATGTTCTTAGAAGCTCAAGAGAGCAGTTGACATTTTTTCCCTGAGGACTGGGTGACTCAGGGTTTTCAGATAAAGGGTGAGAGTATCAATTTTCTGAGCCCTTACATTCCCTGGACTTTTGGGATACTCACTGTCTACTCCAGTACTCCTAGGACTCATGATATACCCTATCTTTTAGCTAATTCTACATCCACTGTTTTAACTTGTTCTAATTGAGAGATAGTAGGATTCACAGTCCCACCCATACACTCTAACCGCATTTCTCTGAGTATCAAGTACACACATCTGATCTGTTTGATGAGGACTGGATGCACAAACCACGACTGTGCCAAGTCGTACGTAGTCTAGCACTTGTGACCACTGACCACGCTTGCTTCCGTAGCTCAAAAACTGAGCTCCCCACCCATAAAGAAATTGAACTTAGCAACTTTGAGGTTATTTCAAATATTTTCCATATCTTGGGAAAATTATATGTCATCTAAATAGGTAATCATGAGGCAATCATTTTAATTAAGAACATATTGAAAATAAAAATAGAAATTTTTGATGGGCAACATCCCAAGCACCAGCAGACACCATGAATGATGGCAGAGTGGTGCTCAGCTACCAATCACTCTTTTCTTTAGCTGCAGCTTATTTTATTTTTCAGAACCATCTATAATTAGACTCTTGAAACGAGACCCCACAAACAAACTCTAAATTACATTTGACAAACTAGGGATTCAATTCCAAATATTCTGCATGTTCTAATACACAGCAGAGAGTCCAGAGAAACATGACGAGCATAGCAAGTAGAGTCAGGGAACAGGAACAGAATGTGTAATGCAAAATCCATACGCAGTGGTTAGCATTTTTGTTTTTCTTTTATAATTAATGAATACTGGAAAATTCTGTTTGTGAAGAAGTTGAATTAAAACCATAAATTATTATTGAAGCAGTCAGGTACAGGTTTGACATTATTATGCACAGTGAAAGATGTTTAAGCATTAAACTATTTGAGGCACCATCACCAAATAACTTTCATTTAAATTTTTTTTTAGATTTTAAAGGTCCAGATGAATCCAAGTATTTCTTTGGAACCCATCCTTATATTTTATATTTTCCTTAATAATTTCAAATATTATGCTTATATTATTTGGAGTCCTAGCTCCAAGGATTCTTCCTAAGAGTGTCCTAGGGCTCTGCCCACAACCAATAGCTGCTTTAAGATATTGGTATTGTAGAGACTTTTCAGAGATGGTGCCTCAAGCACACTATGTGTTTCAGGACTGAAAGTAACATGGCTGCAGTGTAACAGAATTTTCAGTATGTTTCATATTACATCATGTAAACAAACAGATTCTTCACTTGCCTCAATCACAGCAGGAAATATATTACCTAGATTATGGAATTTTATGGTTCTTTGTATACCTTTCAAGGATAGAGTTTAGGGAAATATTGGCTACAAAACAAAAATCACCAAAATTTTTAAAGCTGTATTTTGGAACTTCTGAGTTCTCTCTTTCTTTTTACAAATGTTTATTATGGACTTATTATGTGCCAGGCAATGCTCCCTGAACTAGGAATAAAATGGTGAGCAAGGTAAGGCAAGCCCCTGTACTCATGCAATTTATATTTTGGAGAGTGAGACAGATGATCAATAAGTAAACAAGTAAGAAAATATTGTAAGTTCTGGTACTCATGGTACGCGCACGACAAAAAAATAAAGCAAGAGAATGGAGGGAGGGAGTGGTGTCTATTTTATAAAAGAGGGACAGAGAAGATCTTGTAGAGTGATACTTAGGAAGTGGCCTGACAGTTGAGAAGGGGCATTCCGTGACAAGATGAAAATGACAGACAGTATTTAGCTACTTTCTGTACTTACCCACCTTCTAAACATTTTGTATGAATAAAATTATTTCCTCCTCTTCACAATTCTGTAGTAGGTGCAAATATTATCCACATTCGACAGATAGACTTAGAGTCACAGGCTGGAGGAAATTTTCCAAGGTCATGTACCTAGCTAGTGTCAAAACTAGGCCTTTAACCCAGAAAATCAGGATTCAATGTCCATGTTTTTAACCACTGCACTACCTGGCTAAGAAATGTCTCTAGGAAGAGAAAACAGCAGGTATAAGGTTGTTAAGACATCAGAATCATAAAAGGTCAATCATAAAAGGTACTCAACAAACAACAGGCATCCCATCATGACTGGAGAATAACAGGGGAGGAGGAGAAGAGAGGTATCAGGTGAGATCAGAGAGGGGGCTGGAGCAGTAACAGTGGGCCATGGTGAGTTGTTTGGGGTTTACTTTGAGCACTGTGAGAAACGTTGCAGGCAGGTAGAGAAGCAGCATTACTTGTTTTGGGTTTTGAGAAAGTCACTTTGGCTATTTCCTGGTAGATGGATTTTGGATGACTATATCTGAAAACTCAGAACAATTAGAGGGCTACTGCTGCAGTCCAGTGGTGATGGTTAGGAGTTGGGTCTAGTGTAGCCGTGTTAGACGCTATGAAATGTAATCAAATGGAGATACATTTGAAGGCTGAGCCGTCAGGATTGCACAGATCGTATGTGGGAGAAAGGCAGGTAAAAAGACATCCGAATGAAGTGGTTTAGACATGTTGAATATGCCAATTAAACATTAAGACTATAGGCTAAATCAATCCATTAATATATCAAAAAAGGCATATTTATAAAAGTTCCAACACAAATATTAATACATGGCATTTCATCACATTTCAACTCTAAAATATACCCAATTTTCATACTTTAATATATCTAAAATTACTATTCCTCTTTTCTTTCTTTTTTTTTTTTTTGGAGACAGAGTCTCACTCTGTTGCCTGGTCTAGAGTACCATGGCATCAACCTAGCTCATAGCAACCTCAAACTCCTGGGCTCAAGCAATCCTCCTGCCTCAGCCTCCCAAGTAGCTAGGACTACAGACATGTGCCACCACACCCGGCTAATTTTTTCTGTTTTTAATAGAGATGGGGTCTCGTTCTTGCTCAGGCTGGTGTGGAATTCCTGAGCTCAAGAGATCTTCCCACCTCGGCCTCCACAAAGTGCTAGGATTACAGGTGTGAGCTACCACTCCTGGCCTATTACTCTTTTCTTGATAATACTGTAAGTTTAGTAAAATGCTATTAGTCGAACTTCTCTTTCTCATGGGAGAAATTATTAGTATTTGGTAATTTGCTAAGTTGTACCTTTCCTTGATATTTCCACATTAGTATTTCTCTTTCCTAGGAGTCTCTATCAGAATATCTGGCAATTTGCTAATCTCTTTTATATTGTTTTTTAAGCATGCATTGTATGTACATCATGCTTTCAATACTACAACACAAACTATTTTGGAGCAGGAGTTTCTCCTCTGTGTGTTTTTGGTATTCCACAGAGTACTCCGATCAGAGTTAGAAATTAAGTAACCAGCTCAGTAAATTACTCTTGATTTGACATGACAGGTGTCAGTGGGGTGTTACACTATCCTGAATTTCCTTTCATAAATTGCAAAATCAAGCTAAAGGTCTATTTCTTGAGCCTCACTGTTTTGATGGTTAGTTGGCTATTAGAGTAAAAAGAAATATCATCTGTGTAATCAAAATTCTAACAGGACAGGAAGGGACAAGGTAACATTCTTTAAGGAAATGATGAATGAAGAAAGAAAAGGTCACTGAAGAAAGAGAGAGGCACAGAGAAGAAATCCCTTCACTACGAGTACAGAACCTTAGTAGACACAAGCAGGGAATGAGGTGCCTGATAAAGTGTATTGTTTTTCCTTTTCCAGATAAGAACTTTCTTTTTCCTTAGCCTTTTAACATTAATTTATTGTATAACATGACTAAACAGAAAGAAACATAATCCCAGAAAACATGGGAGGAAATTCAAAAGACCCATATAATATACATAAGATGAGTTTAAAAATACATTTTGAAATCAGTACACGTGAAATAAATTTACCAAGCTGTTACATTGACATTATTCTTCAGAATAAATAAAATATACATATTAATTTAAATATGTACAAATTAAGAATGTATTGTCATGACTATAATACCAGTATAATAAAACCAGCACTAAGAAAGAGAACTTTTGCAAACCTGAGAGACATGATTTCCTTATGGTGGCATGGTAGTCAATTAAGGTGATTTGGTGAAAGAAGTTGGGATAGACAGAAATTAATAAATCAAGAAAAACTAGAATGTGGTCACAGTGCAATAGCAGTGAAAAATTTATAGGCATGAAACAACAACAGAGTTCATTAGTCTGCATACTTAGCAAGTTGATTTAAAAATTTAGGCTCTCTGACTTTGATCCATAGTAGAGTGTTCTAGTCTTGGGCATTCAAAGGTAACCAGACCTTGGCACATTTTGGGCCTGGATACTAACAGACAGCTGAAACCTATGTCTCTCCTAAAAGCAATTATATCTACAGTTACCTAAACCTTTCTAATGTGCATAAAAATCACATGAATTATCTTAAAATAATGGGTATACCAGCTTTATAAATATAATGCAAGAAATAAAAATCCAAGACTTTTGTCACATAGTAATTCATTGCTATTAAATCAATACATCTTTGGTCAAAGTCCACTGTGAAATTTCAAGAATGCATAACATAATATAGTCAATACTATTTAGGGTGAGTTAAAAAAGACAGTATATTTCATATCTAAACATGTAATATGGAATGTTACAATACAACATAACCGGAGTAAAATATCACAATGTCTGATGTGATTCAAAGCAAAAGGAATAAATAGAATAAATGGCAAATCACACTTCTTTCATTGTTCAGAATTTGTCTTTCAAAGTCTCAATAAAGACATAAACTAGTTTAATTCTTATAGCACCTGGAATTTTTCTTGAATATGTATGCATACTATAGTTTATTGCAGAGACTATTGGGTAGAATAAAATACAAAATAAATGGGGAAGCTTCTATGCCGAGAGCTCTGTAAATCTGGGAATGCTGCACTGAGGAATTCCAAGACTGCCCTCTGACCTCTTGTCCCAAAAACACTCAACTCAATTTGCTAAATACAAATTTTATTCATGATGGCCATCTGAGGAATTTGTAGAAGAATAAGACAAGAACCATAAAGAAACAAAAAACTTGAAAAAAGAAATTAACCGAGTTCTAAAAAACTTGCAAACCAGTGAATTAAGCAGTCATTACATGATTGGGTAGAAAAAAAAACAAAAAAAAACACAAGCCCTCTAGAGGTCAAAGAAAGGCAAAGTTCATAAATAAGGTATAAAGAGACTTCAGGAATGAGCATCTTTGAATAATTCTCTCCCTGAAGCCTACTGAGATGAATAAAAAAATAGTTGAAAACACAAAAAAGTCATTTGTACTCATATTAAAAATGTCCACAATTACACATATGTTCTGAAAAATATTAGTTGGTAGATAAGAGGAAAAATCATACAGCAGTTAAAAACATCTTTAAAAGCATCCATGCAGGCAAGGCCAGGCTATTGAGTTCAGTTCACTATTGTAAACTCTTTGGCACACAGGGGTCCTTAATCTCTAAGTGTTGAATGAAGGACAGCATGATTTGATTTGGATGGTCCATAATTCCAGAACAATGCAGCATTCTATTTTGGAAGTGAGATGGTTCTGAAGGGGCCTCACAAATATCTTAATCAATAGGCTAATACCAATATAAATTGACCAATATTCTTAATAACTATTTACTTTCTAAAGTGATGGATTGGAATTTAGCTCACTTGCTCAATATCATTAAAATTCTATTTTTACTTATTATATTGGTTATCAATATGTAGCTGTGACAATTAGTTTCCAACTCAAGATTATGATTAGAAACCTTTATCCTTCTTGTAAGAAGGAAGTTTTATTCTTGTGACCCCTCACATCTTCCATTTTAGCCTCTCAACCTCTGTAACTTGTATATTTATTTTCATATTTCAAGGTTGATTATATTTACATTCTGTTCTGTAAACACAAGTAAATACTCTATATTTCATCTATAGTTTGATTTTATTTTAAGAGAAAAAAATCAATGCATAGTGTTTATTTTTTATAATTCTGCTAATATCGTTCACTGTAGTTAAGTAGAATAGTGCAATTACCATTTCTTGGGTATTTTTTGTTGCTGTTGTTATTGTTTCGCTCACATATTAATTGACTTTTTTCCCCCCTACATTTGCCTTGATCTTAAACTAAACTTTTCCAAAATTCTCAAAGATACTATCTAGCTTATGGAATGCCTTATTCTTCCAAGACTTGCCTCCTGAAGTCTCTCTCAATGTGCCAGAATGTAACGATTTCAAGTCCACCTACAAAGGTTGCATCTTGTATCCTAACTTACCCATGAGTCTGAACTTAGAACTGTTTCCTGGATTGCATACTATCATTTTTCTTGATTTACAATCTCTTCCTATGATTTTCTAAGCAAATTTTTCTGTTACGTAAACTTTGAGACTTTGCATCTCAGTAAATGTCATCATTTTGCTTTCATACAGATAATTTGAGTGGGCATCTAATTGTAGATTCAAAATCTTTCCCCTCAAAATTGTAAGGGAATTTCCCCAAGGTGTTCTAACAACCAAAATAGTCAATCAAACATATGATCCCTGTCTTTCTTTTATTTATTTAGTTTTTTAAAGTTGTCCTCTATTTTCCTCAGTATAGAGAAAATTTTCAGTGTACCTAAGTTTAGAATGTGGGTCTTTTATTATTTGCCCTGCTTGGAACTTAGTAAGATTTTTAAATTTTTAGATATGTATCTCCATTGCACTTTAGAAAATAATCTTATATTGTTTCTTCGATAAATTTCTGTTTTCTTTGTTCTTTCTGAAACCCCATAAATCCAATTTTGCACATCCTAAATAAATGTAATTTTCTGTTATCTGTTATTTTATATTTTCAGTCCCCTTCATATTTGGTTCACATTTTGGAAGGTATTCATAAATGTATTTTTCAGGCATGCTTATAATTATGGTTGTTTGAAAATTGTATTCAAATTTCTAAGAACTCATTTCTTCTGTACTTTTTGCATAGCATTGTATTTTTGTTTTAAGAATATTCTATGTTTTTTACTTTTTCTGCAGAGAAAATCATAACTTTAAAAATTAATTTTCTGTTCTCTCAATTTTCTGTTTCCTTTGATACAGTTTATTTACCTTGGTCTTTCTCTTTCAAACATCAGGTTACACCCGAACATTTGTTAATTCTTCATTGTTTGTATGTGAGAATGGTGCAGTAGAAAGTCAGAATAGGAAATAACTCAACAAATGACATTCTTTCTTTAAAGTAAAAGAGGAAAAGCAAAGAATATTGTGTCATCCCACACATTCCAGAATATAAAAGATTTTACTCTGAGGCTTATCCATTCACTTGATATCCAAGATAAGTTATTAAATTTATATGGAAAATAATATTTTGTTGCTATTATTTATCTGATAGATTAAACAATATTTGTTTTTGTTCTATTTTGTTTTTAATATTGTAGGCTCTATTCTATTGGAGATATAGCTGTGAACATAAATAGACAAAATCCTCTGCTCTCATAAATAATAAAGAAAATAAATAAGAACATATATAGCACATTTGCTATATCAAAATTGAAAAGGCAGAGCAGTCGGATAAGAAATGTGTGTGGGTATGTGCGTTGGGGGGTCAGGTGAAAGCTTTATTTTATTGTGTTTTACTTTGTCTTCTCATTGTTTGACAGATTGTTTTTGCTTCGGGAGTAAATATTTGGCTATAGAAATTACTTCCTGAAGTACAGGTGGACAGTTTCCTATTAAAATAGACTGTTAAAAAATGGCAGTACTAAAAAATAACTAGTTGGTAGAACACCGTGGGTCACATACTATTTTAATAATTTTATCTCTACCTAAAATTTGCTTACATAACTCATTTAATATTCATATTACCCCTATGATGTAGGTACTATTAATTAGTATTACCTTTTTAATAATATAATCTTCAATTAAAAACTAGAGATAAGTACTTGAGTATTATACATTAATCATACTCCCCTAAAATTAAAAAAAAAACTCATAAATATGTATTAGTTTATAAGTTGCATACCTGTGCTACTGTAATTAATCCACATGTTAAATGTTCCTGGTTTAATTAGATACTAGATATAATAGAAGATTTTTTACCTCTTCATCAAGTCCACTTGGTTACCTTGTACACACACATCCTGCTGTTATCTAGTAGTTTAGAAAAAGGAGACATATATTTAGGAAAATAATAACTGAGAAGGATCCCTGTAATCAGCAGAGTGGTTTAAGCTGAATCCTGAAGAATTAATGGTATTTCAATGCAGAGAGATGAGTAAAATGTCTTCTGCATTTGAAATGTATCAGCAATACACTAAGAGACAGGAAAATCAAAACATCATTTGAGAAACACTAAGTCAACCTTAACAGAGAAGTATTCATAGAAGAGAATAATGGGAAAACCTGAAAAACGGATTAGAATAATATTATTGAGGTTTCATTCAAGAGTGTATGGACCTTATCCTTTAACAATGGGAATTAAAGGAATGTTTTGAAAACGGCTAGTGAGGGGATGAAATTGTATTTTTAAAATGTCACCTCATTTTCCATATTAAAAGAGCATAGTTATAAATCAACAGGGTAAAAAGAGATCTTAAATTTTCCTTTTCATGATAGCAGCAGAAATATACTTTATATGCCTTGGGATGGACTCCTCTTCCTTCCTTGACTCCATTCCACCTAGAGGAATTACAACCCTGATATTTGAAAAAAAAAAAAATTCATGTTTTGATAAATAGGGAAGCATTTAAAGTAATTTTTTATTTTTCTTTTATAATTTTATCACATATGCACTACAGAAAAAAAAAAACTCATGATATATCAGCTCTTACATATTGCTACATACAGTCTGTTAATTTTATTTAAGATTTTTCTTCTTAATGGTTTATTTTTTCCTTATAGTATCTTTGATTTTTGGTGTCAATGTTTTACTAGCATCATAACGTGCATTGAGCAGTATTTCTTTTCTTTTTATTTCTTTCCAATTCCTATAAGATTTTGTTTAAAATCAGAATTGCCTGTGAATATTTCATTAAATCTAACTATAAAACAATTGGGGCCTATAGTTGACTTCCAGGAATATTTTCTTTTTCTGAGTGTGTTTCTTTTTTCTTGTGTCAGTAGTGGCAAGTTGTATATTTCTTAGAGTGTATTCATATTTTTAAGTTTTCAAATGAATCAGTATAAATTTTTTCATAATACTTTCAGTTCTTTTTAGTTGCTAACAATGTTTATGCCTATGTAATCTAGCTGACTACCATCATTTTATTATTTTTTAAGGGAAATTCTTGAATGTGTTGATTCCTTATTTGATTTTTATTTCAATAAATTCTATAAACTTTATCATTCTCTTTCTCTCTGCTTCACTGGAAATAATTTTGAAATAATTCCAAATCTTCTCCTTTTCATATTTAAAATTAGTTGCTTAATCATTTGAGTTTTTCATCATTTTTCATATACATACTTGAGACTATAAATTTCATTTATTTGCTACCCTAGCATTATCCCTACATTTTAAATATACAAATTTTATCATCACAGTGTAAATATTTTTCAGTCCATTATGATTTCTTGTTTAATTCATGAGTTATTTAGAGCTATAAATTTCTATCCATAATTCTTGTAATTATTAATCAAAATACATTGTGGTTGGAGTTCTGTTTTATATAATTGCAAACTGTTGGCACTGGTTAGACTTGGTGTGTGGGCGTAGCACAGTGTAGATTTTAATAGGATTCAAACATTCTCCAATTGTTGATCACAATTTTTATATGCATACACTAAATCAAGTTAGTTAAAATAATTGTTTAAATATCCTAAATTTCTCTTTGTGTTTTTGTTTGTCAAATTTATTAACTAGGAAATGAGGTATTAATAAAAGATTTATTAATTTCACCTTATAGTTCTATCAGTTTGTGTTCAAGGTATTTTGAGATGTTGTTTTTAAGTATATGTCAATTTAGATTGTTTTTAATCCTCCTGAAAAGTAGCAGCTTCTAACATTATGAAGTAATATTCTTTATTTCTATTATTTAAATAGTTAGTTTAAAGTCTGTCTTATTTGCTATTAACTATTCATGTAATGAAACAACTTTGTTTAGGTTAGTATTTGCCAGATATATCTTTTTCATTCTCTTTCTTGGTATCTCTCTGCTCTTACACTTTAGGTGAATTACAGCTGACAACATAAAACTCTGTGTATTTTTTTTTATAATCTAGTCTTCTGTTCCTGCTTTTAAATTAAGATTTTTGTCCATTTATATTACAGTTAAAAAAACAGTCACACATTAGTGGCTAAGAAAATACATGCTGGAGGCAGACTGCCTAAGTTTGAATCTGGATCTGCCACTTATTGACAGATGCATGACTTTGGGCAAAATACTAAAATTTTCCTTGTCTCCTCATTATTTGTTAATTTGAATTTATAGTACCAATTCTCTCATGGGGGTATTGTAAAAATTAAATATGTTAATATTTGTAAAGTCTTTTCAACACCCTCTGGAATATAGCAGGTACTATACAATTGTTTATTATCATAATTCAATTACATTTCCCAATTTTTTTTGCTCATTATTTGAATTATCATATCTTATACTGTTTTCTTTGCTCCAATGTTTTCTTCTTTTTTACCTTTTATTGACTCATTAAAAAAACTTTTAATCACATTTAATTTTTAAAATCTCCTCTTGCTTGGTTATCTTTAAAAGTTCATCATGATCTTCCTAGCAAACAGTAAAAAAGTCTATTTAAGAAGAAATCAAATAACCTACTCATTAAAATCCAACACAACCCGTGGTTAACAAATATCTTGCTTGGCAATTTCCAAAGATTTTGTGTGTAATCATTTCTGTTTTCCTAAAATTCAACATAATTTTCCTTCAATTAAATATTAAAATAAGTATTTAAAATATGACCTGGAAAAAAAGAGAGGAAAAAAACAAAAACCACATACTAGGGGAGATAGGATGATTCAAGTAAAAAATAGTAGTTAATGAATTAAAAAAAAAAAAAAAACAACTTTACACAATCTATTAGAGGTTGCCTTTTTGACTGAAATATTCTAATTATAATGCATTAAAATAGGGAGACAAAGGCTAATTCCCTGGAGCGTTCCAATGCTATCAGTGAGAAAAGGTAGTGTTTTCATTGATTTATATGTTGGGCTTCTCTAATTTTAAGATTAAACAATTCCCTCCCTTTCTCTCTTTCATTTTTAACATGTCATTAATAAATTCTATGAATCACATCTTCATCAGTCACTGCTAACTACCTCCTGTGCCGTGGGTTGCCACTAAGCATAGGTCACTTTCTAGGTGTTTCCCCACATCCATATGTTAAATGATAATCCTATTTATGAAGAGCACGATGCTAAAAGGCTCTGAGTGAAAATAAATTTACCTTTGATGTGCAAAACTAAATGCTGAATCTGTCCAGACTCAGAGCTAATATTTGAGTGCTCTGCATCTTAAAATGGAAAAATTAAGACTCAGAAACAGCATTTCTGTGGTGACTATGAACAAACTCTAAAGATATCATCATGTGCTTTGTAACTCTGAATTACAATTTCTCAGAGTTTGTGAGGAACCTGAATATTATTTGGTCCAGTCTTCTCATTTTGCAGACAGTGTTCAGAGAAACACTGATTCATGCTGTTTCTCACTTGGCAATCTTACAGGTTTGCACAATTACATATGTTGATTACTGATTTTGTTTTTTGTAGAACATTTATTAGAAATAGCTTTGCTGTCTGACTAGATTGTAAACTATTCAGGGGAAGGGTTATATCTTCTTAAAATCTGCACTGTACCACCAAATCTTTTCTCAAATTGATGCCAAATCCCAGGTTTAACACTTATTAGGAATTGAATAAATTGCTGATTAATTTATCTGTGTAGGAACAACTATAGAAACTTTATTTGTTGTAAACTTCAAAGCAATAGAAATAGATAGTAATGTCGTCAATGCTTGTGATAGAGAAGAGAGATTAGCAAAAACATTTCAGGGAGTACTGCAGAAATCACCCAGATGCCATTTTGCGTATAGTGATACCTAACAGCAAATATACCAAGAGTTAAGGAAAGAGCATGTTAAGGCTTATTTTATTAGTAATAAGGGAGAATTCTGCCTGAGGAAACATAATGATATTAAAATAAACAAGATGATACTGAAATAAACTCCCTTTTAAAAATATTTATTTTTATTTATTTGTTATTATTATTATTATTATTATTATTTTTTGAGACAGAGTCTTGCTCTGTCACCCAGGCTGGAGGGCAGTGGCATCATCAGAGCTCACTGCAACCTCAAACTCCTGGGCTCACGTGATCCTCCTGCCTCAGCCTCCCAAGTAGCTGGGACTACAGTCCAGTGGCAGGCATGGGACACCAACCCCTACTAGCTCAGGCTGGTCTCGAACTCCTGACCTCAAGTGATCCTTCCCACCTCAGCCACCCAGAGTGCTAGGATTACAGGTGTGAGCTTCTGTGCCCAGCCTATTTTGTATTTTTTTTTACAATAATCCTCACTTTTAATTTACTTCTCATGAATCAGCTATTTTAGAAGTGTGGAATATATAAGAAAAAATAACAGCTGGGTGCACTTAGTTTGAAAAGATGAGTCACTGATCACCTTTGTTGAAGAAAGACTGATAGGCAGGAGGATATTCTGGAAGCTGCTCAGGAAAGTGATTATGTAAATCAGGATATATATTTCTGTACCACAGAAACAAACTTCAAAATCTCAGTGACTCAAGAAACAAGGCTTATTTTTTGTTCATGCTTAATCCACTGTGCATTCATCCAATTGTCCAGGGCAGCCGTCTTGCATGGGAAGACACCACATTCCAGGTCCACATCAGCCTATGCTTCTGTAATCCCAGGAGCCCTTGCATGAAATGCTGAGAACTGGACTATCACTCACATGTCCACTCACATTTCACTGGTTGCAGGAACTTATATGAAAAGCTAACTTGAAGCTGGTGGAGCAGTACCTTGTCTCCTAGGCCCTGAAAGAGAGCAAAACTGTCTATCAGTGAACAACTCATTGTTTGTAATTGAGATGCATGCATATCACTGATTTTATGTTTTCTAAGGCTTAAGATGGGAGTTGAAGGCAAATATCATTTTCTTTTTTTTTTTTTCTTTTTTTTTTTTTTTTGAGACAGAGTCTCACTCTGTTGCCCAGGCTAGAGTGCTGTGACTTCAGCCTAGCTCGTAGCAACCTCGAACTCCTGGACTCAAGTAGTCCTCCTGCCTCAACCTCCCGAGTAGCTGGGACTACAGGCATGCGCCACCATGCCCAGCTAATTTTTTTTTCTATATATTTTTAGTTGTCCAGATCATTTCTATTTTTAGTAGAGACGGGGTCTCGCTCTTGCTCAGGCTGGTCTTGAACTCCTGACCTCGAGCGATCCACCCCCTCGGCCTCCCAGAGTGCTAGGATTACAGGCGTGAGCCACCGCACCCGGTCTATCTTTAAAGGTAACTCAGGCCCTCACATCATTAAAGAGAATACACAGTGACCTCAAATTTATGTTGAAATAAAGAAGATGGCCTCTTGGTTCTCAGTCGTGGTTCAGACCTGACTATAATTTCATGAATTTCCCATGAAGATAAAAGTTACTTGTTACATGTTGAAGACAAAGACTGTTTGCTAGCCTTGTCTAGTTTGGTCTTGAAACTCTAAATCACTTAGAAAATGCCAAAAACAGTTTCTCGGCAATTTTGTATGCCCGATTTCTCAGGTTTTCTAATACAATGTCCCTATGGCTAGAAATCAATCAACTACTGGAAATCATATGAAGAAGTGGTGGTTTTAAAATGTATTTATGTGTGTGTTTGTGTATGTGTGTGTTTAACATTAACACAACCCTTGGATCAATGAGATTAAAAAGGGGGGAGGGGGAAGCCTCTTTTTTTCACCTTTAAAAACCACCATGTGGAAAAAAAATCATTATTCATCTGACACTAATGCAATCAATATTTACAACCAATTATTAATAAATGAACCCTACAGTGCATTTAGAACTTTGTTTTTCCTCATTTTTTTGCCATGGTTTTCCCCTATCGCTTTGCTAGTTGTCATCTCTATATGGCACTAAATCCTTGCTATGATCTCAGAATACAAATGTATTATCCACACAGTAATAGAGTATTCAAGAGTTTCTCTTATATGGGACTGAGGTCTCAGTTCACAGTATAAATCTGGATAAGTAGTATTTGAAATATTCATAAACTAGTATGTGAAATTTGAAACTCTGAGAAGTTAAATAACTTGGTAAAAGTACCATGGAGAATAAGTGGCAGAGTTAGGATTTGAACACAGGTCTCCTAAATCTGTAGCTGGGAAATGTATGTTTAAGGAATAATCATTTTAGTTACTTTTTAATTTTTTCACTTAACTTCCTTAAAACTGAAATGTGATACCTTCTTTCTCTAAAAATAAAATATTTTAGAATCTTTAAAAGATATTTTCTTTGTCCAATCAAATGTTCTTTTGAGCTGCATAATCTCAGATCTCTTGTCTTTATAATAAAGTGGTTTTCTTTTACTTTATGCTAAGAATAAATGCCTCCAAAAGACATGCAGAAGAAATATGTATGACGTGAATTTCTTTAAATTCTTTACTTGTAGCCATCAGGAATTTTTTATTTCGTGGAATAAAATATTCTCAAAGTATAAAAATTCTATATCAAGGTGAATAATTCTCCTAAGGAGTCATAACAATAATTTCTTCCAAATATTATATTATCTTGTTTCAATTAAGTGAAAATGGAATGTTAAATTTATTTACTTACTCTAGTCCAACCACTATATATTGAAGTATATATTTATGTAATTAAAAGAGGCCTGAGTTGAGTTTTTAAAGTATTATGTGAAAAGAAAATATCATGACTATTTTGGGATGACAAAAACAATTTGACATGGGAAAGGAACATTGCTTCATAAGGTTATTTTGCGTGTTCCTCTCTGAGAAAAGAACTTTGTAGGTGGAACTTATTTATGTATTTGAAATTGCGTCTTATTTCTCACCTCAGGTATCTCTCCATAGGTGCCAACTATAATACATCAATAGCTGAACAGCTCATTGCCCTAAAGTGTTCTTGCTCACGCCTGTCCGAGTTATTGAACAAACTGCTCAGATCTCAGGCTCTTGTAGATCACTGGTCCTGACAGATTTTGTAAGTTTGGTTTTTTCTCAGTTTCTGGTTTTTTTTTTTTTTTTTTCCATCAAAGAGTCATTGTTAGGTGGTTCAGTAGGAGCTGGTTAAACAGACAATTAACAATTTTTACTGTCTGTATCCATTTTAAAAAAAAAACTCCTGGTTAATATAGTGCAGAAATCTCTGCTGTTTAATTTGAATTGAATTAAAGACCTCCAGTAAGTTATAGTGGGTTATTTCTGAAAGAAAACCCGTTAAATTTTACCATCCTGAATATACTCACTTTCTGGCCCATTTCTTATGCCTGGCTGGCTAAGAAAAGGCCACAAAATCTCCTGGGCTTTTGTACTATACTCGCTCTGTGTGTGGCATTTTTATTAATTACCATGTATTAATATTTCCAAGCATTAGAGCATTTCACCTCCCGGTCCCCTTTGAAGGTAAGCATGACCGTATGACTTGTTTTAACCAATCAAAATATCTTATTCCTGAATGGAAGAGTAAGAGCTGGTATGAGGTTCTCCATATTCTGTCCTCCTGTTTTGATAATCTTGGAATTATATATATGCACATGCATATACACATATATACATATATATACATATATATATGGGTTTTGATTCAAAATACTGTTTATACCAAGGAGTCATATTTTGGGGTGAAATTTCCTGAGCTCCTTCATGTTCATGCACTAAGATATTTCTCCTTACCTCAGCTTAACCTGCTATTTTGACAGACACACTCTGTTCTTCCAGAGCTGGCTCACTAACAGCATGAGTTGAAGGGTCATGAAAATGCACTGCGAGTCTATTGAAATGTAGCACAGGTTTTATTTGTGGGAAGTTAAATTCAGAGAAATTTGTTGTTGCCATTAGCAACTTGCTCCTTATTAACCACCCAAATAATATTAAGGACCCAATGTATATTAACTAGTCAGAGAACTAGACAGCAGTTAAATATTCGTGCTGCTCCCATCTTCTCTAAGTCCGCCCATACCTCTGACCACTCCCCTTCATGAAAAGTTTCCTAGAGCTGGAGACTGTGTGTTCCTTCCTCAAGCAGCGTTGATCTTTTCCTGATGGTGCCCAGTGATTTCTGACCCAACTACCTGGAATCTCACTTCCTCATGACCTTCACTGTCTTATCTCAAGCAGCATTTCTTTTTTGGGTGGCTTTCTCTTGATCTCTTATCGTACATTTCCTTTTTCCCTACAAAGAACTTAAATGCAGTTTTAAAGCAGCCAACTCTGGAGGTGGATTGCCCGGGTTCCAATTTTGGCTCTACTATTTGCTAATTTTAGGACATTGGACAATTTCATTAAACTTTTCTGATTTTCATCTCTAGATGAGAATAAGGGAACAGTAATTTCTAACTTATAGGAGGCTTATGTTAAAGATTAAATAAGTTAGTCAGCATTAATAGTTTTACACATTAAATGCTATAATTACCACCTGTGCCAACAGTTTGGAATATATGATGCTGGCTCCTCTGTTTTCCAATTGTGCTCCGTGAGTAGCCCTCACATATAATCCACACTATTGCAAATATGCATTCATTTGTCTGTTTTATAAAATTTAAGTTAGAGCTCCTTAATGATAGCAAATAGGACTTTTTCAGTTCTGCTTATCAGCCCTTGCACTAAGGTCTTTTTTCATAGTTGACTGACTAAATACAGGTCAGACTAGCCCTGGATGCCTTTGTCATAAGTTTCTCTGCTGAGGGTATCTGTCATAGGCTGCTTTTATTCAGAAAATTCAAACTTAACTGTATAATCTTGCCTTGTTTGACTAACCTGTGAAGAATTAAATGAAAATTAATCAATTCTTTCATTATACTACTAAAGTCTCTGGCTGTGGCGAAATAACATCTCCAAATCTTTGATTATCTTATCACAGCTGTATACACTTCAGTGGAACATGCCTGGCCCACACCACTGCAGAGATGTTTAAGGAATTCGATATAATATTCTTCCAAAGGGGAAAGTTTTTCTTTTTCTAGTTTTATTTTTACAATTCCTAATTCATGCCTTTGTAAATTTTGGATAGAATAACTTCTTACCGTAGGTGCTATTTTGTCCAATTAAAATAATTTAGGTCCCATTTAAGTCTCTGCTTTGTAATGAAATACAACAAAAGATCTAGGGAAGATTTTCTACTCATCTTATGAACTGTGTCTTTGAAGATATAACTCCCTAAATGGTTTAATTTTAAAATTCCTATGTACCTGATGTACAGAAAATATTTTCATTAATTTACACAAATTTTGAGTTTTATATCTATAGCATAAAATGTTTCTGAGATATAATAGTACAGGAGACATCAGCAATACATAGAAATCTGACATAAATTCCAGAATTCCTTTGTCTGCATAAAAAAGGACATTTTAATTTAGCAGATAATTTTTTTTGGCTTAAAATAAACATTTATTTCTCACAGTTCTAGAGGTTAGGATTCCAGATCAAGGTTACACTAGATTCTGTTCTTGGTGAGGGTCCTCTTTCTGGCTTGTAGACTTCTGCCTTCTCACCATGTCCTTTTTAGCAGATAATTTTAAAATAATTTTCATTCATAAGAAAATTATGATTAAGTTACATAAATAGGCTCATGTCAAAATCATAGTGGCAATGTTAGATTTCTGGAATGTCTCTTCCACGTTTGCTTCTCTTTTCAAGAAATAAATGGAGATGTAACAATTAGTAAAATTTATCTGAAACAAAAACAGCCACTAGAATATTTTCTTCATCCAGTAGGTCATGTGCTGGATTAAAATTACTGTGAGAAAAACTGGGTAGGGTGTGATCATTGTTAGTTTATCTTTTTCCCAGCCCCAGAGACTATGATATTATATCATCAATCAGCATCAGTCTATACAATTTGTTTTCTAGGTATCAGCTTCAGCCTAAACAGGATTTTGTAGAAAAAGGTCTAAAATTTTTGTTTATTCATGTATTTGTTTTGGTTTGCAAAGCTTCCAGGCCAAGATTAAGCAGAAAACATAAAAGAAATATCCAGATCAGTAACCATGCTTTTTGTGGCTATTGTTGCTCTTTGACTATTTGCCAATGTAGAAGAAGGGCTGAGATATTGGATTTTTACAATAACATATGTTTGAAATACAAAAGTTGGAGTCTAAGGCATATCTATATGTGGTCCTGGTAAAAACCTTATATGTTGAGCAGAGTTCAAAGCAGTGCATTCTGGGAACAAAGACAAAATAGCAATAAAGAAGCATTTGCAATTTACTATTGAATAACTTGTTTCTAGTGAATCCTAGCAACAGCTTAATCTCCAAAACTGGATTAAGGTATTCTGTAAATTCTTACTATACCTGTGCACCAGAAAGAAGGAAATAAAAGTTCTCAATAAATAACGATATCCTAGGTCATATGTTTTTTAATTCCAATTTTCAAACTTAAGCAGAAATAACCAGAAACATGGGTAGAAAAGACAACATGATTCATTATATATAATAGGGAATAACTATAGGTAGCCAGAAATTAGAACTATAATACATAGAATTCAAAATAACTATGTTTATAAAACAAAATACAAGATCTAAATAGTGTTTAGGGAGCTATAAACTATTTAAGAAACAGCATAGCACAATTTTAAAAAGAACCAAATAAGATTTTAAAAAGTATTTAAAAAACCCACAATTAAGAATATAACTGTTGATTAAAAACAATAGATCAGACATCTCTGAAAAGATTTAGTGAGCTAAAATATAGGTGAAGTGAAAATGTCCAAAATAAAGCAGAAAGATATAACTGCATGTAATAGATATTACAAGAATAAGGCCTATAATAAAAGGTCATTTTAATTATCGTAGTGTTAAAATGAGAAGATAGATAGAGTAAATAAGAAATAATATATGAAGAAGTAACATCTGAAATTTCCAAATGTATTTTTAAAAATCTAAGTACCAATTGAAAAAAACAAAAAACAAGAACCAAAAATACTCATCAAGGACAGCAAATAACAGCAACCACATGTATGAATACATCACCGAAAAATTGCAGAACATCTAAGAAAAGGAGATTTTATTTTAAAAAATCTAGAGAAAATGGATAATATTTTCAAAGGAGAAATATTTAGACTGCCTATTAAATTTGTAACAGAGAACATGGAACACAAATCTACAATGTGCTGAAAGAAAATAATTGCCAATCTAAGATTGTATATTTAGGAAAGGCATTCTTTAATAACAAAGATAACATATAGAAGTCAACAGGACTTGATCACAGAAGAACTTTACTAAAAGAAATAATAAAAGGTGCTCTTAAAGAAGAAAAATGATACCAAATGAAAGTTTGGGAATGAAAAATGGAATTAACAGAAATGAAAATGCAAATATATATGTACATGTACACATCCATACATATATGTGTATATACATATTTTTACACACAGTTTTGTATATATACACACACTTTTGAGACACAAAAACAAAAGTACTTTCTCATGAGCACACATATACATGTTTATATCAGTGGGTGTGTTCACATAGATATATAAATTTATTTAAATTGGTAGGGGGTAGCAAATAAATATAACATTTTTTAAGAACTGAATATCATAAGAGAGTAAACTAAAAGAACAAAATTGCATTAGATGTTGTTATGTCAACGATTCAGGTTGTTTCTATTCAAATTCAATAATGTAATCACTATTTAAATTTAAATGTAAATGAACAAAAATTCAATTAAAATTCACACCATCCACATTTCAAGTGCTCAATAGCCATCTGTGGCTAGGGACTTCTCTGTTGGACGACACAGACATAGAACATTTCTGTATGACACAAAGGTCTATTGCAAAGCATTTAATACAGAGTAATAAAATAGCAGATGAATATGTGATGTCCCAAACAACTAAGAAAAATGGAATAATTAAAACATGCACATACACAAGTTTCTGATCTGGCATGTAAAAAGCTAGAAACTTTCTTCTAAAAACAAGTAAAATGCTAAACAACTAAAAAATCAACAACTCTTTTTAGTTTTCTTAGAGAGATGTGGTTATAGGGAAAACTATTGCCCCAACATTGGAAAGACTGACAGGTCAATATAGAGAATCATGGCATAAACTTCTGCAGAAACCAGTGCCAAGGTAGGGGAACCTAAAAAATAACTACCGAATTGCTGTAGGCTCAGTACCCACAAACAGGAAAGATAAAAACTCTGGAAACACCCAGTCATTGGGAAACCCCACATTTTTGTGATTTTTCTTCCAGGAGTTGAACTGCATTCTCACAGTGCATATTGGAGAAAAACCCTTTTGTGTTTCCAGAGAGAGAGGGGGAAAAGCCATTTTATAATATGCCAGAGCATTCTATTCTTCTTAACATGGTATTCTCTCAGGGGACATAACCAGAGCCTAATCTTCTGGGATTTTATAAGAGTTTAACTGAGCTGGGAGAAAGAGAATTACTCAACTTTAGCCAGATTTAGCATTCAATGTTAGGAAAGGAAAATGCCCAACTCCAACCCACTTCAGCCATTCTGTACTACTAAAGGGGAGGTAAAAAAATTGAGAATCACTCTTGAAGTTCACAGCCCAGGTATACAGGCTTAATAAAAGACTGAAATACTCTCACAGGAATGTAGAACCCTTCCCTTCCATGCCTTACCACCGCAATACTAAATGTCTATTTGTAGCATTTCTATTACCCATTACATGTTTGTCCATCAAGAAAAAGTTACAAGACATACTAAAAAGAAGAAGAAGAGGCAGGAGGAGGAGGAGAAAAAGGAGAAGGAGGAGAAGAGGAAGAGGAAGAAGAGGGAGAAAAGAAGAAGAAGAGGAAGAAGAAGAAGAAAGAAGAAGAAGAAGAGGAAATAATACAGTTTGAGCAAGAGCAAGCATGAGAATCAAGTTTATATATGCAAAGATGTTAGGATTATCAGACCAGGAATTTAAAATAAATATGACTAAGATGCCAAGGGCTCTAATGAACAAAAGACTAGCATACAAGACCATATGGGCAATGTAAGCATAGAGATGTAATAACAAGAAAGAATAAAAAATAAATCCTAAGTATCAAAAACACTTTAAGAGAAATAAAGAATGCCTTTCATGGGCTTAGTGTTAGATTGAGCATGGCTGAAGCAAAAATCTCTGAACTTGAGAATTTTCTCAATAGATATCATAAAAATTAAAAAGCAAAGAAAAAAAGACTGAAAACAAGAAAGTAGAATATATAAGAATTGTGGCACAGCTGCAAAAGGTGTAAGATAAACAGATTAGGAGAAGAAGAAAGAGAAAAAAAAAAAACAGAAGAAATATTAGAAAAAACAATGACTGAGAATTTCCTTAAATTAATGTCAGACACCAAATCACATTTCCGGTAACTCAGAGAACATCAAATAGGATAAATGCCCAAACAAGAACAAACAAGAACAAAACAAAACAAATACATCTAGGCATATAATTTGCAAACTACAGAGAATCAAAGTTAAAGAAAAAAAACCAGAAGGAAGCCAAGTGGAGGGGAGGGAACTTATCTATGGAGGAACAAAAATAAAAATTACATCTGACCCTTCTTCAGAAACCATGCATGCAAGAAAATAGTGGAGTGAAATATTTAACATGTTGAGGGAGAAAAACCAGCCAACCAACAAACAAAAAACTGCCAACCTAGAATTCTGTACCCTGCAAAATTATCTTTCAAAATAATCAAAATGTGCACTTTGTTTAGTTTAAATGTGTATTGTAAACTCTATGGTAACTACTAAAAATGAGAAAATAAGAAGTATGACTAATATGATAATAAAGGAGGGAAAATGTAGTCATATGAGGCTCAATTACAACTACAAAAGGCAGAGAAAAAAAGAAAGACAAAAACAAGGGCAACAAGTAGAAAGTATTAAAAAATGTGGTAGATATTAACCAAAATATATCAATAATTACTTTGAATATCAATGGTCTAAATGCATCAATTAAAAGAGATTTTCAGAGTGGATCCCCCCAAAAAGACCCAACTACATGATGGTTACAAGAAACCTACGTTAAATATAAAAACATAGATTGACCAAAAGTAAATGGGTAGAGAAATATATAACATGTTAACACTAAGGAAGAGACAGTAAGGGTATTTTTTGTTTTAATTATTTCAAAATATTATGAGGGTACAAATGTTTTTGGTTACATGGATCACTTCTGTTATACTTGAGTCAGAGTTATAAGTGTGTCGATCACACAGATAATGTCCATTGTACCAGGTGGTTAGGTCTTCTCCAATCCCATTCTCTCCCTCCCCTTTATTTGACCTCCACTGAGCTTTACCTCCTCCTGTGCATATATATGCTCACTGGTCAGTTCCAATTCAATAGCGAGTATATGTGGTGTTAGTTTTTCCATTCTTTAGATACTTCACTTAGAATAATGGTCTTCAATTCCATGCAAATTGATGCAAAAGGCCTTAATTCATCCTTCTTCATAGCTGAGTAGCATTCCATCGTATACACATACCAGATTTTGTTAATCCACTGATATATTGTTGGGCACATGGGTTGATTCTATATCTTTGCAATTGTGAATTGTGCTGCAATAAGCATTTGAGTGCGGGTGTCTTTTTGATAAAAATACAATGGGTATTTGTATACCATGGAGTAGTACTCAGCTACAAAAAACAATGGTGATCTAGCACCTCTTGTATCACCCTGGATAGAGCTGGAGCCCATTCTACTAAGTGAAGAATGGAAAAACAAGCACGACATGTGCTCACCATCAAACTGGTGTTAACTGATCAATACTTATGTGCACACATAGTAGTGACATTTGTCAGGTGTCGAGCAGGTGGGGGGGAGGAGGGGATGGGTATATTCACACCTAATGGGTATGGTGTACACCATCTGGGGGATGGATACACTTGAACCTTTGACTCAGGCAGGGCAAAGGTAATATATGTTACCTAAACATTTGTACCTCTATAATATTCTGAATTCTAAAAAAATTAAATAAATAAATAAATCATAAGTGACCGAAAAAAATCTACCTGAAAATATTGAGAAGACACATGAATAAGCATTTCAAAAAATAGAATATCAAACTAACCAATGTAAAAATTCTCAACATCATTAATACTAAAATAATACTAAAATAAACCCCAATGAGAAACCACTGAACAACCAATAGAATGGTGTATTTTCTAATTCAGCAATTATAATCTTAGTTAAATACTCAGTGAAATTTATGTACTAGGTTATTAAGTATGAAATGTCCGATTTCCATACATACTAAATTTGACTGTTGCCATCTCTCACATTTCACTTTGACACTATGTGTTTTATTTTTATTGTGAAGGTACATCCTCAGTCTTCCAAACACACATTGTGGCTTATGGTTATCTTTCAAAGTTTTTTTACAGCAATTTTTGTGAAACCATAGATAAGTCAAAAATTCGTGTTATTTTAGAATATGAGTTCCGTTGTGGAACAAATGCAGCACAGACAGCTCAAAATATCAACGAAGTATCTGGGAAGGATGTGGCTAATGAACACACAGTACATCAATGGTTTGAGAAGTTCTGCTCTGGTGATTTTAATCTTGAAAATGAGCCACGTGGGCAACCTGACACCAAGGTGGATAATGATGAACTGAAAGCTGCAGTGGAAGCGAATCCATCTGAACTTACTTGTGAATTAGCAGCAAGGATTGATGTTACTATTTCAACAATATTGGACCATTTGAAACAAATAGGCAAAGTAAACAAGTGGATGGATGAGTACTTCATGAATTAAACGAGCATCAGAATAGATATCATCGGGAAGCTTGCCTTTCTTTGCTGTCACAACATAAAGGAGAACCATTTCTATACCGCATTGTGATGTGTGATGAAAATGTCTTCTTTTTTACAATCACAAACATTCAGCACAATAGTTGGGTAATGGCGAAGTGCCGAAACACAGTCCAAAACCGAATATTCATCAAAGAAAGATAATGGTGTCTGTTTGGTAGTCCAGTGCTGGTATTATCCACCACAGCTTCATGAAACCTGGGCAATTGATTACAGCAGATGTCTACTGCAACCAGTCCGATGAAATGATGAAGATGCTTGTGATTAAGCAGCTGAGATTGGTCAATAGAGAAAGGCCAATCCTCTTGCAAGACAATGCTTGACTATATGTTGCACAAACAGCACTGTTCAAACTATAGGAACTGGACTTGGAAACTCTTTGTCATCCACCATTTTCACCAGACCTTGTACCAACTGATTACTACTTCTGCCAGGCTTTGGACCACTTCTTGCAAGGAAAAATATCCAATTCTCAACAAGCTGTGGAAGAGAACTTTCATCCCACTTGCTCTACAGGCGTCTTTGCTTCTGTAATAAACAAGCTATCATTTACATGGCAAAACTGGTCAATAGTTTAGGCACATACTTTGATTAATTGTACCAATTATTGTTTGAGATATAATAAACTACATTTTTGATTCAAAATCAAACATTTCATATTTAATGACCTAACATATGCCAACCGGGAGACATGCACTATAAGGCTCACAGCCACATTACATGTGATGGCACTATACTGGGAACAACTCAAATGTTCATCAGTATTAGAATGTATAATAAATATATTGTGAGAGTGTCACAGTTGTATTAGTTTTCTATGCAAAAAATTACCAAAAATTAAATTGATGAATATAGCACTCATTCATTATCTTACAGTTCAGTAGTTCCAAAATTCAGATTGGCAGATGAGGTTCTCTAATCAGAGTCACATTAACCTATTATCTGGAAACTCTAGGGGGAATTTACTTCCAAGCTCATTCAGTTTGTTGGGAAAAATTAAATACCTTGTAATTGTAAGTCCCAGTCTTCTTGCTGGGTGGTAGCAGTGGGTAGCTTTTAGGTCCTTGAGCTCATTTCAGATCCTTCAATTCCAGCAACATTGAAAATTCCTCATGTCAAATCTCCCTTAGGCTTTGAATTTCTCTGTCCCCTTCTAGGACTAGGTGGAGAAAACTGCTTCTACAGAGCTCATGCGATTAGAATGAGCTCACCTAGATAATCTCCTTTTTGATGAACTGAAAATCAACTGATTAGTCACTATAGTTACATATGTACAATTCATTTTACCATGTGAGGTAAAATAATCATGGAAGTGATATCTCATTATGTTCACAATACTGGTAATTAGGGAATGAAATCTTGGGAGTAGGGCATCTTATGATTCTACCAAGCACAGATGTAACATATTACAAAGAAAATGAACAAACTACACTTACATGAAATAACATTCAAAATTCTCAATACAGAGGGAAAAAACCCAAGAAATATTTACTATTTGATTGCATTTGTATAAAGTTCAAAAATAGACAAATGTGAATTATAGCATTTAGAAAGACACATTTGGTACAAAAACTATGAATAAAAACAAAGATGCAATTATCATAAAATTCATGATAATCATCAATATTGGAGCATATATGGTGAGTTCTGTCATGCTGTAGGGATTTCCTAATTCTTAATATGGATTTGGTTACATTGGTATTAGCCTTATCAAAAGATGCTTAGCTGGACATTCACATTTTGTGCACTTTTCTCTATGTTTCTTATGTTCTGCATAAAAATTTTAAAAATAAGCAAGCAAACAAAAATCCTTGTGTGCAAAAGTATGTCATCTTGTGCATTAATTCATCAAATATTTATTTAATAATTTTTATATGCTTGTTTGTACGTGGTGGAGTAATAATAGCAAAGAATAATGAGAAAATGTCCGCCTCAATTTCACAGTTTAGTGCTAAGATGCTTTCAGTTTTCTCCCTTAATTTAATGTGGACTTGAAACATCAGCTTTAAAATGTTTATAGTAAAATAACTAAGGGGTTAAGTGTTAAGCCATTTAATTCCAGTACCACATGACATCATTTTTCTATTCATACTCCATATCAAGATTCAGCAATTGATGTCATCAACAAAGATGAAGAAAGATCTGTAGATAGCTCCAGCTGAAGATGCAGAGAGCAGGTGAAGGGTAGACTGTGCAAATATAGTGGGTTCTAAAGACACAGAAGGCTGATCCGTGCAGGCACTAGAGAGATCCCAGGCAAAAATCTCTACTTACAACGATTATTTGTGTTCACTTAGTAACCAGGTAACTTTACCAAGACTATAATTTTGCTGAAGGAAAAAAAAGAAAAAAACATCTTTTTTCTTCAATTACCCTGTACTGTTATGTTAAAAGGCAAAAAAATTATGGCATGTTTTTTGGACTACATTAAAATATTAAACTTTGATAAGCTTTCATTTTTTAATATAAAATTTAGGATCAAAAAACAACCATTCCTTCAGAAAACAGGGCATAATGTTTGTGCAACTCCAAGCATTATAATTTTTTTTTTTTTAAAAAAGCAAGTTGTTAAAAGTTTTGGCTGCTGAGAACTAGGAGGAAGAATCACTACATTTAAATGTTGGTTACAGGCAATAGGACACTAAACACTCTTGGAAACCAGATGGAGGAATATTTTCTGAATCTCTAAGAAAGCATTACTTTCTTATGAGAAAAGAAAGAATATAAAGGAATGTTCCTGAAATTTACTATAACAATCTTGTTACCTCACAGCTTATTGATCTAGAGTTCACTAGGGTTCTCATCAACTGTCATGTGAGCATTTGCTACATATAACCCCAATTGTTTACATATGCATATATATATGTGTTGTAATATAGAAAACACTGTTACAATATTGATGCCATTCAATTAGTTTGTTTAATAAATATTTGTACCAGACATTGTGCTTTGTATAGAGATTGCTGCTATAAGTAAGAAAATCATAGTTGCTATACATATGATAAAGACAGAGATTAAATAGACAATTACTAAACAATTGACTAGATACCTCTGTGATGAGTGCTAAAAGAGGCAAAAGCACAGAATTGTATTAATTTATGGAATCTCTATAAAGAAAACAAATGGAAACACAGAGAAGGAATTATCTGCAAAAATGTTCAACTCAGGAAAAATCATAATGGCCAAAAAAAAGAGAGTAAAGAAATAATTCAAATGTTAGCATAATATTGAATATAATAAAATACATTAACTATCAACAATATTAACAACTAAAATCCTATTACCTAGAATTTGAACTAAGTGCCATGTACATATGATATTTACTTAATAAGTTGCATAGAAATATATAATCTTATCAAAACTAACCATAGCCATGTATAAATACTTTTAAAATGTACCATCCTAGCTACATTGGCATCTTATGAAAGATGTGATTAGATATAAAGGATTTATTTAAGTCGGTCCAACAACACTCATGACACTGCCATGTATCTCAGCTAAAAATTCAAGTTGGAAAACTGATCATTGAATCTATTGCTTCTCAACCTCTTTCATCTCCTTAGCTTAGGCACCATCAGATCCCAAGTGGGTAACAGCAAAAATCCTCCTTAAGTTAATCTATTTCTGACCCTTTTCACCTTCCTTTACCTGGATATTCTCCACATTGCAGATTTTATGTTCTTCCTAAAATGAAAATATAAACCTTTTTTGCCAGGAATTCCAGTGGACAGTATTACTTGTCTATTTTCCATTCATCCTCTTCCATTTTCTCGTAATTACCTTTTAGGTATCCCTTTCTTTTATTAACACATGAATAGCACGAGGTTTGGGAAAACCAATATTATTTATTTTCCTCCATCACTTTGCTGGCTAATTAACAGGTTGTCCTGATTGGCCCAGGGTTAATCTTATTCTCTTTATCATAATCACTAGTTCCCTCAACCCAAAGCTTTGCTGATCAAGCCTGGTAAATATTTCGGCTCAGGTATGGAGATAGAACCATGTCCAGGCCAATGAAATATAAGGGGATTTTTAAAAGAGGCTACAGAAAAGGAACTTTTGTAGATCACAGGAGAAGGCCGCCAGATGAGACACTCTTATTCTGGATATTGTGGGATTCTAGAGCCATTTATTCCTCATTAAGTGATCCAGCCTCACCAGGAAACCAACCTAGAGAGAAAAATACAAAAGAGGGATTCTCAGAGAAATAGTATCAGAGACATTGGGTTGAGTCACCCTGAAGCCCTTTTAATCCCTGGACTTAATTACATTTACATATAACTTTCCTTTTGGTTTTAAACGGAGTTACCATTTTCTTGCATATAATAGCATCTAAACTGAATTGTCATCTTTCTATGACTTCCTTATAATTTTAAATAAGATTCTAATAGATGGTACTTTAGTATCTCCTTTTTTTGTAGTTACCCAAATTTCACAGGTACTTTCTCAACTCAAGTCTTTTGCAAATGCCACTATTTTGGCCTGAAATTCCCTTTCTAATACCTCTATTCTTGACTAAGTCCTATATGATCTTCTTATTTTATCTAAGATGTGTCTTTCTACTGCTCCAACTAATCCCCACCTCTTCTCCAGACTCTCACGGCATGCTACTACCATAGCATATATGGTAACACTAATAATAACGGTACATAGATGTTCTTTATTGAAGCATCTAACAAACAGGTCAGATAGACCTGCGTTTTTACTGCAATGTGATAACACCAAGAACTGTCATTGTTGTTCTAGCACCCTTTGTTCTAAGTGCTGGGTCTAAAATATAATAGTGTCTGAATAAATAATATGGAGTCAAATTATATATTGAATGAATGAATGAATATATGCACATTAAAAATTAACTTCTTTGAATAAATATCCAGTAGTGGGATTGCTAGATCAAATGGTAGGTAGTTCTTTTAGTTCTTTGATGTATCTACTATTTTCCACAGAGGTTGTACTAGTTTGCAGTCCTACCAGCAGTGTATGAATGTTCCTATCTCTCTGCATCCATGCCAACATTTATTGTTTTGGGACTTTTTGATAAAAGCCAATCTCACTGGAGTTAAGTGATATCTCCCTGTGGTTTTGATTTGCATTTCCCTGATGATTAGAGATGTGGAGCATTTTTTCATATGTTTGTTGGCCATTTGTCTGTCTTCTTTTGAAAGGTTTCTGTTCATGTCTTTTTCCCATTTTTTAATGGGATTGTTTGCTTTTTTTTTTTAATTTGCTTGAATTCTTTATAGATTCTAGTTATCAGCCCTTTATCAGATGTATAGCATTTATCCAAAGGGAAAAAAAAGACATCCTATAAAAAAGATACCTGCACTCAAATGTTTATAGCAGCACAATTCACAATTGCAAAGATGTGGAAACAACCCAAGTGCCCATCAATACACAAGTGAATTAATAAAATGTGGTATATATATCCCATGGAGTACTACTCAGCCATAAAAAATGGTGAATTAATACCTCTTCTATTAACCTGGATGGAACTGGAGACCATTCTTCTAAGTAAAGTATCACAAGAATGGACAAAGAAATGCCACATGTACTCACCATTAAATTGGAACAAATTAATCAACACTATGTGAACATATGGAAATAACATTCATTGGAAATCAAAGAGGTAGGAGGGAAGGAGGGGATGGGTAAATTCATACCTAATGGGTACAATGCACACTATCTGGGGGATGGGCACACTTACAACTTCGACTCAAATGGTACAAAAGCAATTTTTGTAACCAAAATGTTTGTACCCCCATAATACCCTGAAATAAAAAAAAACTTCTTTGAGTTGTTGAAGCTTGAATCTATACATCTATATCATTGTTAATTAATTGAACTAGGAAGGATAATTACTTCTTTGACATAGTTTTATATACTCTGCTCTCTTTGTCAATGCTAGATACTGCTCATATAGCAAGGAAATCAATGCAATAATCCATTTTCAGCCTTTTGTCAATCTATGTCTCCAGTGGCAACATCAGAACTCCAAAAGTTTTAGGACAGTTACCAGCACTGTGTGCTGATACAAGCTTGGTAAGATATCACCACTAATATCTCCTGAATCCTCAGTAATGATAGGTAACTGCTCAAAATACCAAATGAGATGTATATATACAATTTATACATGTTTATATGATTTAATGCAGACATCTTAAAGATGTCTTTTTTCATTTTTTAGTGAATACTTTTATTGAGTGAAGTCTTATACTATAGGTTGATTTGTGAATGTTTATTAGGGCAAAAATGGAGAAAACTGGGTAGAACATAGAATTAATTAGAGCTAGGAATTTCTGAATAGGAATTACTCTCTAGCATTTGCATGCTGTGTAGCCTCAGGCATATGAATCTGTTCCTTCTTCTAAATTATGAGCTTGTGATTACTATGTACTGTTTCTAAGTATTAGAGATAATGTATGTAAAATATTTAGGACAGTTCCTTCTACATAATGAGCTTTTGATAAATAGGGGGTTTTGCGATTGTTTTTATTGCTGCTGCTGTTATTATTAAAGATCACCATTCCATTCCAGACTTATGCTCTTTAATACAATTCTTTCTTATGTTTATAAAGAAAAAAATAATAATAATGGAACTAAATCTCTTCAACTGTCAAACTGAAACCAACATGTATCTTTGTTTTGTTTTAGCTACTTAGCAAATGTGTTAAGTTAAAGGTTAACAGGGGTGAAGAGTTTGGAAAAAAAGTATGAAGATAGGGTGAGATATAGATGTGAAGAGGAGTAGGAGAAGAATGTAGCATTTAAGTTGCTTTGCCATGTGTTTTACTTTGTGTTTTTTCACAACATCCTTTAAAGTAAGACTTACCATAACCATTTTACAGATGAAGATCCTGAGGCTCAAATAATTAGATCACACAGCTAATGTCAAAACCATGAGTTAAGTTGGTATCTTTATCAACCCCTAAAGCTGTTCTTTTCCTGTCATGACATTTGTCTTCAAACTAAATATTAATATTAGCAGTCATTGTCTATTAAAACTTTAATGGCAAATGGAGATAAATGTATCAGAAATGTTAATAGCTTTTCAGAAGCTAAAATGGAAAAGAAATGCTAGCAGCCATCTTGGCTAACTGCCCACCTAATGTAAAACTAACACAATTTAGTAAAAATAAATCTAATTTTCTTAACATCAAGCTTTTTTATGAATGTGTTTTGTGCATAAAGGAACAAAAGTTTTCATAGAATAATTACTTTTTAAATCAAAATATGAAATAATAAAACAAACTTATTTGTATCCTATAATTACAACAATGTAATATTGAATTATAAAAAATAGAAAGGAAATACACAAAAATGAAGAAATTTGTAGACTAGGATGAGAGAATTATGATTTTTTTCTTCAAAATTTAAGTAACGTTGACATATTTCTGTCAAGATACAAAACAATATTGAAAACAAAGAAATTCCATCGTATAAAATTTAAAAGTAAAAAAAGAAAGAGGAAAACGTAATAACAAATTAAATTTCAGGGGAAAAATGTCTATATCTCATATGGTAGTATTTTTGCAGATTCCATGATGGACAACAATGCTCAAAGGTCTTAACTTCTTTTATCTTCTCCTGTGATGCATTCCAAAACAATGAAAAGAACATTTGTTCAGAATATTTCTTATTATCCTTCAGAACATTAAAACTTGAAGCTACTTGCAAATTATTCATTCATTCATTTATTCATGAGTGTTATGATTACTGATTTCTTTCTATGCACATAGCACAGTGCTAGGCTCTGTTAGGAACACACACAAAATACAAACTTGAACTCAATTCCAGAAGTCTATGTACCTCTTAGAGCTGATATCTGAGGGCTTGATCACATAAAGCTACATGTCTTCTTATTAATTAGATGGAGTAGAATAGTATCAGTGCTTAAGACAGATAATGCAGATAATAAGTTCCTGAGTAAGTCAGAGAATCAAGATATTATTTGGGGCTGGCATTTTGAGAGAAGGCAGCACAGAAGTAAGGAACATGAAAAATAAGCTAGAAATCCTCAGAGGAATATCAATACTCCTCTAACTAAAAATAAAAAATAAAAATAAGACCTTTATTATCTTTATTCCACAAAATTGCAAACTTAGTAATGAAACTTTTGTCAGTCAACCAGTAAACCATTTAGTCATTCATTTATTCTCCATATATTATATTTATTGGTGCTAGTTTTGTTTAGAGTATTATGCTAGGAGATAAGGATACAGTGGTGGGCTAGACAGACTAACTTTTGTTTTAATGAAGCTAACAGTTTATCAAGAAATATAAGATTTACTTCCAATTGTGATAAGGATTAGGTAGGAGAGATACAAGTTGATAAAATAACATGTTATGTGGGAATCCCAGCTCCTCGGCATTGGCTAAGCAGGCTGTGTGCTCCACATGTCCAGGGGCATCTTTCATAAAAATTACAGTGTGAATGTATTTGAGCATTATTTAAATGGAATGGGAAACTAGAGCTGGGAGTGACATAATCAACTCTGGATTTACAGAAGATGCTCTGACCAAAGTGTGAAGAATGGATTTGAGTTTGAGAACAAGAGTTGGTATGGAAACAATAATAGCTTTTTTTAATGACTCATGAGACAAAGGGTAATTATGATGGGGGTGGAGTCAGAAAAGAGCAGATGAATATATTTAGAAGTCAGAGAATTGATAGAACTTACTGCAGATTGTTTATGGTGACTGAAAGGAAGAAGAATGCAAACTTTTCTAGGTATTATTTACTGACAAAGGACATGGTGTTAAAGACACAAAATTTGGTGGAAATATTAAAGAATTCTTTCTTCTTACTTTGTATGATTTACCATGAAACCCTTAAGTGGAAATATCTATGAGGCATTTGGAAACATAAAAAATGGCCTGGAGATTTTTACTTTAGATTTTTTTGATGAGAGTATATGAGGTATTCTAAAGGGAATTTATATTGACAAGAGAAACTAGGATTAATTTCATTTCCAAAAATCACAGCAGATAGGTGAACTTCATCAGTCTTAGTGCATTAGTTGGACCCCTCGGTTCACATTCACCAACCTCAGGCTGGTGAAGAATCTTTCCCTATACTAAGGTCTTTAGCTTTACTCCTGGGACAGCATCAGGGTTGGAACTCTTGTACAGCAGTCACATGTTGTCATCACGTGCCTCAATTTTCCACCAAGAAGTCCTTGTCAGAATCTATGGAATCTTCACATTTCCCTATATATTTGCCCAAGAAAGCTCCCAAAAAAACAGAATACTGCTGCTCTCTGGTTTCTAGGTTTTGTTATTTTATTCATTTATTTACTTTAAACTTTTTTATTTTTAATTATTATGGGCACATAAAAGTTGTGTGTGTATGCATATATATACATTATACATATGTGTGTGTGTGTATATATATATATATATATAGAGAGAGAGAGAGAGAGAGAGAACATGTGATATTTTGATACCAGCATACAATATAACTTAATCAAATCAGGGTAAGTGGGGCATCCTAGGTTTTGATTTCATTTATCTACAATAATAGACAGATCCTGTTTAAATTCTGGCTCTATTTGCTTTGGATACGTGACTCCATCTACCTTATTTATATACTTTGTGAATAATAAAAGTAAAAACATATATAACCATGCCTGGAAAATATGCATGTATCAGATGCACAACAACTGTTACTTCCCATTTTCCCCTAATTAACAATCCTTACTCTGTTTTTACTTCCTTCCAGTCTATATTTCTGATCTCTGCCTTCATTTCCTCCAAGAGTGATTGCGCTTTGATTTTAGTCCCAGGATGTCTATTACTCCATCACAGTACATTCTCTGCATCTATTTCTATGTGATTTTAGATTGGGGAAAATCTGCTGTGGGATCAGCATATGCACATAGATTGCTATTTGTTTACCATGTAAAGAGATATAATTACCGTGTACAAAGAATTGAGGAGGGCTTAGTAATCAAAACCCAATTTAAGAAAATAGAGTGGACTAATGAGTCTGTGCTTCCACAAAAAGAAAGGGGCTCTGAAAGGACCTGAACTAATAATATTGCATATTAGTATGGAGACTTTGCTCACCAAATATTTCACATCTTTTTCTATTACTTAGAATAACTTTATGAGGTAAGAAATGGTGGTATGTTTTTCATGTTAAGGGTAAGAAACAAAGGCTCTGTGAATTTAATAGGCTTAGAGGTAACCTATAGTGGTTCTAAGAGATCTGAATTCTAGGCCAGACTCTTATTAAACCAGCCATGCCTACAAATCACTTATACTCTCTGAGGTGCTGTCTTCTCATTGGTAACAAAGGAATAGGATTTCTTTAAGATCGTTCCATGCCTAAAATTATGAGATGCTATATCTCATCTAAGATAAGAGATAACTGGAGGAACTTGGAGAAGACAGTTCTCTAATTCAAAGCATCTCCAATGCATCACTTTGCTCAGGGCACTTTTCTGGGCTCAGAATGTATAGGAAGGGTGATTTGATCCAAATAAAACAAAACGCCTCAGCATCTACATGGGGAAGATGAAGAGAATCAGACAAGGGAACTGTCAAATCCTAAAATATTCTCATGATCCTTCCAAGAGTAGGAGCAGGTGATTAAGATATTGTGTCAATAGGATTTAAATCCCAAGTGAAAGAACATGGCTCACATAAAATTACAGTGGATAAAGTATAAAACTAGTCCATATCAGTAGTCAGAGTTAGCTGAGACTGGTGTCAGGAAGTTGAGTTTATATGGCTTTTTTAATAACCCAGATGGATTTTCAAAAGAGGAGTAGGAACGGCTAGGAGAGAGTTTGTAAAGATAGAAGGATCGTGTAAAGTCTTGACTGGATGTGGAGGGATTATAGGCTGAGCCTCGGTTTTCTGGATTAGCTCCCTTTTCCACTGTGTTCTAAGCAGCCACTGCATTAGTATCTTCTCACTGGGCGTCTGTGAAAACTATGTAAGTGACTCTTTTGTTCACAAGTTTGGATTACTAGGATCAGGTAAGTGATCAACTTATGGAATAATGTAGTAGCTAGGAAGATGAAGAGCATGCCAACTTCTCTAGATAATCAGTTTTGTCCACTTTTGTTCTTGAGTAGATTCTGTATATTAGGAAAAGTTATTTCCCCTTCAGACTCAATAAATACAGGCAGAGTTATTTGGATAATACGAATGAATGGAGTTACAATACAAATAAAATGGCAAAAATATTTTTTTCTGTCTCCTGAAAAACTGTCACAGTAACTGAAGATATATATATGATTTTTATCATATATTTGTTTTGGTTAACAAAACAACAAAAACTGGGAACTTTGAAGAAAGTATCAATGCAGACAATAATTTGAAGAAAATAACCAAATTTGTTATTTAATTCATCTGGCAAATGTTTACTAAGTGCTTATTTTGTCTCGGGCATTATGCTTGATATTAGATATAGATAGAGATGTGGATATAGATACATAGTAGACTGAAGGTATTACAGTGTAATGAAGAAACATATATAAAGCCACAAGATGTAATAATTTTGTAAGAAATTTTCATATGCAAATATCCCACTAAAATGCAAGCATAAAAGGATTCGGCTGTGCCTGGGGAAGTCAGGGAAGACTTCATAAGCACAGGCTTCACATGAAGACTTGAATAATGAACAAGAATGTTTAGAGCTACAGATGTGCAGCTAACATACTACAGAAAAAGAGATTGTTCAAAAAAAGTACAAGGAGTTCAATATTTCTAGAGGTTAGAACAAGAGATAGATTAGTTGAAGAGAAATATTAAAAGGCACAGAGGCCAGACCAGAAATTGAAGAGTCTTTTCACATGTGCATATAAATTTAAATTACATCTTGGAAGACATGGGGAGACACTGATAAAATTTAAGAACAGGAATAACATCCAAAGTATCTTAACAAGTGCATTTCCATAATGCTGAAAACATTAGTTTGGGATGAGGAGAATATCCTAGAGGCAGGGACCAGGCTAAGGAGTCTCATTCTAATCCAGGAAAATGAAGATAAATGCCTGAACTAGGGACCAGACCATGAAACTACAAAGGAGAAAGTATATGCAGGTGGACATGATCTGAGTAGTTTGGCTTCCTGTGTTCTGTCTTAGGAAATAGATACCATTCACCAGTCATGGTACCTGAGGCAGGGGTGGCAGAGATTTGGATTTGTGGCTCTGTCGGTATAACCTGGAACTCCTTTCTTGGTTTTCAAGACTTTAAATTAAAATTTAAGCTCCAGAGTGAAGAGATCTTTGGAGGAGAATAGCATATATATTAACTATTGATATATGCTAATTTTAGTTTAAGGGCAATTAATTCATCAACTTTAGTGCAATTAAATTGCTTTGTTAATTTCTTAGGATATTATCGTTAATGCAAGACTCTATTGCATGCTGTTGTCAATCACACTATTGTGTTTAAATATAAGACTATATTGTTTTCAGTATTTTAATAAAAATTTGTTATTTATTTCAGAGTAATTTTTACATATTATTTTTATTAGCTATTATTGGGATGTTGTCCAAGATATGGATAAACTATATAGGTATTACTGTCAGGGGAGGAAAAAATAAACAAAATTCTTAATTTAAAGCTCCTTATGTGAACCAAATTTCATAATGTTCTAGAAATATCTTAAAAGCAGGAACCAGAGGAAGAGTTACCAAATTGTCATGAAGTTAAAGAAACGTTAAAAGAAGTTAAGTTTCAGGACTCGCTTGACTAATTTCCCTTATAAGGAGCCCTAGCAATGTGTTCACTTGGTTATCTATTGTGAAATATGACCAAGGATAATAGTTTAACCCAGGGGTGGGGAACCTTTTCATGTTGGAAGGCCACATTAAGTTAGCTGTAATCAAATAAGGCTGCATTTAAGAAACTTCAATTAGTATACTTAAACATGTACATTATTTTGTAAAAATCTAACTACTATGTACTTAATAATTTCAGAAAATGAAAACTATTTGTTAATTTTAAACTTAACAAACCTTTTAATGACTTCAATGTGTCTGCTTTTTGTTGGAAAGTATTTGAATATTTGGTTGCAGCATCAAAGTCCATGGTGAATTATTTTTAAATATCTGGCTTGTTCAAGTTTGCCAATTTTAGAACCATTCTTTGCAAAAAGGGAACAAAACAAAACAAACAAAAAAAAAAAAACCAACAAAAAAATCCCAACAGGTCAGGAAGGAAAGAAACTTCCATCATGCTGTGGTCCCCTTTAGACTGACCATTATCTCAGAGAGTAAACGTTCAAACACGGGACATTTCCTACATCTCAGTGTCAGACTTCCTAGTCTTCTCAGTGCCACTGGTTATCACTTCTACTCCATTTCAGCAACCTACTCCCACGGTCCCATCCTGAATGTCTCCAAACCCTAAGTTGTGCCAATTCTAAGATCTTCAACTACATGAAACACTCTCAGCTTACAGTGCTCAGTAACTTACATGACCTCTGCTTATTCCACAATACCTATAGAAGAAGTGTGCCTAACATGACTCTAAAAGAAGTGCCACCCATTCATTTCAATGTAATTCTATGAGAATTTGTGAGTATTTTATTTATTTAATAATATCAGGTCCCTGCTTCTAGGAAATAAACTCTCAGAGGAAAGCAGGTCTTAAGGAAGTTACTTAATCAGTGCCTGACATATTCTAGGCAAACAATATTTGTCAATGTCTGCTGATTCTAAAACCGTACTAGAAAAAAACAATTCCAGGGCCTTAAAATTATACCAGAATACAAGTAATTATTCTTTTTTCTTCCTGTTTGCATCAGATAAGTCACTGACTCCGTATCTCATATACGTGTTAAATGTATATAATGTTGCCTTGTATATCTCAGTGGCTTTTGTTGGAATCCAGTGAGATACCTTAAGAATTCTAAAAAAAAAGCAAATGAGATATTATAAATAAATGAAAATACATTTGGATGGCCAAAAATATGTATATGTTTGATCTTACTATTTATTGCCAATGACAGAAGCTCATTAGTCCTTTTCATAGCAGTATGTAATTCGAACTATTTGCTTTGGATCTAAAGGCATAAATTTATTTTTCCATTTGCACAACAAGCTGGCGTTCTGAGTACAAATACAGTCAAATGTGTGTTGATTTCCAGTCTCTAGAAACTGGCATTTCTGTTATTCCCCAGTCCAGAGATTTTTAACTCACGGTATTTCACATTTACGTTAGACTTGCTGTAGGGTTCTTTCTGAAAACATCTGATGCCTTTAGGAGAAAGTTAGCTCTCTAGCTTTCTGAGGTATTATTCATTTATAGCACACAGAAAGGAAAGTAATGGAAATAGCAGAATGGAGACTCACCCAGAGGCAACATATCCTAATTCTGTACTGCCAGAATAAGTGATTAGCTGGCTGCCTTTCTTACTTATTGCTTTATAGCAAATTTTGAATGTACTTATGATAATGATTTTTTTCTGATCACCCACATTTGTGCATAGGCAAATGAAGTTTGTCTCAACTGATCTAGGGCCATGAAATTGAATGGTGCTTTGAATAACCTTTGAGAATGACACTGTGTTCTTATATAATGTATCTGATAGAATATTTTGAAGTTTATAAGGCTCTTTGACATGTAATATCTCATTATATCCTCAAAATAAGCTTTCGAGTTAGGGCTGGAATTGTGGTCTCCTTACAAGAGACTTGCTTAAGTTAACTTGAATCTACAGTAGGGGACAACCGCGGATGTTAATCATCATCACCACATCTGTTTGGCGTTCAGTGGAAGCTGTCAATAAACAGTTCTGTTAAAGCATGAAGGTGGTCCTGTGGGAACGGGTGAGTGGTGTAATCAGGGTCGGTGCTTTTATGATGCATGACACTTGCCATGGTATTGATAGATTTGTGATTATTGTTAATTGGCTGCCTTTTGTATCTTTTCATCCCTTCACATGCACATCAAATAAAATGTCTGTAATTAATGCAAAAATTCTGCACCTCCTGTTGTAAAAAATATGTAAAAATTGGGATTAGATAAAACTGGATATTGATCTCCATGCCATCATTTACTGGCTTTGTGTCCTTTGAAAATTACTTCCTGCCCCAGAGATACCATTTCTTCTTTCTTAAAATATGGATAACAATGCTTTCATACTATACTTGTTATAAACATTAAGTGAAGTAGCATATATAAAGGGGGAAACACAGGTTAAGAAATGTTATTCTATTTTCTCTCTGCCATGCCCACTCTAGAGAGTAGCAGGGATGAAATTCACATGGTATTCTAAGAACATTTGTAACTTTTCTTCCCCTGTATCAAGCTGACCATATTATGCAACTCTGTTATATATGGCAAATTCAAAAACATTGTAAATTTCAAAGATAAATGGTGCACTGAAGGACTAAAAATATCAGGTATGTTATTCAATTTACATTAATATTCCAGGTGAATTGGAGAGAACCTGTGCTACTGTGCTGAGCTGTAAAAACTACAACCTCTCTAACACTGTATAGAACGGTAATGAAACATTAAGTTGCTATAATTTACCTAGATTTGCTTTCTCCTGATGAAAACTGTGGGTCAATTTATTTGACATTGTATGATATATTTCAACAATTAGTTAACTTTTTGTTTGTTTGTTTGTTTGTTTGAGACAGGGTCTCACCCTGTCACCCGGGCTAGAATGCCATAGAGTTAGCCTAGCTCACAGCAACCTCAAACTCCTGGGCTTAAGTGATCCTCCTGCCTCAGCCTCCTGAGTTGCTGGGACTACAGTTGCACATCACCATGCCTGGCTAATTTTCTCTATTTTTAGTAAAAAACAGGGTCTCTCTCTTGCTCAGGTTGGTCTTGAACTCCTCACCTCAAGCAATCCTCCTGCCGTGGCCTCCCAGAGTTCTGGGATTACAGGCTTGAGCCACTGCATCCAACCAACAATTAGTTAACTTTTAATAAAACAAATACATCAGTCTTGCCCAGTTCAACTGATTTTATGTGAAATAATACATAATATGTTACAACAACTGTTACCCATTCATGTCTGATATTTGGACATTAATTGATAAATAGTAATAGTTATTTTTACACAAGAGCTTAAAAATGTGTTTGTTTTAGGAAAAAAAGGAAAAATACTGAATAATATCTGAAACTAGATCATTTTGTATATTTGAGAATATTTCAAAATGCAGGCAGTTTTTTCTTTGTATGATTCTAATTTGTGCACATTTCCGTTACAATAATTTATTAAATAACACCAGTCCTCAACAATATAGTTATGATTTTAGTTCCCATGGTATTTTAACTATGAGTAATTAGATTAAAAAAAAAAAAAACAACTTCACTGCTAGAGCTCTTCAGTCCACAAATCACAGCATAAACAGCAGATGCACATCATGTTGAGTGACCAATGACATCACTTCTTTCAAACTTTGTTGATTATTGGTGACTGCACATCTGCTACTTAGTTCACACACAGTCAGCAAAGTTTGTCCTTATATTGCCTTCTTGACTTTCAGGCGTAAGCCCATGTGACATTTTAGAAGAAAAAAAGGGAATTGGCAAACAAAGATGAAAGTGCAGCAAAGAAAGGAAGAGTGATAATGATGGAAGTGAAATTTGAATTGGACATAAATAAAATTTAAGAATGTTGACGGAGTTTACATTCATAGAGTCTCTTGATATACAGCCAGAGTAACTCAAGAAGGCCACGTATCAACGTAAATGAGAAAAGTGGTTGTGACAGAAAAAATGTTCCAGGGAAAGTGATAATGGCCAAAAACCAAAAAACAAACAAAAAACAACAACAAAAGACACTTGAAAATATTTCATGACACTGAAAGAACAAAGAATTAAATATTAAAAGCTGATTCAGACTTAGAAAAGAGTATAACACTTTGCCAAGGCCTGGAAAATATATTTGCCCTTTATTGCAAGTTTTACAACAACAAGACAGGAAGCAATATTCACACTACTCTTAACTTTTGATTCTAATGTTTTAAATTGTAGTGTACAAAAATATTAGCTTTACTATTTTTTATTTCCCCATACATTTATAATTGATAATGTTTTAATATTTTGACAAAAAATCAAAGGTCATGGAATAATCAGAATCGTTCTCACTGATTATTACGATCCTTTTGTATGATTTCACGTTGCATGATCATTTTTACTGACCCATACTACAGTGCCAAATGAGGGCCACCTGTAACTAAAACATTAACAATTACAAAAAAGGAACCTGTGCCTTGGTTTCACTTTTTAGACGAAAAAGATGACTAAATCTAGGAAACTTTTTTTTTCCCCTTGCAAGGGTTATGAGAAATCCAAATATATACCTGGGTATCCTCATATGTTTCTATCTCCTCATGGTTATGAAGTAGGTTCATAGAGGCAGGAGTTCAAATATAATTTTTTCTTTTTACCTTATTATTAAAGTAATTATGGAGCTTAGAAATAGAACAATAAACAAGTGCTTTTTCTGCAGCCAATTCTATTTTAATACTTCTGACAGTCCAGAGTTCAACCTTTTAGTAGCACCTATGTCCATGAGTGAAGTTGAACATGTAAAGAGCTGAAAGCTCAAATAGGGCTGACTAGTTTTGAAAGTTCAAGGCTTTGCATAGAACCTACTTACCTGGAGTATTTCTTTCTCTTTACTCTAAATCCATATTTTCAAATTTTATTTGGATGCTATGAAAACAGCTGAAGTGATGAGTCACATTCTTCTATAAGTTCTGGTGGTTTTAACTTTCCAATTTACATGAGAGGTTAACACTTGCCCTGCTCCCTCCCTGTGACAACTATCTGTTCCCATCCTACTTTTCTGGATATGTTCTAATGCCTCGATCCCAAGGATCAATAGAGTGTCCTTACCTTTTTTATAAAAGCATGTTCAAACATATTCTCACTAATAAATGGTAGCTAAATGATAGGTACTTACCTGCACAAAGAGATAAACGACAAGAAGGGAGGAAGGTGGGATTGGACTGAGGGATCAAAACTTACCTATTGGGTATAATGAACACTGTCCTGGTGATAAGCACACTGACAGCCCTGACTTCAGCATTACACAATGTATCCATGCAACAAAAACATTTGTACCTCCTTAATATTTTGAAATGAAAAAAACACACAAACAAAAGAAGAGCAGAAGTTTTAAACTTCCCATGATTTTCTGATACTACAACGTTAAGAATGAATGCAACGCATGCCCTAGGGCTTCCAAAAGGAATTTAAAGGCAGTTTGATTTAAGACAGAGCTCATATGTGTTGGGTAGAAGTAGAGCCAGACAAGTTCTGTTTGGTAACTGTTTTTTTATGACCTGTATTAAGTTGAGGTAGAGTAGTTGACAACTCCAAAATTTAAATGACTTAGCACAGTTAAAATTTATTTTTCACTGAATTTAGAGTCTAATGGGTCCATGGGGGTTGAGAGGGTTTGGGGTGAGATTCTGCATCATGTAAGCATTGAGGGTTCTAGGGTCCATCAATCTGGAGATTCAATCTTCTGTGTAACCAGACGATGGGCCAAGAAAAAGAAAAGGCCCACCTGTTCTTTCATTGCCTTGGCCTGTAGGTGACCCACTTCATTCCAATCATATTCTGTTAGTGAGAATTCATCACATAGACTCACATGCAAAGGGCTGGAATATAGTCTAGTGATATACCCAGAAAAGAGGGGGACAAAATATTGGTAAGTACTCCCATCTTGCTATATGGCCTTACTTAGACCCAGGGCCAGCCGCGTAATTTAAGTGACCCAGTGCAAATGAAAATGCAAGGCTTCTTTTTCAAAAAGAAGGAAAATGAGAATAATGATGCCTTTGTCCTAAGGTGTTTAGAATACATTTTATACTAAAAATATAAAACGTACCGAAATACAAAATATTCTCCTTTCTTTCACCAAGGCCAGTGTGGAAATCAACATCTGGGGAGCTTGGAGCTCTTTACAACAAACCTCCGTTAAAGAGGTATAATAAAATCTATATCGTGTATGTTTGTCTGGGTGCATATTGTTGTGGTTATTGTTGTTTGTCCTCTTAGACCATTTTCTGTTTATTTCTATTGACTTGAAAAGGTTATGTGCCCACTTTACTGGAATGGTGGTCTCGACATTGTTGGGATCCCCAAAGCCAGACTGTACAATTTCTTAACTCAGAGTATTTAGCCAATTGACTATAGCATCTGCCTTGGAGATGGCAAAGTCCCTGTGGTTAGCACAAGTTCCTTTTAAAGACCAAAACAGTGTATAAGAAGGGACTAGTTCAAAGCTAAGGAGAAAAGAAATATATGATCAGAAATCAATTCTACAATCTGTAGTCAACAAGTCTCAGTAGATATATCAGCATCATATAAGGAAAGTAGAGGGAAGAGTTAAAATGCTCTCTTTGACCCTCTCACCCTGACCAAACGTCATAGCCAGAAGACAGAAAAGTTTAAAATTTTCTCTGAGAAGTGCTATCCTTATTAGCAGAGTGGTTTTCATAATACACATTGGATGCACATTGGAACCACCTGGAAAACTTTAGCATACACTGAGCTGAGCCTCAGCCCTAATTCTGATTTAATTACCATAGACTTGAATGGGCATGGGGATTTTTATAAGTGCCCAGTGATTATAATTTGCCTGTAAGCTTGGAAACCACTGCTGAGGGATTGTTCTTTCTTTATTGTATTTTGACTTCAGCCAAGAGGCAGAGCCAAGTCTATTCACTCGTGAGACTGGCCAACATTGAACAGACCTTGGCAGTACGTGAAAGATGCATTCTCATCATCATTGTCCTCATTATCACACTCTCTGGGCTTACTTACTTTTCTGGGGTCTGGTCTTGGGATTCTCTACTTCCTCTAGTACCTATTGTTCTTTATGTGTTATCTCCCCAAGGAGTAACTCTACTTCACTCTTTTCCTGCTGAAATTTTTTCAGTGACTTGAGTCTCAGTGAATGAGACTCTTAAGCAAGGAAAAAGTATTTGACCGTGGACTGACAGTACTGAATCTGCACATACATAACTTTGTTTCCCTTTGTGAATGGACCTTGCCCTGACCCTAACAACTACTTTTGCCTGTAGTCACTAAAGGAAGAGATAAATCCCTGTCTTGCTAAAATCTGTTAATGGATTTTAAAAGGGGCTGAATAACAATAATAATAATAAAACCAACTCATTGGAACTATGGATGAAAGATTAACAGTGGTTCTCAACTCTAGCTGCACATTGGCATCACCTAAGAAGGTTAGAAAACTACTTATGTCAAGGTATCACTTCCACAAGTTCTGATTTAATTTAATGTCTCCAGGTCCAGAGATGGGGCTTTTTATAGGCTCTCCAAATGATTCCAATAGGGGCTAAGTTGGAGAACCACTGCTCTAATGAGACACTAGATTAACATGAAGAGATTTAGTTTTAAAATGATAATTATGGTAGGAGGAAGTCAGGAACAACTGATGTGACATATGAGTATTTAGCATGAGAAAGCAATATTGCTAGGCAATGATATAATGCAGAGAAAGGACACTAGGTTGATTGAGAAGAGAAAACAAAAGCCAGAGAGGAAAGACACATATTGTCAGACATGACAGGGAATATTTCACTCCTAAATTGTGTGGTTTGTGGGGCATTGGGAAAAGTCCCCAATAGATGCCTTTCCAACTGAATATCCAAACTCACCAATCCAGAAATTAATTAATTAATTAGTTTTATGGCTGAGATGATATTGAAATAAGTATGATTTTGGAAGGGTTATGCTTTTAGCTGTTATTATTCATTTATACATCTTCGTGAATGATGTTTTCAAGACAAAGGGATTCTGTGGGGAAAGATGGAGAAGAGAAGCTTCTGGTTCCTCATGCGTTCTTTGTTTATTTTTAGAAAGGGGGATAAATTAGACAAAGGGGTCTAAAACTAACACACACACACACAGACATGATATAAATGATGCAGAAGTTCTTTGGTTAGGATAGCACATAGTAAATTTTCAGTTAATTGTCTAAATCAATGCACAATGTATTTTAATTATTCAATAAAACAGTTTCCAAAGTAGCATTCAGTCACTTTCTAGCCCTTTACTATTTTATTTCTTCATAAAATTTATCAATATTAGATATTACTCATTTACTTCCCATCTCTATAGTATCTTTTATTCCTGAAATACCTGGAGAAGCAAAGAAAAGTAACTCTTGGTTAAACAGGTTACCATTTTTCTTCCTAATAAGGAAGCTATGACTTTGTGTGAAGAGCATCAGGTGTGTTCATACTATCATTTCATGACTTGAGGTATGTCAGCTGCTAAACCTCAATTGGGAAACAAAGTTTTATTTCTTTCCATTTGGTGCCTGCCCTAGTAATTATTGGTTGGAAACTTAGTTTCTCTTTGAAAATTTTCCCCAAACTTGCCCATCTAACTCTTCAACTTTGCCTTGAATACCTTTCCAATATTTTAGGTGCCTTAAGCTTACCCAGTTCCTACAAAATTGTCTTCAAACTGGTTGAAGTGTAAGTCCAAAAGAGCTGTTAACTGAGATAAGAAAGATTCTATTCCTTAATAGGCATTTAAATGTTATGAACTGTTCTAAAAGAATTGTACTATATTAGAAATCACTGAAGCTTTGCTTTTGTAGTGGAAACTGAAGCATTATTCTGAGTATGTTATGTGAAATATTTGGGTATCTTTTCTGTGTACCCCTAAGGTATACCATGTAGGTGGCCAGGCCTTTCTTTGTTCACTCATAAAAGCAACTCAGTTTTCCTCTCCCGGATTACTGTTGATCATTTTATACCGAGTCTCTAGTTCTCTTGATCAATTCTAAAGTTCATCTCTCTTTCTAACTTGGTTATTTATTTTCTTAGAATGTGTCTGGCCATTTAAAAAGGAAAACTTAGATGAAGTCATGCTTTATCTACTTGAAGATGGAGGGGTTTTCAGTAAGATGGAAAATTTTTAAGGAGTTAAATTAAGGAAGAACATATCTGCAAAGAGAGCATTGTAGACAGATTGTGGACCAGTTCCAAAGCTTTTTGCCTGTAGAAAGGCTCATGCACAGACAACAATGGGTCTCTATGTCTGTTCAGATGTATGTACAATAGTATTATAATCCTTAATAACCAATGTGGTTAAAAAAATTAATTCTGAATGAAACAGTCATCAGGCAATTAATTATTTTAATGACATCAATGACATATAGCTTTTATTATGTGAAAGGCATTATTCTAAATGTTTTACATCTATTAATTTACTTTATCTGGATATTAATTTTATAAAATAAGTAGCAGTATTTTTCTTCATTTTACATATGAGGAAAAATATGTAAGCAGAGAGGTTAAATAACTTACCCAAAGTCCCAGAGCTAGAAAGTAGGACAACTAATATTCTAACATAGGTAGTTAAAGCTGTGCTTTTTAAAGATAAATCAGTGTGATTGCCCTCAATTTTAATAAGTTATATGTGTTTGAATGTGTAGATGAGATCTCTAATGTGTCAAGCATATTGTACAATTAAGTAAAATTAAATCCAAAGCATATGGATTTCTACAGACTTTATTACAATCAAACATTTAAAAATATTTTTGTAGTAGGGTTGTTATATACATTGAACATTTTTGATAAATTGAATAAAAATATCATATTTCAAGCCTTTACATTGGTTTACCCACTAAGTGTCCTACTAGATACCAGTCAAATTTATCGGAAAATTATGATCAAAAAGAATTTAGAGAAAGTGACAAATGGTGTTTCACTGTGCCTGCTAGGTATGTAGCTACTCAAGAATTTGTCTAAGGATCAGTCCCTATGGGAAGGAGATGGGATTTCAATGTGAGAATTAAAATCTAGAACCTAGTTCCAAGATAAGAAGCCTAGAAAGCATTCCAGAGTGGAGGTTAGTCCTCAGTAGCAGCCATTTTCAGCTGCAGGATCCTTGCCAAATCAAGTCAGCAGCAGTGATCAACAAACAAAGTAAAATCTATCTGGGCTGAACTAATTTGTTATACTAATATGCCATTATCTAAATTTACTAGGAAAGCAGGCCTTCATTTTATTCAACTCGGGCACTTAGAATGGTGACACCTGACTTAAACAGAAGTCAATCATAAGCATACCCAGCTGTCTGAAACAAAGAAAATCCTGGAGAAAAAAAGGAACACAATCGTCCAAGCAGCCAAAATGATGTCTAGGTACTAACGTGCCACTGAAGATTTAGTAAGGGCTTGGATCAGATTCAATTGAATTTCATCAACATAAATAAAATGAGTTTTCTGCTTGTCTGTTACTATAGTGCATGAAATCAGCACGATGAAATTTTGCCAACATTAGAGATTGTTTGAGATGGCACAATGAAAAGAACAGGTTTTGTGCTAGGCAGAATATCCCTCCTCCCCCAAGATGTCCACACCTAAATCCCCAGAAACCGTGAATATATTACCTCACGTGGCAAAGTAGAGTCAACGTAGAAGATGTAATTAAGGTGGCTAATTTATCATGATTTATCCAGCTGGGCCCAAGGTAATTGGTTGTTAGAGAGTCTTTAAAAGGGAGGCAGACGAGGGGTGTCAGGTGGTCAGAGAGTGAGAAGGAGATTTGCTGACTTGGAAGATGGAAGAGGCTCATGAACGGAGGAATTTGTACAGTCTCCGGAAGATGGAAAGGTAAGGGAAGAGACTCCCCTAGAGCCTTCAGAAAGGAACCCAGTGCTGTCCACATCTTGATTTTAGTCCAGTGAGACTCATTTCAGGCTTCAAACCTACAGAACTTTAAGCAATCCATTTGTTGTAATTTAGTGCAGCAGTGATAGGAAACTATTGATGATGCAGGTTATTGGGTGTGTGAAAAATTGACTTTGGGGGACTTGATGAGGAATCCCCACCAAAAGAGGTAAGCAGCCAACATTTCAAGTTTGATTGTTGTGCTTTTTATCTTCCTGTTTGCTCTGGGATCCGTTTCTCATCCTCTCCCTGCTCCACTCAGTGGGGCAAGGTGGGTAACTCTGCAGGCTTAATTTCTCAGCTGGTTTCCTGCCGGGTTAAGCCAATGAGGCAGCGGTTTGCTCATTTCCTTGTGAGGGCAGAAGGAAGGGAGAAGACAGAACATCTCTTCCCGATTCTTCCTGCCTCCGCTGGTATCTCTGGGGGTGACATGATTCTTCTTTGTGCTTCAGCCACAAGTATGCAGTGATGCATTGCGGGTTGACCAACCTTTGTGTGGTTCCATCTTGCACATCGTCCCTAGTCTTGGTTTTAGCTCCTGTTGGATAACCTCAGGTATGCAGCTCCAGAAACACATTCTCTTCCCATTGTCTTTCAGTCCTTTCAGCTGTTGCTTATTATTGAGAAGCCTCGTTCTCCCTGGGTAGTCTTCTCAGCTTTCCCATCAGCTGTGTAACCAAATATTTTGATTAAATTTGCTCTGTTTGGAATACCTGGGGAGCTTTTGTCTTCCCCCCTGGAAACTGAAATGGGTAATAAGTTGCCTGGCAGTATGAGATTGTTTAGGTAACTTTAGATACAAGACTAACGGCAATAGTTTTTGGTGAGGAAGATTACGTTTTGGATGACTACCAGGCACAGGAACCATGGACGTGAGTCAGGGAACAGTACCCGATATAACGTGATAAAGATGAGGTGGATGCTGCTGCTGCCCATTACGGCGATGATACCAATATTAACCATTATGAAAGGATTAAAGAAGTAGAAAAGTACTATTGAATGGTGGTTTTGAACAGAGCCTTTATCAAAATAAGTTGTACCTGGGTAGGCTGTGTGCTATTTAGTAGCTATGACCTTTGCCTAGGCCACTTCATTGCTCTGTCTTGGTTGCTGCATCTATAATATGAGAATGATAGGAATATGTGCATAAGGGGACATATTTGGGGAGAAAATTAAATGAGATATATAGAAAAAGCTGATAAATTGGTATATATGAAGCACTCGATAAATGCCAACAGTAATGCTGATTTTTAGATTGAAGCCCAGTATTAATAAAGAATTCTCCCCTTTCTGAAGATAGTCACTCACTTTTTAAAAGACTAAATCCTCTAACCATAATCTAGGATTCACCTTTTTACAGTTCTTTTTACTTATGCTTGTACGCTGCTCAGCTACCATAAGGAACTCCAAATATTCCCTTTTCCTAGCTCTTGGGTAGCCATACTCCATCTGCCTGATGTATTTCACTTTGTAAATCCAGACCTTAGGCTCCTCATGCCACCTGTTACCACATATTCTTAATACTAAGCTCTGTTTACCTGTTTGGACATTTTCCAGTTATTTGATGCCAGGCTGCTTCTATGCCAGGGAAATACTGCTTGCCTCATTTAACCCTTCTGTGCCCACCTATAGAAGAAGAAACAATAGGAGCCACTTCACACATTACTTGAGAGCACTTTTATGTGCTTGAAGATGATGACAATCTGCATTTAGCATAAAAAGAAAGATACTTCTCCCTGACATTTGAGATTACTGAACAAATTGTTGTTCCCCTTTTCTATGAAACAATGACTAAAGCCATTTTCTGAAAATGAGTATTGTTAATAATTGGATCATTAACCTTTACAATGTCAATGTGTTCTCCGTATCAAATTCAGTTAAATGACTGCCAGAGGTAGCAGTGAAGGGAACATTTCACATAGATGAACATATTAATGCTTTATTTAGTTCTAAATGCACTGTGAAGGATTTAGGTGAGAGCTAATCTATGTTAAGAAAGCAAACTACCAGAAAGAATAATTTCACAGCAAGAAAGTAGAAACTTGACAGATAAAATGTAGCCTGCCTTCTAATCTTTCACAATTCTTTGTTCCCAAGTTTTCATTGTATCTTACATTTTGTTTTCTTTCTTTCTATAGAGAACACACACTAACTAAACTGCATACAAAATAGAGAAAGAAAAGATTACCAGGTGTGTGTATGATGTGTGTGTGCGAGCACACGTGTGTGTACACCCCAAAGCTCATTTGTGTAAGTAGCATCTCTTCCATTCTGGCTAGAAGTAATTTGTCTCTTCATACCTTCCACTTGTAGGCAGGCACTGCTTGTTTCATGACTCAGAATCACATTTTACCTTTTTTCTTGTTCTGATGTTCCGCTTGTTCAGATCATGTTGGAGTTCATGAGTTTTAAGTTTAAGAATGTTTTATATTAGTATTATAAGAACAAATTGTTTCTTGCATTAGCTCCTTACATTTAAATTTTATCAGAATAATTATAACTTCTGTAAACTTCAATTTTACCAAAACGGTTCAGGTTGAAAAATCAATTAACAATATGTTTACTAAGTATCTAGTGTGTCGCTAGTTTCCTATTAGTACATGAACAGCTTATTAGGAAAAGTCAGTCCAATATGTGTTAAAGCTGCTCTGAACATGGAAAAAAATATTCTATATTGGCAAACCAGCCACACTCACAGAAGGCAACTAGTGAACAATTGGGTAATATTGAGTTCAGACATACCATACAGTGTAAGTTGTCAGTCATATAGAACAGTCTCAACATGTCTCCAGGTGAGAGACTCTTAAGTGGATATAATAAGATTACAGATGCCCATGACTTTCCTCTGTCTCAAGAAAGAACAGAAATTATCTTTTATAAGGGATAATTTGAATCAGATTAAATTATATAATGATAAGTCATTTGCACAGTTTTGTGTTTTAACTAATATTATTATAGTAACAGCTTCTGTCATGCCTGCAAACATTTCTTGACACTTGGTACATCTCATACCCTCACTGAAAATCTCTGCTTCAGTATTCAACAAACACCAAGACTTAGAGGATTGGGATCTTTGAGGGTTCTGACATTTGCTATTTCAGGACTCAATCATCAAGGCCTTTCACTTTGTGAATACCGTCAATCAACTCCGATTTCTTCTGCCACATGCATATCACTGATGTTAGGCTGCTTCTACCCAATGCCAGATCAACCAGTCAGCTTCATCACGTGAATAAAAATGTCTGTCAAACCAATCATTTCGAGCCATCTAGACACAACAACTTACTGAATAAATTAATATTTCACTCTTCAAAACACTGCACTGGTGTCATAAAGACAAAGGCTTTGATTATGTCTTGGTTTGAATATCTCTTGATACAAGACTATACTTCCAGACACATTGTGTGGACAATTTGTCTTCAGTTTATATCACTTCATATTTTGTGCCCCATTGACCTTCTGTGAGGACACTGGGGCTCCGATTATTTTTTCTTTAAAATACGATCTCAAAATTAATCCTCCTTGCAAAAAACAGTTAAATTATACTGGTCAGGATATGTACTGTCAAGGTATGGCTTCTTAGTATGGCTTCTGCATGATACATTTCAATAAGTGCCTTAATTTTAAAATTATGCTTCATGTCACACTAGAGGAGGTAGTTTAGAAGACTGAGTAGCCTGTCTGTTGGCCCTGAAATGACTCTATAAAGAGAGCAGCTGATCTCACCTAAATTGAAAATTTTTTGTTCTAGTAGGCTTATGTGATCTTATTTACAATTCTGAGCATTTCCTCAGTTGAGCCTCCACAGTGCTCTAAGCTTAGGAGTGCAAGTAGGCCTGTGGAGAGGGAAAACAAAGGCTTGAAAAAAATTATATGATTGTCAATGTCTGACTATCTAGTTAGTAACTGAACTGGGGCTGGAAAGCAAACACTGTGGCCTCTAGCACAGATTTATTTCAATTATTTGAAACTTTCTACATCACTTTAGAAATGAGTTGGAACATAAAGGTATAGTTATATGAACAAGTTTAAGTAAGGTGATCATACATCTTGATTTGCCTAGGACAAGTCCAATTTATGTCATTGTCTAGTAATTAATATCTTTCATTTGCAAAAGTGTCAGTGTTTGGCTGTTAAAGTATACATTGTCCTAGCTTTAAGATTTTTTAAGAGATTTTTCTTTGACAATGAGGTCTTAGTGCTTTCAAAAAAATTCCTACCATAATATTTTCACCAAATATTTACCTAGCGCGAATCCTAGCTTTATCTTTCATTTATTCTTAAAGTATTTGACCTCAGATTCCCTTGTGATTTCTGAATGTTACACTTCCCATCTTGGACTCAGAATGTACAGTTGTGACAAAATGGTATCTATTCCTGGACATGATCCTGCTTTTGTTTTGGTGTTTAAGTTCTGTCATTCTCTGTCAGTCCTTTTGGCTTTGAAACTCTTCTCTATCTCAGGGTTTGGTTTACTTTGTAATCATTCAACATTGATAGCTGGAAACATCCTTTCACTATTATGATGTAAATTAGTATGCTATTCTATTTTTCTGACTCTTACATTACTGTGAGGAAAATTTCTAATCCTCTGAAATACTCTACCACTTTCTACAGGTATGGCCTCAATTCTGAGGCTTCATGATTTAGTCTGGTGAGAGCAATAGTCTAGTCCACAAAATTGACTACGTGCAGTGGCTGAGGGGTTTTTGTGCATCAATATTTGTGATCAAAATGCTGCCAGCTTTCCCGTTAGACTCCATTGGTCCATTTGGAAATTAAAAAGGAAATAATAATAAACCAAGCCCTCTCCCAAATTTTGACCTCTATACTGCACACATTGTACCTTTATACCATCTTTTCCAGGATCTGCAGGATGCCTTCTTGATCAACTTTAAAAGAAGCTAGAAATTAGCAAAGTAAATAAATGTGTGGTATCTGAAGCCCCACTGTTTTAGCCCAAATTGCATCTCTAATATTAACTATGGAGTCTGCAATACATTACTGAATGTTCCTATGTCTCAGTATCTTCATCTGTAAAATGTAGATTGTTAGAATAAATTATGTCATAAGGTTATTATGAAAATTGAATGAGTTATAATATATGAAGCACAATATATACTACTTATTAATACTTCCATTTAAAAGGCCAGTAGTAGTAAAGGCTAGAAGAAAACTGTTCATATGAAGTAATGTTGGATGAGAAGACATAAAATATCCTTGATTCAAGTCTGTGAGTAGCAGAGCAATAGTCTGCATATTTCTGCATTAGCTCCACCAAAATGGACACCCACTCAAATTAGCTCAAGTAAAAGTAGTATTACAAAAACACAGGGAATTCTGCGGTAAGCAAGGATGGTAAACCCATGTGTCATAGAAAATGGGGAGCTATCTGGCAACTATTTTCGCTGTGCTTTCAAGCATAGAGACTTTCTGAATATTTACTCCTCCTTTCAGCATGCTTTCCTTTTTTGCCTCTATGCAGGACTCTCGACTTGCATATCATGTTAAATCTCCACAATACTCATTCTGGACTTACCTCTAATTATCTTGGAGTTTAACTTCTAGATCTAGCAACTAAATTATTCAATTTGTTCAGGGTTCTATATCTAAACTCCCTGGAAAGAGGTTTAAATTGATACATTGTTTTTATTTATTTTTCCTGTCTTCTAACTATGTATTGGTTTTCCCCCAGGTCAAGTGTAACATCTGATCAACTTACTATGACAAAAGGATTGATTCATACTCTACTAATATTCATATGGTGTGTTGAAATAGGGAATTCCAAAGAAAAGGAATGTGAACTGTATAAGTATACCAGCTTAGGTCTTTTAATTACCAAAGTCAATGACCTCTTTTCATTCTTCTTTCTTCTCAAATTCTCGATAAAATTAATACCATTAATCCCCTTTTCTTTCTAAGGTCTGTTAAAATGTACCATAAATATTAACTTCAAGTACTTCCCTCGTTTTCTTCCAGGCATTACTTTCTTGGATTTCGACCTATTCTACCCCTAGTAAGAGCAATACCATTCTCAGGTTTATCTGCTGACTCAATATGGGTAATTCTAACAACCTTCCTCCCACTCCTAACTTTTCTCTAAAAACCAAGTCAACTGCCCATTTATTCACTGTCAAGTTTCATTGAACATATTCTCCGAAATGTTTCTTAGATGATTCAACTTTACTACATAAAAAACTATATGTATTATTTCCAACTTAGTTTTTGTATTATTTCCAACTTAGTTTTTGTTTCTTATTGAATGAGGTAAAGAGAGTAGGATCTTAAATTCCTGAAACCTAAAAGTTTCCCAAAGATATTATAGATGACATTGATGGGCAGTAAGTTTCACAGTTAACCATGTAGATTCTACAGCCAAATTTTCCTGCTTATAATCTCAACTCTTCCACTTGCTGGATTCTCTTAGGTAGAACATAATTTTTCAGTTGCTAAATTTTCCCCCGGTCAAATATAAATAACTATAGGAACTACTTATAGGCTTATTGTGAGGATTGATCAGTATATATCATCTGCTAAGGTTCCTATTTGTATTGTAATGAATTTGTTTCTATAGGTTTGGTAAATAGGGAAGTTGTGTTGAGTCATATGATTTTTTTCCCAGTACTTTTATATTTTGTATTAATATGTAATAGTAGCTTAATGAAAAATGCGCTAGTAGAGCTGAGCACAGCAAGCTGTACAAGAACTCAAGATTAAACATAAATATACTACAGTTTTGCCTCCTGTATCAATTTGACCAAAAGCTTTGTCTTAGAAGTTTTTAATTCTCCCTAATCTCAATACGTTTGCCTTGTCTTCATAATTTAGCAGACTCAACCCTACTGTTCACCCACTTTCATCAAGCTACATTCACCTTTTTTTAAAAAAGAGAAAATCCTATATTTTCTGTAGGTTTTTTGTTGTTGTTGTTGTTAAGAACTTAAAATATCTTTCTTACTGTTCTTGGGTATTTGAGGGTTGTTAATTTTTTTTTTTTTTTAGTGCACTGGTTACAAAGTTGAAAAGTTTAAGTGATGTATTCCTACTGTATTCTCCCCACTGCCACCCCCTCATGGACTCTGTTATATTTGTACAAAAGTTTGCACATGATTTTCAGGAATGCAAACACCTGTACAGATGAAGTTTTAAAACAGGATTTGGACTACTGAATAGGAAATTTCTACTTTGTAAATAGCTAGGATTTGGGCCTAAAATATGATTTGTTTTATTAAACACCATGATGGGCCATATTTTCTCTAAACAGAATGTTTTTACCTAGATTACCTGCAGGGCAATATCCTTCTTGCCCTCTTTCTTCTTCACTTTTATAAGACGTTAGCAAACTAATGGTCAAGGGAAAATCCATAGGCATAAAATAAACTCAAAGAAATATAGAAAGGACTTTTTCCTAAAACTTAGAGCATATTTGCACGATTTTCAGGAATGCAAACACCTGTACAGATGAAGTTTTAAAACAGGATTTGGACTACTGAATAGGAAATTTCTACTTTGTAAATAGCTAGGATTTGGGCCTAAAATATGATTTGTCTTATTAAACACCATGATGGGCCATATTTTCTCCAAACAGAATGTTTTTACCTAGATTACCTGCAGGGCAATATCCTTCTTGC
>CM052437.1:57444506-57466456 GCA_028533085.1 Varecia variegata
TAATGGCTAAGAATTTCCCAATTAATGATAAATACAGAACCGTAAATCCTGGAAGCACAAAGAACACCAAACAGAATAAATACACATGAAGAGTTAATCTTAATCATTTCATATTCAAATAAAAGAATATCAAAGACAAAGAAAAAATCTTGAAAACAGCTCAGAGAGTGGGATATCTCACCTAGAGATGAACAAGGATAAGAATTAGAGCTGACTTTTCTTCAGAAACCATGCAAGCAAGAAGGATGTGATAAAATATTCAAAGAGATAAAATGAAAAAAGGAACCCATCAACCTAGAATTCTATATCCATTGAAAATATTCTTCAAAAGTGAAGAATAAATTATAACTTTGTCAGACAAAAACTGAAAAAAATTATTGCCAGCAAACATGTCCTGTAAGAAATGTTTAAAGAAGTTCTTTACAGGGAAAGAAAATTATATAGATCAGAAACTCAAATATACATAAATGAAGACTATCAGAGAAGCAATAAATAAAGGTAATTAATTTTTTCATTCTAAATTGATGTAATGGATAATTATTCACAGTAATGGAAATAATGTATTAGGTGATTGTATCATATGATGGATAAGTGAAAGGAATGACAGTGATGGGATTTGGGATGTACTACCCCAAAATATGGAACTATAGAATTGTGGAAATAGCAGGAGCATGAAGGTCACTCTCACCTTCTCCCATTCCTCTCTCCTGAAGTAGGTCATAAAACCTAAGAACCATTCTCTAACTTTATCTTGAAGCAGTTCATCAGACCCTCATTTGATAAGTGGTCTCCCTATACCTAGAGCCAAGGAGTCAAAGACACAGAGGCCCTAAGAAGAATCTGAACAAACACGCCTTGCTAAGTTGCTCCCCATTTATTACCATTTGATCCTACCCTTTTGTCTTCCATTGATTTCTCCATGACCGTCCACTTTTTATCAAAGTTAAGCATAAAAATATACAAGCTTACCTGTTTCTCTGGATCTGCATTTCCTTATGAAGGCTCCTGTGTTACATAAAACTTACATTAAATAAATTTGTATCCTTTCCTCTTGTTAATCTGTCTTGTGATAGTGTCCTGAGCCATGAACCTAGGGATGAATGAGGAAAATAAATCTTCCTTCCCCTACCATAGCAATGTTGTAAGTGATGGGTGAGAAGAATTGAGATAGCGTTGTTAGAAAGTACCTGCATTGCCTTGAAAGTGAAATAGTGTTATTTGACTGTGGACTTAGGTTAGTTGTAAATCTACGTTGCAAAGTCCAGGACAATCACTAAAATATGTGTGTGCATAAATATATTCATATATGTGTATATATTTTGATATGCTAATGTGTGAGAAAAATTATATACAGTGTGATAAAATATTAGTTAAAATTCTTAAAACTGTAGAAGGAGAAAAAAAACAAGTTTGAGGAATAGAAAAGTTATTTTTACAAACATGGTGGATACAATGCAAGTATACAACTAATCACTTTTAATATGAATTGTTTAAATGTACCACTTAAAAGAGAGATTTTCAGTGTGAATTAAAAGAATACCCAACTATATCTTGTCTACAAGTAACAGAAATCTATAAATACGAATATAGGTTAAACTAAAGAGATGGCAAAAAATATAACATGCTAACACTAATTAAAAGAAAGCTGGAGTGGTTATACTAAAAACAAAGCAGATTTCCAAAGAAGTAAAATAACCAGAGATCAGAAGGACATCAAATAATAACAAAGGAGTATATTTTTCTAGAAAATGGCAATCTTTAATATGTTTGCACTTAAAAAGAGAATGTCAAAATACATGGAACAAAAACAGAACTGCAAGGAGAATTAATACAAATCCAATATTATAGTTGAAAACTTTAACACCCTTCTTTCAATAACTGATAAAGAAGGCAGAAAAAATCAGTAAGCATGTACTTGACTTGAACAACACTATCGGTCAATTCCATCTAATTGACATTAATAGATTACTCTACGTAACAACCGCAAAATGCACATTCTTCTCAAACTTACACAGAACATCCATTAAGATACACCACATTCTAGGCCATAAAACACATTTTAACAGACTTACAACAATAAAAATTATACAAAATATGTTCTCAGACCACAGCAGAATTGAAATAGACATGACAACAAGACAATAGCTGAACAAATTAAAAATTTGTGTAGATTAAACAACATACTACTGAATAATAAATGGGTCAAAGAAGAAGTCTCAAGAGAAATTTAAAACAAGATTTAAATGAAATAAATATAAAAATACAACCTATCAAAATCTACTGTATATAGCAAATTCAGTGTTTGGAGGGAAAATTTATAGCATCAAATGCATATATTAGAATATAGGATAGCTATAAAAGCAATATTCTAAGCACTCAACTTAGTAAACTAGAGAAAGAAGCAATTTAAGCATAAATCAAGCAGCAGGAAAAAAAGTAAAAATTAGAGCAAAATCAATAAAATCAAAAATAATGGAAAAAAATCAACAAAACTGTAAGGTTTTTTGGAGTAGCCGGAGCCAGAGAAAGAAAGACGAGCAGAGTTGAAAGGGATAAGTAAAGAGGCTTTATTGGGGCGCTCCTGGGTTGGGGTAACGAGTCCCTAGAGAGAGAGAGAGGGACCCAAGCGAGCCTCCCAGTCCCACGAGTGGAACTCGAGAAGCCGCCCCGCCCAGAAGTCTGAGTGGGTTTACATACGTTTTTAAGGTTGGAGGATAGGAGCTTCTTCGGCCAGGAGATGTTGGCGCGAGGAGTAAGGAATGTCTTTGTTTCAGTTTTGGGGTGGGTATTGAGGAATAGGAGGGGCCTCTTCTTTTTTCATTAGGGAAAGGAGGGGTACCTGCCACCAGCCTTACAAAAACCAAAAGCTATTTCTTTGTAAAGGTCAACAAAGTTAATAAACCTCTATACAGGCTCACTAAAAACTAGAGAAGACATAGCTAATATTATACATGAAGGAGAGGGCCTCTCTACTGACAGTTTGAAAAACACAAAACTATTTACATGTATAACCATCAGTGGTTGCCAGAGGATCAGTGGAGGGGTGGGTAAAGGGTTAAATAGTAAACCACAGGTGACTTTGTATGCTGATGAAATTGTACTGTATAATACTGTGAAGGTGAATATAAGATATTAAGCATATGTCAAAACCTGTAGAACTTTATACACAAAGTATATCTTAATATATGAAATTTTAAAAAATCATTTAAGAGGTTAGATAATCCCACAAGGTAATGAACAATGTGATTAAAGAATCTAAGCATGTTACAAATGTATGAAACAACTACACTGAAGGGTAATAGGAATAAGAGACTGACCTAAATAACTTTGCAAATGAATGGAGTCTGCAAGATTAGATGGAACTACATGTAAGCAATGTTCTCTAGCTGACAAAATTATTTTCCATGGGGATATGGGCTAGCAATTTTGTAGCCATTATATATGCCTACTGGAATTTGACAATTTAAGTCAATGGATGATGGAGGCCATATTTCTTATAGTTGAACTGGGATTTTACAGATATACAAAGGGAAGAGGCTACAGTGATCCCTATGGTGATGGAATAGAGTTGGAAACATTGGTATGAACTCATATTTAGCTTAATATAGATATAGATGGGTACATACGGAAATATTTGTATACATTTGTACAAACATGAGTGAATGTACACACATCATACATATCCTCGCTGTATCACCTGACAGGAACTATAACCTATGACACCTCAGTAGTAATGAGCACACCTAGCACTCAGATTTGCGTTTCTACTTCATTCTCCAATGAAAGTAACCATGATTCCTTGGAGAAATGGCTGATACTAGAATTGAGGAAGGGCATATACAAAGTGAAACTAGAGCATTTTGTAGTGCCAGAAAATAAGGAAGTGCTTGCATTGATGGGAGTATGTCAAAGAGATACAACACCCAATTAAAAATGTTCCCAATGCCCAAATGTAAAATAATTTGAGAATGAAATAAATTAGATTGGATTATATGCCAATGTAATTAAACCCAAATGTACAAAATAAATATTCATGAATCCATATTGATAAAAATAAATGATCAAATTAATTAAGAAGAGGAAAATCTGCTATGAAGAATAATTATAAATAATTTACACATATAATCCACTCTGAAGGAGAGAGACCATAATTCCTCACACTGGGCTATGCATAGTATCTTTCTTCCAATGAGTAGAGGTTGGAAAGGGAGGAAAAAAGAAAAACTGTAGAAAACTCACAACACTACCTCAGCCAGCTGATCAAGGTCAACATTAACAGTGATAAATCATGTTGATAGTACATACCCTTAGTCTACATAATATAATAAAATGGCACTTTACCTCTGTGATCTTACTCTCAAACCCCACATCTCCTGTCTATTCATGAGAGAAACATAAAATTCTAATGAAAGGGCATTCTGCAAACTATCTGACCAGTACTCTTTAAAACTTTCAAAAACAAGGAAAATTGGAGAAAATGTCACAGCCCAGAGCATCCTAAGGACACATAATAATTACATGGAATGTGGTATCTTGGATGAGATCCTGAAACCAAAATAAGTCATTATGTAAAAACTAATAAAATTTGAATACTAGGGGTTTTAGTTAATAACAGTGGGTCAATTTTCATTCATTAGTTGTAACAAGAAGTGTAAGACAGGTACCATACTAATGTAAGATGTTTGCTTTTTGAAAAGAGAGGAATGTTGGGGACAGTACAGGGGAATTCATAAGCTCACTAGGTACAGACATGGACAAGTGTCACACTAGACAGAGAGCATTGTTCATTATTAACTTGTTCCTGCTAATATAACATACCTTTTCCTTGATCTTAATACACAACAAGATGCCTCTTAAAGACTTGTAGCAGTACTGTTGGGTTTTACAGTTGTAAACAGTCTAAGTAGGACAATTGTTTCTAAGACTTTCCTCTGAAATCATATCATGTTTTTAAACCAGGTTTCTGAAAGTGGATACTTGCACACAGCTGTATGAGTCATCCATGTGATACTTGTTAAAAGGCAAATTCCTTGGCCATCCCACAGTTTTCTTGAATCAGAATCTCCATGGGTCCTTTTTTAAACCACTGGATATCATCCTAGGACGTACATTGGAGTCATCCACCAAGATTTAAAAATAACCATGTCTGGGTCTCACCCCAACAGTGTCTGGAGTGTGGCCTGGGTATTGCATTGTTTAAAACACTTCACAGATGATAATAATGTGCAGCTAGGATTAAGACCACTTTTCAAAACATCTCTCCAAATGGTTCTCAGGCATATAGTTCAGAAACTACTGCTTTTAACCAATTACTAGACTGCCTTTCTGAATCAGGTAATCTTTTTTTTTTTTTGATAAAAAAACTGAAGAAGCTCTTTAATTACTGATACAGAAATATTTTCAAGGTATATTAAGTTTTAAAAAGTACGGTGATACTGTGTGCATAGTTTGTATAAAGATGAGGGAAAATGAAAGTATTTATTCCCATTTGCTGACTTCTTTACAAAGGACATATGCAAACACTTATAACAAAAGGGGTTACCTCATCTTGGTGGATGTTGCGAATGGCAAAGATGGGAAAGAGTGAGCAGGAGTGCAATTTATCACAGTATACCTTTATATACTTTTTGTTTTTTTAACTATGATATTGTGATAGTTATTCAAAACTGAAATTTTAATTGCTACCATATGGATTTCCCATGATGAATTTGAGTAGAAAAATATTCAAACATGAAGTAAAACAATATTAGTATAACAGTTGATTTATATATTTGCTCTAACACATCATTCCCTATAACTTTTCCAACAGCTTTCCTCCTGCAACCAAAATAAAATTCAACTTTTTATCAAGGCCTACAAGGCTCTCTCTGGAGAAAAATTTATCAAAATACATTTAAAAATTTTTCCAGAATGACAACATGATTTTCCCAATTAAAAGGGCATCCTGAGTTTCTAGAAAAATGAATGAAAAATACCCATACCAAGCAATGTCATTTTGGAATTTCAGATCACATATACAACATTGGGAATTAAATGCCATCTAATTTTTGAATATCAACATTCAAAGCTGGGAGACAATAAAGAAATGAATTCAACATTCTAAGAGAAATGATTTCCAACCTAGAATTCTTTATCCAACCAAACTATCAATCAAATGTGAACCAAGAATGAAGCAAAATTGACCCCTTTCAGGAAACTACTGGAAGGAAGCAATCCTCCCACCTCAGCTTCCAAAGTAGTTGGGACTATAGGCACAAGCCACCATGCCTGACTGTGTAATTTTTTATGTACCCTGATAATAATCTCACTTTTGCTGTTGTTTGCTTAGTTTTCCATTTCTAATCTGGAGAGTTGCTTTCAAGAACTGCTGCAGAACTGGTGTCCTGAGATCTCCTTTCACTTCGTCCTGGAGATTCCCTTCTTTCCTCTTTTCTTCACTGGATCCTCTGTTTCCTGGCTCCAATGTCTTCCTTTCTCTTTACTTACTCCTTCATTTTGGTGAATCAGGTAATCTTGACAAATGTGTTCCATCAGGGCTCTGATCTGCAAAAGGTGGGTGGACTCCCTGAATTTAAATATCAATGTTGGAATCCAGGTGACCTGATTCAATAAAATGTGTTTCCCTATGTTTAAGGAGACTGATTATAAATACTTTCTTTCATTTAACCAAGCTCTATCAGATAATGGCTAATATGTTCGATTACAACATAAGTTGCTCACCTACCAGCCATTTGCAGCTCTTTAGCTCTTTAAATTACTCTCCTGGTCTGGCCTTTACTCATATCGTCTATTGCTTCCCTGACTATATTTGTAGAGTACAGCCTGGATTCCACTCAGTTATACCATTTTTCTTTCAGGTGAACTACCAGAGCATTTTTTGTTGTTGTTATTCTGAGTGGCCTCCTTCTCTACAGTCAAAGATATTTCCAATTATTAAAATTTATCACCATGCATGAGCACAATTTGAATTTCTTTGCTTTTAAGTGGAAACAAACTCCTTTGTGGTCATAATGTATCCTTTAAGGACTTTGCATATTTTGTTCACTCAATCTTCTAACAACACAATAAGGAAAATACTATTGCAATTGCCATTTTATAGAGAAGGCAACTGAGGTGTAGAGATTTTGACAAACTCCTCACAGAACAATGTAGATAGAATGGGAACCTATCTCTAAAGCTTCTCTGTTTTCTCTTTAGGACACTCACGGTGGAATTATGCTCCTTGCTACTCAATACCTTTTGTTACAATTTTTTGAGTATGCAACATTTCTCTATAATATTTTAAGTACTATGAGGTCCAGACACACGTTTCCCCTTCTATTATGCCATTAGTGCCCAATATATAGAGGCTTTCAAAGAGTAAGCTTTTAAAAAGAATGAACACATGAAAAATAGATAAATGAAAGAATAAATGAATGTATGAATGTGAGAAAATTACTATCAGTTCATATGAAGACTTATGTAAATATCATCTTGGATGCAGGAAAAAAACTTATTTAGTTGCTGGTTGGCCAGCAACATTATTCTACATTTCATGATGTGTACTGCAATTGCCTGGTACAGTAGACAAGACGTTATGATATACTTGGTTTCCTTTGTGGAATTAATTCTACCTCTAGCATTTGAGATTACTGTGGGGCAATTATCACATTTGGAAGCTTTGAAACAAGTATAAGTCTAGCTGCAAAATAAAACAGATATGTTTGCCATGTCTGCTAAGATGAACTTTCTTAACTATATACTATAAGGCCACTGTATATACATCCTTCCCATTTCTAGCAAATTTGCCATCTCTGAACCCAAAAATACAAGAGAGTGAATGCCAACTGAATTTGCTAAACTAATGCATGACAATCATCTCTAGGTATTCACTAAGTCAAAGCATTAGTTTTTACTTCCTATTGTTTATTCATTCTTCTATTCGTGGAACATTTTAAGCATGGAGTAGGCAGATAAAGGTGACATGGTCAGATGTAGTTTTTGATAGTATGAGAGATAAGTGAACAGGGCAGGTAACTGACATTTCCACTATATTCATCAGGGAATAGGTTGTCATTTAAATGCTAATTGCAGCAGAGTTGTACTTTAAAATCTACACTTCTCAGGACAAACTTTTCAGAAACAGAGTGTGGAAAAAGAGAAAATTCTTGATACAAAATATGATGTATATGTATTATAAAGTTTTTAAAAGTCTTCCTTCCCTGAAATGAGGTACTTAACTTTCCAACAATTGTAAATAATCTTAGGCTGAGCAGTGCCCTCCAGGGTAAATATGCAGCAGCCAGCATTGCAGCCCTGTGGAGGCCAAAGGAGAGAGATTTATGTCTTACTGATTCAAGAGGTAAATAGAGGTGATTATCAATCTGTACCTTTCAGCACACTTCAGGCAATTAGAATTCATCCCCATAGGGAATGCTCTCTATGCAAGATAACAACTTTTTAAACAATTATAAGGAAGAATATCTCAAAAAGTATGAAAGGGGGGATTGTAAAGGACAAACTTATTTCAATTATTATATTAATAGCTTATGTGTATTTATGTGTCTGCATACATGTGTGTTATAGAATACTACACATAGGAATTGGTTTAATGGCCCAGAAAATAAGATAATTTCATAACCAATGGCAAAGTCTAATAGGAGGGGCAATATGTATGACATTTACAAGTGTCCTCAAATTTTAATATTGCATGTTAGACATGTTGTCACAGATGCACATTGAGAATATTGACAAAAGCAAATATCCATATAAATTTTACTGTTTTCTTTCACCATATTCCACCTTTTCTAGTATATATATTATGAAATCCTGTTTTGATCATGTTTCATACTATTTAAGTATCACATTCTAACTTTTTTATTGGCTCTTGTTTCTTTTATTTCTCTTGCTCTCCTTCCATTTTTTTCTTAATCTTTTGGGACTTTCAAAAAATAAGAAGACCCAAGTATCTTATGGGGTAAGGGTTGGAATGAACCAGAGAGTTTAATCAATATGAGGAAAGGCCAGAGATAGAAGTATTCAAAGAATATCCAATGTAGACTTGTCTGTGGAGCTACACTGCCTGCAGTAGGTTTGTGAGAAATAACATTAGCCAGACAGTCGGGACAAATACAGAGCCTTGAAATTCTAAATATAATTACAAATCTATTTATTTGCCTTCCATTTATTCAAGGACAAGGGGAATTAATGTTTATAGATAACATTGTCTACTAGGGATTATAAACACATTATCTTTCTTATACAATATACAAAATAACCCTATGAGGGTTTACTTATTTTAATGGTGAAGGAACTAGAGATTCAGTGGTTAAGATTCTGACAAAAGACAAGGCAAGCAAGGGATATCTATCAGGAGAATCTTACTAAGTCCTTCCATGCACACTACTTGGACATACTCAAGTGTCCACCAATAACCAGTTTCTGGTGAGACCTTTCATGGCAGATGAAAGGCTGGCTGAGGATTTGAGGGAAAGGAATGCCTTTCAATCTTCTCAGAAATAGGCCACAATTAGAATTAAACTGTTAGGTAGAACTGTAATGTGCCAGATTCCTAGTAAGAGTCCATTAAATGTTCCCCTACATGGGAGGAGTAGTTTGCTGTGCATTAGGATATTGTCATTTGAGATGTACTTGTACAAGTACATCCTCAGTCATGCAATATGCCATAGATTTTCCCCCGTCATCTATGTAAAATAGTAAATAGAGGCTAATGCTAAGAATGTAAGTTAAATTTTGTGATTTATCCATTTTGTGTTCTTATTACAAGCTACGTTTAAATCATCAGGGCCTTTCTTTAATTCCTTCAAAGTTCTGAACTCCTTCCTGGCCTCAAGTCTTTGTTCACTGTTCTCTCTCCTGGAAAGTTCTCCACATCTTACCTACTATCATTTTCCTGTGTTTAAATATATCTTTCTCATTCATCAGAACTCAGTTAACATTTTCCTTTCTTTAGGAAGTCATGCCTAGTTCTCTATACTAAATAAGGTCATAAAGACATTCTATAGCTTAGCCGTAGAGCTTTTTTGCAGTTATGATTAGGATCTTGATTCCTTAAGAAATTGATTAAACTTATCTAAAATATTAATAAAAGTATCTATTTATGTCTTCATTTTCTTTAAATACATCTGGTTAATGTGAAAATAGCTCTCAGAACAGTGGTTATAAACCAGTGGTCCTTGGTCCTGATGCTCCATGCAGACATTTCTATGGCAGCTCACACAGTGTTAAAAAAATGTAATTAGTCACCAGCTGTGTAAATAACTGAACACTTCACAAAACTAATTATTTCTCATCCTGAAAATTCAGAAGACCTGCCATGTCTAGAGTCCACTTTGCTGAATGACAATAATCAACTAGAAATGCATGGCTCCTGTTCCATTTTAGATAGAACAGTTACAAAATATGTTTCTCACTCACCACAACTCCTGGCTGGTTTTCTATCTGATTTTCTTCTCACATGTACGATTTTGATTCCCTCGCCCTTGTGGTTATTCCAAAAACCAACTTTGGCCTTGGAAGTTTAGACCTTAAATCATTATTGACTACTAACACCCTAGACCAGTGTCTCTCAAACTTTAATGTACATTTGAATCCCAAGAAATCTTGTTAAAATGCAGATTCTGATGCCAGAAGTGGAGACTTTTGAGAACCTGGATTTCTAATAAGCTTTCAGGTGTTGCAGAAGCTACTGATATGTAGACCACACATGTCAATAACACTGTTCTGTAAATAAAACATCCAGAAGACAGTTTGGTGATAGTTGGTGATTGATGGAAAAAGTAGAAGGGAAAATAAGGAAGAACAAATGGCTAGGTGTACCTTGGGGAAAAATCAGGGAAGAAAGATTATGAGGAGAAGTATCTGTCATGATTATTTAGGTATAGGACAGAAATATCTAAAATTAATTATTAAATGTGTTTTAGGGAATAATCACTGCCCTCACTTTGCTTTTCAGAAGACTTCAGGAGGTTTAACCTAGCTTTTTAATGCTTTAAATTTAGAATAAGTTTTCTTCATATTATAAGTAGGCCAGACATACAGTATAAATTTATTAAATTTACACCTAAAATATATTCTTATATATTTCAAATGTAAAATATATTTATTAGTCACTGATTCAGGTTAATATTTCTTTTTCATAGCTCTGACAGGTTTATCAATAGGTAACTATTTCATGCAAACTCTAGGGTATTGTGTTAAAATTTGAGAAACTGAGATTGTTCTTAAAGCAGAAGACCCTTAATCCCAGGACATACTATACATGGCATTACTACCATCACAGGTGACTTCTTCATTTTACTTGCCTGACATTGAGATACCTGATCTCAAACTCATGTCATGGAATTTAAGAGTTGATGCTCATTTTTCTATATATAGTAATATTAAATGTTTTATTTCATATTGGAAAGGACACAAATAATAGATAAAATAATTATAAAGTCAGTTCATAATTGCTCTGAAAAAGAACATATAGAAAATGATATATTTCTGAAATACAAAACTAAGAAGGAAAAAAGTTTTGTTTTTGAACTTTACAGATTCCAGACAAATCAAGTATTAAGTCTTGTTGATAAGAGAGAAATGAATATTTGAAACAAGTAAGGAGACACATTCACAATGTGTGAAGGAGAAACAGCTAGGAAGTAAAATAACATCTATAGTGCAGTATTAAATTTTTATTCAATGTATTGCTCCCAGATCAAGCTTATTCTCTTGTCTAACTTGGCCTAGGCATGGAACTCATGATCAGATACACCAAGATGACCAATTGCTTTCTCAACACAAGATATCTACTGCTGAATCAACCCTCTAATGGTTTAGATTTTGTACTTCCCCTTTTACCTTCACAAAGTCATCCTCAAAAGCTTAATCTGTTTATTTACAATTTTTTTTTTCCAACCTGATGGTAGGAGTGTGTTTTTTCATTCAGGTCTAGACTATCCTTTCAAAGATAATCATCTGGTCTTCTTAACAAGTCTGAGACCTAAGTATGGGCAAAATAAATTACATCAGAGAGCATCTACAGATATTAAAAACATCAGCATCCAAATTTGAAGACTAGACATGTAAACATTATCTGTGTTTTTCATTAATTAAATGACTGATTAATTTTACCTCAATCCATTGTGAGGGACAGCTGGGAAAGTGTGAAGGATTCTATAGAAAGTAAATGGAGAATTTGAAAAACGGTCAGAGGTAATTCAATCATTAGTCAAGTTTTAAGAACCTCATCCAGGAAATTTTAGTCCTAATTCTTTTATTCAGGTGGAAATTAAATGTGCCATAAGTAAAATATCTGATTGGACGTTCCTAAGAGTTCCTTGCCCAGCTCTAATTTTGTAATTGTTTATCTGCTAAGTGTGTGATAAGTGCTGACTGCATGTGCAAATTTTCAGTTACGCAAATGAAATTGGCAAATAAATCATAAATGCAGTGGATCAAAAACACATCCAAGACTTTATTCATGGAAAAAATATATTGCAATTAAACATATTAACTCTTTTTGAAAATTTTTAAAAATAGTTTTAAGTTCAGAGAACATTTATGAGGTAGGAGAGAGATGAAAATCTACAGGAAGTATATGGTTCCTTGTCATTTGTTTTAGGGGAGACTGCTCAGTCTCTTTCTGGAATATTCAAGCTCTTTGGGATGACTCTTACTGAAGCTCTCCCACAAAAGACAGGCTAAGGTTCCCATCATTGCCATTTATTCAATGATCATTTATTTTCAAGCTTGTCCACCCTCTCCGTTTTAGTGTTATCATTGTTGAGTAAATTGTCCTAAGGCAGCAATCTGTCATTCTCCAAAGACCACTCAACCCTCTCAGACCTTTATTGGGCATGGCTGTAGTACTCAAGACCGTAATTTGCAAAATGACATCCTGGGATCCTGAAACCGTTACTTTATTTCATGTGATAAGTCATTTCTCTGAAAGTGGTTATGTCATTATAGCATTGTGGCAGAGGGCCAAGGGCAGGTCATTTTAGCTAGTTGAGGTCATTTGGCAAGCCTGCTCACAATTCCTGGCCATGATAAGATTTATCCCAGGGACCAAGTAACTCTTGATTTGGCAAAAAAAAGACATCAAGTTTTGTTGAGTGAAATTTATTAAAACAGTCAAGTTTTTTCTATAAGTTTCTACGATAAGACAAAATTAAAATTTGTTTTCAATATCCAAATAAACTACCAAAGAATATCACATATATTAAATGAATAATTGATTCATTAAAACATTTATGCCTCAAACCAAACTTATAGCATTGCATTAGATATAAAGATCAAAAGTTAATGATTTAGTAATAAGATTTCTTGTCTATCATTAATTAAAATTTTGAGGAATTTTTAGAAAGAAATGCAAAATAATTTCTATGATACTAATTCTATGTCAGGGAGAATTTATGTTCCAGAATTTTTGAATAACTACTTAATAGGGCACTTGAAAGAATCAAGTTATAAGATGAGAGATAGCGGGGGAGACTTACTGGGAGAAAGAACAATTGCCAATGCCTCTAAGCCTAGTAGACCAGTTAGAGTATGAGAAAGGGAGAGGGAGAAGGAGATGAGACTGCTGGTCTAGCTAGACATCTTCTATTGCTCTTACCTGAAGACATGAACAATCTATTATGACCAAAAGGTGGTAGAGAAAATGTTACTCAGTTGGAAGTTAGAGAAATCTTGATAAGTCTTTGCCACTTACCGTTTGAAAAAATAATGGTTTCATGTTAATAAACTTCAGTTTCCTTATGTCTAAAACAGTGATAAGCTGTAATGTGACTCAAAGATCACACATGCAGAGCTCTGTGCCCACAATGGCCCCCAGGCAAGGGTTAGAATCCTTCCCAGTCTCCCTTGATGCAGAGAGGTTGTTACTGTTGTCTAATTCTGCGTATAACAATCACCGCAAAGCCTGCCAAAAGATTCACATTATTTTTGCTCCTAGAAATCAAATATATAGAATTCTGAACTGAATTCACCATGGAGATGCTTTTTATCCTTGTACCTAATGTAATAACTTCTCAGTGTGCTATTATGACTCTAGATTTTCTCTTTTTTTTTTTTGTTTGTATTGGGAGATCAATGATGTGAGGAGACATTGGAGACTAGGGCAAAAAAAAAAAAAATCTTATGCTGTCCATGTCTCTATTTTAAAATTTGATTTATTTTTCATCATAATATTTGAAACCATTTTGATTTTTAAAAATTTGTGTTAAATATTATATTATGTATCTTGATTACTGATCCTTTTGGCATCTCCTTAAATTGTGTACCTGAGGTATCTCACTTGCCTTACCCTACTCCTGGTTCTGTGGGAAATTGTTCTAGATGTAGATTCACAAATTTTGTTTCTGTGTCACTTCAATACATTTCAGGGTGAACTTCAACCCAGTATATTCTGTCAAACAAGAAACAGTGACTGAGGTGGAAAAAATCACCAGCAGGGTAAGAGTAGATTATTCCAACTACACAGGATGTCCTGAATGCTATCGCCAACCTGTTGAGGGTTTTTTCATCTGAATTAAGTCTCAAACATGGCAGCCTTCCTCAGGAGAAAAGAAAATGGAAAGGATAAAACAAATGAAAATTGAGACTCTGAACTCTAGAAATAAATAAGAATTAGACTAGAGATTATCATGTCCCCAGCTGAAAGATCATTATGATCTGTATAATACCGTAAACAACATCCTGATTAGAGTCATATAGCATTGGAAAAGAAAAAAAAAAAAACAAAAACAGAGCAGCAACATCAACACACCAACTCACAAAAAAAAGTGTAAGCCCAGGAAACAGAAAAAATATATAAAGCTAGGTTATTATTATGGAAGAAAAAAATGACCAAGGCTCTGGGAAAATCCCAGAAGCTCATATTGGCAGTATCTGGAGTACAGAATACTATGATTAGTCTAGAAAAGTAAGATATAAGTTATGAATAAGATAAAATGTGGTAAGCACTCTGCTGATTAAAAGCCAAATAGGGAAAAGGACATAACTATTGGACAGTATGTAAGTGACAAACTACCCTGGTTTATCTGGGACTAAGAAGCTTTTCCTAGACATGGCCATGCAAGGCTGACACCAGGAAATTCTCAGGAAAACTAAGCCCTAGGAAAGCCAAGATTGTTGGTCACTGCAGAGTGAATTGGAAGACTATGGAGTCTTAGTAATCAATACCCAGAATGGCAGAGCTGGATGAGGCAAGCAAAGTCAAGTGATGAGTGTGCTAGATTTAGAAATGAAAGATAGGCAATTCAGGTGGTGAGATGAGTTAGACTCAGAGATTGGAAGTGTAGGCAAGAGAGTCAAAGTTCTCAGTAATTCAAAACTCTGTTAGGCTAAACAAGTGGAAAATACACATGTACAGTGTTGCAAAGTGAATGATAATAAATACCCTAACTGAGAAATAGAACAAGTGTCATGGGGATTTACAGGATAGAGAATTGCCTGCTGCAGTGAGATGAGCAAGCAGACATTCAAACTGAGATTTTTAAGTTTGGTTTTTAAGACTGGTTTGCCATTAAGCAGGTTTGGAAGAAAGCAGAAAGAAGTTGCGATATTGGAAAGTACAGGGATATGCAAGGTACATGCAAGTTAAACATCAGATATGTCCTTCTATTTAGGCAGGATTTGAAGGTGAGATAGAGCTGTTGAAGAATGCATCCGGAATATACATTGGAATTGGTCTTTGATATCAAGATAAACATTTCAGATTGTGTTCATCAAAAATCGGCGAACCAATCATTTAAAAGATTTTGATCAGGAAAATGGGTAATGAAGCTGAGCTATGCTTCAAAGAAATTATTCAGACAATGGTAAGCTTTGGAAAAAGGAGTCACTGGATAGATAGAGTCCTCCTGCAAGGCATAATGATAACTGCCCAGAAATGGGAAGAGACAAAGCTAGAGGGAGTGAGAAGAGGATGGAAATGATGGGACAGTGAAAAGATTAGAATTCAAGGCAGTATGGCAAAATGGGATAAGGTAAGGTTTGTGAGGTAGACCTCAGCTGATTTTGCTGATCCTTGGCTTACTGGCAACATGGGCTCAGGAAGAAATCTCAGTCTTGTCAAGCCTTTGGATTCTCTTCTATTAAATAAGGATAAAATTACCCACATGAGAAGCCTGCTTTAAAATATCAAATATGACAACAGATGTGTAATATTCATATTACAATGTCCAGTACCTAAACCTTTAGTGAATGATGACACTAATACTATAACACAAATTGGCAATTGCAGATGGGAGTCAAGGGTAAAGTATTAAAATATTATCATAATTTTTTATTAGAGTTATGCAAGTGTTCCCCAAAAGTTAATGATGTAGTTATTAGGGCTCTCCCTCTGTGGTTATAAGTAATTTACCTGGCTTAAATCCATCTTTTCCAGGTTTTAGTCCTATAAACTGGAAAATTCATTAATTTCTTCAGTGATAATATTGGGGAAGGAGGTCAATGTGTAAACACAAATATATTCCATTTACTAGTTGGTAAATGGCCTATGGAATGCTTATATTCTTAAATATTTCCTTAGGACTAGATTTTAGTGTCAGACATGTCAAAGAAACAAATGAATTACCTTCTAAAGAAATTGACTCTCAATTATGTCTAATACGAAATAGATGATAAGGTTGGGAGGTTGGGTTGTAGTGTCTGACTGGCTGGTACGAATACAATCCAGGAGATGCTCAGATAAGAAAGACTGTACTGTGGGATGGGTGTTCCCATGGGCAGGTTCATGGGAGATGCAGGACTTGAGTGCATGGTAGGTTTTGCTTGATGGGATTCTTGTAAAGGAATCTGTAACTGTTTGGATTCTGATCCAAGCCTTGGTCTGTGATAAAGCCCCCTGGAACCTCTTCATTTTCCAGATTCACAATCTGATTCTTCTTACTGCCTGGAGATGCTGGTGATTGGGATTTGCATGTTAGGGTGTAAAGTGGGACCAAGTTTTCCAGGAGCAGCCACTCAGCACCAAGTTGTAAAGATGTCTTGAATGATGGCAATTTAAGAGACCTAATGATCCAGGCTAAATGGAAAATAAACATAAATGTAGTACAGAACCATTCCCAAGAAATGCTGGTGTTAAAAGGAGTTCATTTTGCACACCACATTGGTCCTCTCTGAAGATGATTAAAAAGAAAAAAAAAGGCAAACTGAAGACATTCTATGCTCCCTATGTAGCCCACAGTAAGATTTGAGAATACCAGTGCTCACATTGGAATTTCCATAATGACTAGAGAATATATGTCCATATGGCTTGGGAATGTCCCTTAGCCAATAACTCTTAGAAGGAAATTGTAAGTGCACTAAGGGGTGTCATTAACAATGATATTCTCTTAACCTTACAGCAATGCATTTCAGTTTATGGAACTTAGACCGACATTTACAGACCTTTGGGGAAAGCACTGAATGTGGGTTTAATCACCATGGTTAGATATGTGAATGTCCAGGCTGGCAGAACTGTGTGTTTGAGAGCATACTTCTTTCAGTTTCAACAGGTGTTGGAAAATTGGATCTGTACAGAATATTCATTCCTTTATATAAATATATTTACTAGTGAAGAAAATGAAAGGTGCTGCTGTAAGAATTCATTACCAATAAGAGTATTTTAAGAAAACCCATATTGTTGGTTGCTAGCATAAAATCAACAGTGCTTTGTTAGAGAAAGTTGAATCCACAAAACAATTGTGCAAACATTCACAGCACTGTAGGCACTTACTGGCTTGAACAGCTCAAGCTAACACATTTTTATTAGACATAGATATGATTCAATCATTTGCTGGTAAGTAATGTTCCCTTCCTCCCTCCCTATGTGTATGAAGCAGTTGCCTTAGCAACACAGGTGCCCAGTTGACTTATGCATATTGTTTTGTGTCTTCTGCTTTGATCTGCTCTGTAATATGTGAACTCTTTGAAAAAAAAAAACTGCTTAAATAAGGGATGGTTTAAAAAATACTTTGGAAATATTAATCATGAAAAGATACTAGGAAAAGGGATTTTCTGACACATTATTTTTCCCCACTGCTGTGCATTTGATCATGTTTACGCAGTCAGGTGTATCCTCTCTGCTTCATCCCCTATCCATTTGTCAATGCTTAGTTTGACTCCTTGGTAACATTTCCTTGATACCATATTTACTCAAATCTCTAATTCCCCTGAAGTTTTGTAACAATTCATATTTGGACCATTCCTTAGGCTGCCTCGTCTTGTGGTGGTGGTTTTTTGTATGATATGCTAAAGTATGAGGACTATGATAGAACACGAACAGTGTACAGTTCTTGAGAGAACAAAGGAAAACCTGAGCCAGTAGTCTCAAAACTCACTTTGTGCTCTGTAGGATAACGAAGAGTTATCCTAGGAGGAAAAAAGCCATTATTGTATGTGAATACTGTTCACTTATATAAGTAAAAGATTACAATTTTTCCTTACTAGCTGAAAGAAATTGAATCTAAAGTATAGGCAATATATCTATAATAATTGGAGCTGAGGTTATTTTTATAAAGAAATATGGGTATTGGATTTTACTTACACTTTCTATGTATGTAGATTGAATTAACTGTCTAATTGTCTGTGTATACACTACATAGAACCTGCCCTTAACAAAGACATAACCTGGATACGTATGGTATCTGGCCTAGCTCAATCTCCTTTTGACTGATCACTTCTCCCTTCAAAGCTGCTGTAGTACGTTCAGGGTTGTTCAATATAGCAGCTGCCTGTGCATATTCTCAGCAGCAGCACCTCATGCTAATCACGTCCCTCACTTCCTGTGCTTGTCCAATGACTGCTCTATCCCCAAAGAAGAGTTAATTTTCATAATAGTGGATGTTGTTTGCTGAAAATGCTCAGTGCATATCTCAGATATTGTTTTTATATTTAGTATATGTCTAATGGCACAACTCTCAGGTACTAATAAAAGCTTTGTGAACAAAAGACATTTTGGTGTATAAATTATGCAGGGTTAAGTGGCCTTCTCTGTCACCAAACTATGCTTTACCACTAACCTTATATTGCAAGTGAAAAAATATCAGTTAAGACCAACTCTTCTTGGCAGAATGGAAATTTGCATTGCTTTTGTTGTCTGTTTGTTTTTCCTAGAAAGGATTACTCCTCTCACATGAACCATGTAAGGTGCTTTTCTTCCTTGAAACTGCACCACCACTCAAGACATTGTGACTTGGGGTGTGTTGCAAATTTCACTTTATTAGAATAGAGGGAAGAGTGAGGTCTTTTAAATATGTTCCCTTTTCTCATTAGTAAATCTAACTGCATAGTGTTGTGCAGACATGATAATATTGATCTAGATCTTACATCTTGCAATTCAGGGCCCTTGTGAGTCATAAATCTTACATGAATCTATTCTAATGATACCCACAGAGAAATACAAACACTTTGCATAAATTAGTATAAACAGACATTTTGGTAGAAATCACTGTTTCAGTTTAAAAAATTTTTAAAGTGAGATTAGGGGCTACAGATTAAATCACTTCAGAATGCTTGAGATTAAGCTCCTTGTTGGATTTGGCAAACTATCTCCCCAATGCTCATTTTTGGTATAAGAAAAATCCACACAATCCTTTCCGGGAGTCTCTTCTATGGCTCTTTTATAAGTGTCTTTATACTTTATTTCTCTCCTGCTTCTTGAGAAATGTGACTCTTAGATTAATAGAAGTGTGAAGTCACTGGAGCTGCTTGTTCTTGCTTTCCTGCACCTTCACATAGATATGTGTTTGTACACTAAACACAATGTCATTGTTTGGCTCACAAATAGATAATGATGCTGTACCTTTCATGTTATAACTCCTCCCTTAATGCTCCCAAGCATGGAGGAGATGCTGCTGGTAAGAGGAGAGGTTAGGTAAAGTGCTGGAACATCTGACATTAAGAATTATCTGGGCACATCGAATTTTGTGGCTAGAAAATCATCTCCTTTCCCCTCTTCTTTTAACTCTTTTGGTTGATGGAGTACAAAGACTTAATTTATTGCCAGTGCATCTTTAATATTTTTCTACTGCTTATTAAATCTCTCTGTTATAGTTTTCTTATCCTTAAGGAACGGATAATGAAAGCTCTTACCTCAAGCAGTTTTTGTAAGGATCAAATACGGCATTGCACACACAGAAAGTACTCAGAAAATAGAGTGCCTCTCACATGATAAATGCTCAAATTCTATTAACCATTATTACTATCATTATTATTTTTCATTAAAATAAGAGAAAAAATAGCCTCCAGAGTGAGAATCTTAGGCTGACAGGCAGGCATTAATATCTTGCTAGAATTCAAAAACTTTGCTTTCAGTTTAATTTTATGGCTTTCTACTATTAAAGCATGTTTCTGTTTGTGGAAATGCTACAGTGTTATTTTTATGAATAAATTTATTCAAGTAAAAGTGTCAATTTAAAGAAATTGGTAAATAAATCATATTTTGGTTCATGCACTAATATAATAAAATCTCTGAAAGGGGCTGGGTGAATAACTCATGTTTAGGACTACTGAGTTTGCACAGTACCCCACATCTTCTCATTGTCATGCCACACCCTGCCTCTATTAATTATGCTGCTTTCCTGCCTAAAACACTCCTGCTTTCCTGCTCACAATTGATCCATTTCCTTTAGGAAACCATCCCTAATTACCCTGACTTGTAATTGTCTTCTTTTTTTAAAATTTGTTTTTTTGAAATCAATTTGTTTAAGAGCTTTGTGGTCAAACAGCAGTATGGTCACACCTGCCTCTGCCCCTTGATGGATATATGAGCAATTTACATCACAATTTCCTCAGCACTAGTATGAAGAATGTGCAAATAATGACCACTTGTAGGTTACAGTAAGGACTAAATGATATAAATATATATGAGATAATTAGAATAGCTTTTTAAACTCAATAAAAGTTCAAGGGTATGATGGCTATGCTTGTATTTTAAAACAGCATCTGTTTTTATCTTCTTCCCTTCTTTCCTCCCTTTGGAAACTATTCTTTGAGCATCTTGTTGGGTGAGGACCTTTTCTAGCTATTACCGTATATGTTTATGATAAAGACAGATCTGTGCACTCTCTCCAAGATCTTCCCACAAAACCATATTTATTCATTAAATTTTTGTTTATTGATGTTTTAATATATATCTCCTTTCAAAGTTTTCTATATTGCTTACAATAAAGGACATTTAAAATAAGACCGCTTTAAATGTTAAGTTCAAATATTATATGGAGGGAATGGGATGTAAATATGCCAAATGCTTTAGCTAATAGAGTTACTGTAATTGAAGATAAATCCAGTTGTGTAGTCTTGGCAGCTTAGGCTTAAGGGAATTGTGACAGGTTATGAGGAGTCTGTTCAGTATTTTCAAAGTTTGCCTATATCTGACTCCAGGCCCTGAAGGCTAACAGTTGCTTTCAACAAGTTGGATTAGGGATAGTTGATCTATAAATCTACTTCCTTAAGTGTTTTCTGTTGGGGGACATCTGTCATATAAGCATGGTAGAATTTCATTAAATATAACTAAGTTGGGCTACATGTTTTGCAAAACATTTGTCCAGTTTGCCACTGTTAGTGTGTTTCCTTATAAAACATTCAACTATAAATTGGAATTTGATCTATCACCCACTGAGTGACCAAACTGAATGCATAATGCAATATTTGGAGCTAAGGAATTATTTTTGAATACCTGGTGTATCAACAAACTAATTCTGTTCATTTATTTAGTATTTTACAATACTTCACAAAATCCTTTGGAATATATTTCTATGTCACTTTTAGAAACCCAGATGAAATATATTAGAAAGAGCTCTGAGCTAGCACTCAGATTATTTGTGTTCAATTTCTGCCCACCACAGGCTTATGACGGCTCCACCTGTTTCCAGTAACTTGTTCTTCCTGTCTCAACCCTCAGCAATGATTCTGCAGATAGACTTGTGCAAGTTAGCACAAATTTTGCTTTTTAATTTTTTGATAATTATATGCCC
>CM052437.1:57466956-57510004 GCA_028533085.1 Varecia variegata
TTTTTTTTAAAAAATAAGGAAGAGCCAGAGCTGAAAAGAAATTGATAAAGATATTGCTTGAAATTTTGATATGGAATAAATATAATTTACATTCTCTTCTATAAGTCACTGCTAAAAATATCTGAATCCCATCTTCTATCAATTTATACAAGCCCAGATATGTGTGAATCCCACACATTTCAGACTGAACCTCTTTGTTTCTGCCTCTCAGGCCCTTGCCAATTCTCAGTTTGACAGTGTTCTTTTTCTAAGTAATTTGAACTAATTTTATATGTGACACTCCATGAGACTCCTCATCAGCTTCTTTGGTTCAGTCCAGATACATAGCATCTCCACTATTCACTCTCAGCCACTAATCTTACAATTCTGTCTCAGTGAGTTTGACTGCTGTGATGTGCGCTCTCCTCCAGCTCCACTTCAACTCCCTATGAAATCCTGGGCTTGGTAACCCATGGGGCTGCAAGGTGAGGAACAGGCAAGAGGGGCAGGACAGTCATTAGGGTGAGCAACTGGGGGACACAAGGAAATCCAGAGCAGCTGCAAAGGGAAATGATCCTAGTGAAGGGGTATGCAGAGGAGAGGAAAGGGTGCTACGTTGCTTCCACAAGGTGCAATACCAAAGATGGAAATATTTTGATATGGTCAGCCCCAGGGATCATAATGGGAAGGTAGTCCCTTGTTTTCAGTGATCTCCCTCAAGCCACACAAAGTCAAGAGATGGTTTTTGTCTTCTTCACCATGCTACCCTAAAGGCCCACTGCAAATCTGATCACAGATTTGGAACTCCTTAAAAATCTATTGCAATATAGGAAGGAACCTACCCACTTCATTTATTCCCAGTCCCATCTCCCTCTATCCCTGGTATTCTATCTAATATCCTAACATCACTGTGATGTGTGTATCACCTGCTGGATACTTCTAAAGACTCACTATTCCTGCTAGGTCTGGGAATCTTTCCATTGCATTTGAAAGCTAAAATGAGAAAGGTTGTTAATTCTAAAGTATAAGATGTTTAGCTCTCTCCAAGTGATTCAAAAGATGGCAATAAAGTCTATAGGTTACTAAGGGTTATCAAATTTCTATAAAGCGCAAGATAGTAAATATTTTAGTTTGTGTTGCAATCTCTATTACAACTGCTCAGTTCTGCAACTGTAACATAAAAGTGGCCCTAGATAATAGGTAAACAAATGGGCATGGCCGTGTTCCAATAAAACTTTATTTACAAAACAGATGGTAGGCCATATTTGGTGCCTGGGTGTATACTTTGCCTGTTTCCTGATATAGAAAAAGTCTTTCTCTGTATACTTGAGCGGTTCTGGTATTATTCCAAGATATATTGTCAAAATATTGACATCCTTGGCCTAACTGAATGTTGGAACAGATATTCCAATCTTTGAACCTAACGTAATGATTGTGAAAACATAAATTCTAAAGTCAGATTGCCTAGAATTACACTCAGATTATCTATTTAATATATGTCCTTGGCCAATAGACATGCTTTCTCTAGCCTCTGTTTTCATATTCATAAAATGAGGAAATGTCACATACTTATATTTTAGAGTTCTTATAAAAATAATCCATGTGAAACCTAACAGGGATTGGCACAGAGTAAGAATGCAAGGAGAAGAGTGCTAGCAAAAAAAACTGACAGTCAAGATCAAGTGATTTGCTCAAGTTTCAACAGTTTTTGACAAACCATGTTTCATAAGTACATAATGCGTTCCCGTCATGAAATGGTGTCACCAATATTAGGCAACTGTGCCTTGTGGTTTCAGAGGTCAGAGAAATGTATTTGCCCTTCCTGTGTGACATGTACCAATGAAATTGAATCTATTCCAGAGATATTGGAATGTTGATTGATGAAGATACCAATTTAATCACTTAGAGCAATGTGCTAAGATACTGTGCTGTCTTTCTAGGTAATGATCAATGGTAGGCAGAATATTCCTTTGCTTTTTTAACATCTGCTTTCATGCTGGTTAAGGATATGTCCTGGTCTTTCAATCTTTTTATGAAAAAAGTTAATGAAACATGAGTGGGGACAAACAAAATTGCTAATTCACTATGCAGCGTACAAACTGCATGCATTACTCTGCTCCCTGAATCACAATTAGTCAGAATTCATCATTTAGTTCCTTCCCAACCTGACCTTCCAAGACATCTGCCAACAGATTTCAGGTTGATTTTTGGAAATAGAGTACATTTTTCATCATGTGCATGGCCATAATATAAAAAGTAAAGTGCAGTTGTCAGATGGAGCTGCCAGTTTGTTTCCACATGAAGGTGATGCTACATGCAACAGAACTGATGCCATATTGGAATTAGTGAGAATAACTTTACTAATAAATGGAAGAGAAGCAAGTTTATTCCAACAAGCACATATTAAAACATTTTTAAACAATGTTTTATGGAATCATTAATTATTAAAATTAGCAGAGGTTTGCTCTTAAAGATAACAGAAAGCAGAAACAAACCTAGAAAGCAGCTCCCATACCTCCTAGTTTGTATTTTTTCCATTAAACTATGCTATCATATCAATCATGCATATCTATGTAATTATTTATTAAGTATAAGGATAATGTCAAACAGTTTTTACTCTTCATTGAATTGCAATCAAAAAAAAAGCTACGTAAGGGAATTATTCATGATCATTTTATATGTGCAAAATTGTTTAGTATCTTGAAAATAACACTGACTCCACAGATTATGTGCTTCATTTCATAATCGAATCATGTTCTCGCAGAACCTTATACTCCAAGGCTGAACTGTGACACTGTCACCCCAGGAAAGAGAAGGTAAAGTCTCCTAGAACAAAGAGGTCACTGCCCAGTTGACTTAGCTGACTGCTTTTAGGGAGATGATAGTTTTTTTAAAAGCTACCAGAGAAAGAAAACATGGGGGATTGTACCCTGATTCTTAAATCTTCTGGGCAGAAGTGGTATAAATTGTTTTCTTCCACATTAAATTGTGCGAAACAAGTCTTGTGGCCACAGTCAACTTCAAAAGGCATTCCTAGCATGTCCCCAAGAGAAGAAAGAGGATACTTGTTCAATACTTTATATTGATGAGCTCAGATGGAGGAGTTTTTTAATTTGTGGTAAATGCAGTAGAACCCACCACCCTTCAAAGTACATACAATATGTACTACATGATTCTTTAGCATTCCATCATATTGCAAACCCTTAACCAAAGGTAAGAGTCATACATTACTCTAGCCCTCAGATCATTACTGACAGAGAAAGTACGAAATAAATATTTGCTGACAGCCGACTTTAAAACGCGAGCTGTTATTTCATACTAATAGGAACTGATCCACTGATAACTACAATGTATATTAATGGAAGTATTTGTAAAATAATTTGGCAGTATCTATCAAGGGTCCTATATATGATTATCCCCTTTTGCTGAGTAATTCCAGATCAGTGGCTATATTTTAAGAAAATTATCCTAAATTCTACAAAATAAAATAAAAAGTCAAAATATACCTTTAACAACATATTTCTGTTCATATAATTATAATAATAATACATTAGAAACAGTATAAATGCCAAACTGAAGGAGAATAACTAAACTATGGCATGTATACTTGAAAACTATCGAAAATAATTTAGAAATTCGATGTAATCCAGTGAATCAAGCTTAAGTGAAAGGTCATTTAAAAAAAAAAAAAAAACAGAGAAAGGAATTATTGTATAACTTCTATCATGTAAAAATATCATAAACTATACTAAAGAATAAATATGCTAAAATGTTATCACTTATTATAGTCATGTAATAGAAATATGGGTGATTTTTCTTTTTTTAATATTTTTATAATTTTAAAAATAAATCTATATCACTTTGATAAAGGAACATTATATATTATATTCCCTAATATATATATATATTTTAAGATGAGCATTTTTATTAATATCCTTAAAATTAATTATAATTAATGGTGTCATATAGTTTAATTACCAGTATGTTTTCTTTAGGGTTGGTATATTCAATAATGATGTATCTTGGCAATGGATAGCATCTTACACTACATAAAATCACATACTTTAAAAGAAACATACTATAAAGGAGTCCATGGAATGAATGAACAAGCCAAACAGCAAGATTTATTAAAAAACAAACAAACAAACCAACAATGATATAAAGGTCACTACCTGGTGTCTGTATAACAGTTAGCATAAAGGTCACAGGTTTTTCAAAGATTTTTGAAATATGTATTAAAATATTTAATCTTAAAAAAAAAAAAAAAAGCAAAGCACAATATGGTCCAGAGTGGGAACGGGTCTATCTCTGTGAATGGAGAAGACCGTGGGTTTTATAACACATTTCTACTTTTATGTCTACATCTTGTGATATGCTAAATGGTGGGCGGAATATTCATTTCGATTTGGGGAACAGGGGTGGATATTTCTTGGAACCCGGGAACATCACTTAACTTGTTTGTACAGGGTAACTTGTGGGGGGCGGGGGTTTCCATGACATTTATAAACTGTCATGGCACTGGTGGGTGTGATTTTTCCTATGTTAATGAGGATAGTTCACCTAAGGTCGCTGCCAGCTCCTCTGTGAGCATGCCCTGAGGTGTTCGTTTCTGCGGTTGGGTCAACTTTTCCTTTTTCGGTTTTCTTAGCCTCCTCTAATTGGCCAGCAGCAGTATCTCTAGGAAATCTCCCTTGCCTCGCCTCCGCACCTCTCTCCCCTTCCTCCTGGTCCCGACCTAACACCTTGCACAACATAAGTTTGAACTGCGCAGGCTGACTGGAGGACTTGAGTATGGCAGATTTCAGTGTATGCGGGGGACAGGGGGTCGGGTACTGGAACAAATCCCCAGAGTATACCGAGGGGTGACTTGACTGTACCGTGAACAGTCGTATGCCAACAAATTAGACAATTTAGATTGAATGAAAAATTCCTAGAAAGACATAAACTACTCAAACTCACTCAAGCAGAAGAGAAAATATGAATAGACCTATTAAAATTAAAGTGATTGAAGTAAAAAGAAAATTCCTTCAAACAAAAATCCAGAATCAGACAGCTTCTATGGTGAATTCTACCAATTGTCCAGCAAAGCATTAGAACTGAACGTTCACAAACTTTTACAAGCACTAGAAAAGAAGTTTATTATACTTAACTCATTCTATAAGGCCAGTATTCCCCTGTAACCTAAACCAGGAAAAGAAATTACAAGTAAAGAAAAACTACAGACCAATATCCCTTGTGAATATAGACACAGAAACCTCTAACAAAATAATGGCAAATAGAATCTAACAACTTGTAAAAAGGATTATACACAATGACTAAGCGGATATATTTCAGGAATGCAGTGTTGGTTGAACATAAAATAAATCAATGTAAAATATCATATCAATAGAATAAAGGTCAAAACCCACATAATCACTTCAATAAACACTGAGAAAGATTTGGAAAAATCAGCAGTTCTTCATGATGAAAACACTCAATATGCTAGAAATAGAAGGGGATTTCTTCAGCCTGATGAAGGGCGTATTTATTGGTGAAATACAAGATGCTTTTCCCCTAAGATCAGGAACAACACAAGATGATGAGAGAAAAATACAAGTTCCCAGCACACAAAGAAGCAGAGTGCTGCCCTAGCTTGGAGTGCTCCACAAAATTATCACAAAATAGGTTAAGCAAATGCCGAAGACAGTTACTGCACTTTCTTGAGGCAGAGGCAAATGGTGTAAACTATCTCTGACTGCTTTAGAACTGCTTTGGCTGACCTATAATGCCCTTTAGCTAATTATTTATAATACTACAATCTAAACCTAGTGAAGAATTATAATATTTTTAACATAACATGTGTTGTATGAAGGCACATGATGATTGTACTGTGCATGCTTGATTTGTTTCAATGGGAACATGTGATGATACACTGTAAGAACTCTCTAACACTCACTGGGAAGGGCTCTAAGACAACACCACAGATGGGTGGATGAGATCTTGCTCCTCCAATAACTTCTGCTGCCACCCAGGAGTGTGTGCCCAGAGAGTTCCTGTCTAACCAGAAGTAGATGTCCAGAGGATTCCTGTTTTGACTAGGAATGTGGGCCTGGAGAGTAATCTCTAGGAAGCTCATCTAACTCACCAAGCTAGACTTCTCTGGTCATTCTTTGGTCTCTTGGCTCCATCTCAATTTGGGGGGTGGTTTTTCTATTCTGTCCTGAGATTTTCTGAAAACAAATGCTCACTCTTGCTATTTTTATTTGACATTGTAATAGAGGTTCTAGACAGGGTAATCAAGGAAATGAAATAAAAGACATCCAGATTGAAAAGAAGTAAAAGTATATTTGTAAATGGCATGATATATACATAGAAATACAAGCACATACACAACTATTAGATCAAATAAACAAGTTCAGTAAGGTTCTAAGATACATGATGAATATAAAAAGATAAAATTTTTCTATACACTAGCATGAGCAATACAAAATGAAATTAAGAAAACAATTCTATGTATAATAATATAAAAAAATACTTATCTATAAATTTAACCAAAGAAGTGCACAATGTATACTCTGAAAACTACACAAAACTGTTGAAAGAAAGAAGACCTAAATAAATGGGGAAAAAAACTTGTATTCATGGATCAAAACTCTTAATTTTTATGATTATATATTACCTAAATTTATCTATATAGTCAGTGCAACTCTATCAAAATCCTAGCTGCCTTTTTCCATAAATTTTCAAGTTGATCCTAAAATTCACATAGATATTCAAGGAACCAAAAGATTCCCAAATCATTTTGAGAACATAGTTGTTTAAACAAAGACACATAATTCTCAACTTCAAAACTTATATCAAAGCTATTGTAATGAAAACCATGTGCCACTAATATAAAGATAGACATACAGACCAAAGGAAATAGAATTGAAAGTCCAGAAATAAACCTACACATTTTTGTAGGTTTTTTGGTCAATTGATTTTCAAAAAGATTTTCAAAACAAATAAATGGGAAAGGAATAGTCTTTCTACAGATGCTGCTAGAACAACTGGATACCCAGATGCAAAAGAATGAAGTTAGAACCTTACCTAATGACCATGCTCCTATGACCATTTAAAATTTTTTGTGGGTGTATGTTTTCAATTCTTGGGTATGTACATGAGAGTGGAATTGCTGGGTCATATGGTGAGTTTAATCTTTTGAGGGGCTCTCAGACTGTTATCCAAAGTGGCTGCATCATTTTACATTCCATTAGCATGAGGATTGCCATCCAGATAAAAAAGGCCACATATTATATGGTTTGATTTATATGAAATGTCCATAATGGGAAAATCTATACATATAGAAAGTAGATTAGTGGTTTTGAAGGAGCTAAGGGAAGGGGAGAATGGGGAATGACTGCTAAGGAATGTGGAGTTCTCTTAGGGGTGATAAAAATGTTCTATGATTAGAGTGGTGATGGTTGCACAACTTTGAAAATGTACTATAATTCATTGAATTATAGTCTTTAAAAGGATGAATATTGTGGTAAATGAATTATATATCAATTTAAAGATGATGAAAGGGGAAATACTGGCTATATTCCCAGGGAAACCACAAGTGTAGGAGAGCAGCTGTGACCTATGTTAGAACTAGCCATCAATCCACAGAGTGGCAGGGAAGGAACTTGGGCAATGAATAGAAAGTCCTTTCCTCCACCATCTGATCTAATGCTGATGCTCTCAACTGGTTAACTCCAACCAGAATTCAGAATTAAAGAGAACCCGAAAGATGTACTCAGCCTTCCAGACGTTGAGGAGAAACAGAAGGGTAGCAATTGCGAATATACCAACTTTCAGAGTCTTGATATTCGTTCCCCTGTCAAGATGCCCATTAAAATCACTTTCGAGTCAGAATTAGTATGTCCAAATTTTTTATTATCACTGAATTGCATGACTCTATTATGGCACAATTAGTACTATATTTAGCACTAATTACTTATTTTAATAAATACATCTTTCCCCCCATCAGAGAATGAAATGATTAGAAATTCTTGGAGGTTGTGATCTAAGAAATCATATGGAGAAACGTTTTATAGGTTGAGTTCTTAAGTTGTGTAGGCTGTAGAAAATTGGAGATAAAGAAGAAAGCACTTTAGATGGAGGTAATAGTAGATTCAGAGAACAAAAAAGGAATTATATTTGTGGAGATTCTCAATTTTTAGTTAGCTAACATCCTATATGGAGAGGTTTTAAAAAATGTAGGTGCCGAGACCTAACTCAAGAGTTAATGCATTAGAACCTATGTAACAGGTTCCAATGGAAGGGTGCTAGGAATCTCTATTTCTTAAAATGTTTTCCAGGTGGTTCTAATGTGCAGTGATATATAGGAATCATTGCTAAAAATAGTCTCCTGGAGGATAGGGATGATGTTTTACTTACATGTTTATCTTTCAGACAAAGTCCACGGTAGTTTTCCAACAGGATATGGACTGAAGCTCCCACCATAATTTTATAAATATACAACTAGGTAAAAGTAACTACCTTGCTCATTCTTTAGGCCAGGGCCAAATTGTATCAAAGATGCTGGCCATATATTACTCCATATAGTACTCCTTAATATTCAATTTACTAAACAGGTGGTCAATTTCAAGATTCCTAGGAACCTTGTCAAATGACTCAAAGTTTTCATAGGTAAACTATTGATTTGACTCCTTTCAGTTCTGAGCCTGAGCATTACATACCTTATTAATACCATCAGCTTCCATATTTCAATTCAAGGCATTTTATGGGAACCTGTCATTAACAGCGTAAAAACTAATTGCAAGTTGCATGCTACATTAATTTTTCCCATAAACAAACATCTGAGAAGTAAAACATATGCTAATAAAGAACTGATAATTTTATCCACATACCTGCCAAAACATATGGAAGGCACCTCAGACACAGAATTTTGATAAGCAGAGGACTGTAAGGCAAAACACTTCTTTTGTAAAGTTTTAACAAGTTCCCTATGATCTGGTGTCACATTTATACTTGCAGGTGCCATTTTCCTACACTAGCTTGCTCTTATTTTTGAACTCGTATTTTCTAATGAAATAGGAATATTTAAGCCAAGGGCCAGGCTTGTGTCATGACTGTAATCCAAATCAAGCACATGGCTTTAAGTCTTGTATTCGTAGGCTAATATTTGCTAGAAGACATAAACTAGTGCTTGCTCCTGGCTTTACATGGGAGAATGTCTAGATTGGCTGAGACAGATGGCTCTATCTTCTCTTCAATTAATTACATATACTTTCTTTGAGTAATCTTTTCTGGGGATCTCCAGGGATAAAATCTCACATACAATCTGATTCAAATAAAGGGGTTCCTGACAAGCGAGTGCCCTACACATATTTTCTAGGTCATGTTAGAACAAACAGAGTGATAAATCTATTTTCATTTGAGAGAAAATAAAGAACTATTGTTAGGCATGTCACTATTTTCCTTTTTATCATTGGAAACCTAAAGAAGGTAATATGAAACTAAGTTTATGCACATTTTTTGACTGACAAATTTGTCTATTATTTGTCTTTCCAATAACCTTTGACAGTTTTGACTGATTTCCACCCCCACCCCCACAGGATTGAACAATTTAGGGAAAATGGTTGAACTGGCTGTTGGTTGACTGTCACATAGTTTCAGGGGTAAAGTATAAGAGATAAATTAGGCAATTTCCAAGTTTCATTCAACCCTTTTACACACAGCTGCAATTGAAAGGGTAAAAATATCTAAACTATAATTACAGAGAGTTGTTTGTTTTAGTTGAATGTGATAGAGTGTATATGTACCTGTGCTGCTCACCAAACACACATGTGCTGTTTCTTTCAATGCTCGGCCCTGCTGCAGTGGTGGGTCCTCATGACCAGCTCTTGCCAATTACCTATGAGAAAGTGAAAAGTATCACTTCCGGTCCAGAACATACAGGACGAGTGTGACTTCTCCAGGCACTCTCCTCTCTTGCCTTGTCATCTTGGAAAACACACACTGAGATGGCAGAGTCACAAAATGGAACATGACATACATTTCCATGTGTTAAGCTCCTGAGATTTAAGGGTGAATTTGTTATTTCAGCATAACCTAGTCTACCCTGATTGATACAAGCATATGTTAAACTTGGAATCAAAAGACCTGAGTTTTAGTCTCAACTTCCTCATTAGCTTTATGATCTTGATTGTGTCAGGTAACTTGGATTGATGACTCTTTTGTGAAGTTAGTGCTCACCAATGCCCACATTCTTTCCTATGTTTCTGTCAGTTGTACTTAGTTTGGAATCATATGACTAATTCTGGGTAATGGACTGAGAATGGTAATGATATGCATTCCTTACTGTAAGAGATAATAAAGAGCTAGTATTCTTCTTTTATCTCTCTCTTTCCCCCTATCATGAGGATGCAGAAGCCAAGTGTCCCAAGAGATGTAGCCTATAACACAGAGGACCATGGCCTGAGCAACACTGGACTCTGAATGATTCAGTAATAATAGTTTATTGGTTTTAACCACTGGCATTTTATGGTTTTTTTTTTTTTCAACCTCAGCATATTTTGGCCTATCCTATGTAATTAAATGGTCTTTTAAAAAACATCACCTTTGATTCCTTAGTAACTACCTTATTTTCTGGAACAATAGTACTCAGAGTATAGTCTATAGATCTGTGTTGAACCATAAACTTTGATTTACAGTTAGCAATTGAACAAGTACAGTAATTGAAAGTAAAATTATAGAAATTTTTTAAAGCAATTCAGTATTTCCATGATATCCAAGTACATGATTATTTTTCCAATAATTAATTTTATAGTATCTTACACATTTATCTTATTCAATTGTATTGTTCCATGCCAAATTTGAAGAAAAAAGTAAAAATCTGCCCTCTATGATATAAAAGACACTTGGAAATGTTGAATGAATGATTTACAACATCTGTGTTCTTCATTATAGAGGTATGTATTTTGGCATGACTTTAAAATGAGATGTATCATATTTGGTAAATATGACATACATTCATTTTAAACAATGTAAATAACATACTAGAAACTACAGAAAAGAAAACAAGCCACTAAAATTTTCTCATTAACATTTTGGTGAATTCTAGTTATCTATTTACATATGATATATGACTATAAACTTTTATAGTAATTGAATTATAATAGACAAGTTATGCAACATGCTTTTCAATCCAATACGTATCATGGAAAAGTTTGTAGACCAATAAATTCACTTGTACTCATCATTAGTAATGAACACCTAGCATTTCATTGTATACACATACCATAGTTTTCCTGCCCATCACTGGTTCACAGTTTGGTTATTTCTAATTATTTTTCATCATAATAAACTTCTACAAACATATTTTCAAATTATATTTTCACATGCATATGATGTTCCTTAGGGTAAATTGTAAAAGATACAATCCCTGGAACAATGAGATTGCTTATGTCACAGATAGTTTCAATTTATGGCACATTGAACAAGGTTTGAAAGTGACCATTTCTTCAAACTAAGACATTTTTTAAAATGTTCTTTGTATTTTTCATATTAGACATCTACCTTATTTGTGTAACCATAGAAGTAATACACTTCTTAGTAACCACATATATGTGGTATCTGATATTCAGCAATTACTATAATTTACTTTTATATTATTGGGAATAAGCCAAAGACAAACCCAGCTGGTCAGTAAGGACTACAGAACCATCCTCTTGGATGGTTATACAGAGTGTCTATTTTGTATATCTCCCTTGGCTAGGAGATGTAATGGGATGAGACTAAATTTTCCTTGGTGAGCCCATTCTTTTATGATCCATCTGTTCAAGTAGGAGGGAATGAGGCAGGTGGGATTCTTCATGCTAGAACAGGGCTTAGATGGAAGCAAATGGAAACAATGATTTTAATCATCTTTGCAGAGCTATAATTCATATTTTGAAATTCATATTAAGACTTTACACTCACACCACTGTGAAAGGTAAGACTAGCAAAACATGAATTTTAAAACAAAATGCTTTTAAATTTAGTGTATGAATCCTTTTTTATGAAACTTTATACCAGTAAGCTTTTACATAGGCCAGTTAGTTCATTCTAAGACCAAGCTGTAAGTTAGAATGATCAAGCATTATTGCTATCCTCTTTAAATGAAAAAGGACATTAACTGTCTTTCCCTAAGTTGCACAGCATGTGAGGGGGTACTCCATGTTCTTTCCTTCTAATTTCGGGGAGTTCTCTACTACCTCTTTCATTCTATCAATCTCATTGTTTCAGTGGTATATGGAATAAAATAATAAAAAGACAGCCTTGACGGGAAACACTAGGAACAGGGACTTCATTTCATAGGAAGAAAGCATTTAATGGCTCAATAAGTCAGTGTATGTAAGTTTTACAGCTTACAGGTGTATGTAAATAAAGGTGAGGTGTCATGCCTTTGACAGAAAGATACTTAGATGTGAACATGATCTTGGGCTCAGAGTAAATCAGATAGGACCAAATCTGCAGAATTGGCCATATCTAGAAGATCGTTTTCCAAAGCATCAGAGAGAGGAAAAGACCCATTCTGTAGCTGTGAAATGATAATGATAGGAGGAATATTTTTGAAGAAAGGAAGGTAGCTCCCAGCAGTTATAGTTAAACAAATTAAGAGATCTTATCTGGAGCCTGAATCCTATTGTGGGACTGTGTATTAGGGAAACGTTAACAGGAGATGAATTTGGTTTATTTTAGTGGATATAAACAATGGGCAGCATGGAAACAAAAAGGTAAATATCATCTAGCTCCAAAGTGAATATTTTGAACATGGATTCCCCAAGAAAGAGAAAACAGAGCACTCTCTCTTTTATTAATAGTAATTTCTCTCCTGTTCAAGCCTTGCCCTTGTGTGTGTGTGTGTGTGTGTGTGTTTGGCACTGGGCTAGGGTTGGGGTTGAGACTTAAGGCCTTCAGAGACTGGACACATTATCAGAAAACACAGAAATCAGCTTGACATGGTGACTTCTGTATTTAAGACAAACAGCATTAAATTTATTATTATGTCATTTAGTCAAAGATTAAAGAATATCATTCAACCAATATGAATTTCAGGTTATCACTATCTGACACTACTTATTAGATGCAAATTTGTGTGTGGAGGGGAGGACAATGGAAAACAAATTCTAAAGCATGTAGCTTTGACTTAAGGAAAAATATATTCAATAGAAATTATAAAAGAGATGTGAACCAGTGAAAGTCACTCTTAAAAATTTTCAGTGTTGGTCTAAACTGCCTTTATGATAAATTTTAAGTATGTAACTGCTGGTTGATAGGGCATATAATTAGGTAAAATCTATACTCTTTAAGCATTAATAGTCATGCATCTTTCTCTAACTCATTAATACGTCTTCCAGACTTTGATGATGCTATGTCCATATTTTTCATCTCCTTCATAACTGTATGCCCTTTGATAATTTTCCCTTCCTAGAATAGTTAGTAACAAGTTTTTAGTCTTTTCTAAGTGTGAATATGTCCTCTCTGTCATCATCATAACTTCACTCCAGTTTTCATTCTTATTATAGTCTTTAAAAAGAGCCTATGAATGGCAGACACAGGGGAAGTGTCCTTAGTAGCTTCCTTGCCTTGTATAACAACAAAAAAAAATCATAAATTGAATCTTCCCATATCATGTACTGAAAAATGACTAAGCTTGCACTAAATTCTGAGATTCTGAAAAGGATTCCGGCTGGAATTCTGATGAAATCAGATGAAGCATTAAACCCAGAGAATTCCTCCATTCAACCCCAGCTTTCTGTTTCCCAGGAATAGTTTTCTTGACAAAATGGTGCTGCTTTGGATTCTGCATCCAGATGGCAATACAGAATGAGGAGAATGTGTCTGATAATCTCAGATTCTTCCAAAATGTTTGTTTTGAGTACTAGGAAATAAGTTTGTAAGGCTGAACATGTGGTAGTGGAGAAGGAACGGGCAGCTTTTCTAAATTGATTCTCACTTGCGTAAGACAAATCTGTTTGCCACGTGACTTTTAAAATCATTCAGTGATTTCATGAAGCAAATGTTTCTCTCACTGCAGAAGGGTTGCTTATCATGCTGTGACCCTGAATGTGTAATGTCCTCGAATTGCACTTCCTCTTTTGGATTTAGGGGTTACAAACACACAGGAATGAAATATTAATTTTAAAGTCAATTCTTAAAAGCCTTAAATGGATAAAGCCCTACTCCTACCTCTTGGTTTAAATAATCTGATATCTATATCTATATCTCTTAGTATGTAACAAAAATTAATGTCTTAAAAAATTATCAAATTATTAAACTCCATAGAATATACTAGATTAGCATGCATGTCAAAACTTGCTTGTGCAATATGCTCTGCGCAGCCAGGATTGATATCTAAATTACCAAAAATTTTACAAACTATACCTCTGACATTAAATCATTATTCAAACTCCAATGTGACTCTATCTTTACCCCTATTCCTTGAACTTATAAGACTAGTTCACTGAATTTTAATCTCTCTTCAGTGATATCAAATTATTTCTCCTTCAAATATGCAGCTGTGCAATTAAACCCAGCAGTAGACAAGACTTCTCTCTTTCAAAAGCAATCACATATGTGATTATTGCTGGAACTGGACTCTCACAAAGAACCCAACTAAATACTAGAGAGATAGAAGATTGGGTATATTTGGTTAAATAATAACAGAAATCTCTGCTTAGAAAGGAAGAGGGCACCCATTTGCAATATGTACCTATGGAATTCGGTGATGGTGATATGTGTGTGTACAAACACATACATGTTAGAATAGATAATGACACAGCAATTATTCACCACCTCTCTGTTGACCACAATGGAAGATATGCTTTCCTTTGCCATTGGTATTGGGTTTTTACAGTAACCTACTTCAGCCAATGAAATGTAGAGCAAGCAGCAGCTTAAAATGGCTGTGCAGCTGTGCTTACTTTTTCAAGCTCCTGCATTTTACCATAAGAACGTGTTTCAAATAAAGTCTGGTCTAATGAAGATGAAAGTTACATAAAGCAGAACTTGATCCAACCGGCAGCTTGGAACCTAGTACAGTTGAGCTCTGCTTAAATCAGCCATATCTCAGCTCACCCACAGAAATAGGAGTGGAATGATGATTATTGCATATCACTGAATTTTGTGGCATTTTTATTGTACAGCATTTTTGTGAAAATAGCAAATCTAGTATGATGAATATATATTTATTTTCAATATCCCTCTTCCAATAGGATTTGCTCCAATGGCATATAGTAGTATTTGTGAGCATGAATTACTGAGTCAAATAACCCATGTTCAAATTCTTGCTCGGCTACTTATTACTTACTTCCTATGGGACTTTGTACAACTAGTACAAGCCTTAGAGTTTTAATTCACAAAATTCTGAGAATGATATATACTTCATGGACTTTTTATGAATATTAAGCATGACAATATATGTCAAGTGTGAATAAAATATCTAAAACATAGGTCTAAATACATAGTAATAATTAGTGTATCACCATATGGAGTTAAAATATATTTATTTAAAACATATTTAAAATATATTTACTTACACTTGTTGCCAAACACTTTGAACTCTCAATTACTGAACAACTGAGTAATACATTTGTGTGCACATTTACTATGTCAACCAACAGATACTTCAATTGCAAGAATAAGGGCCATGAGGACTTAATCTGCACTAAAATGTTCACTACATTTACACAGCAACAAACATGCCAGGATGATTTTGCAATCATAAAATTTAGACTTTGAGTCCCTTCAAGAGAATAATAAGGAATATCAGCATATCTCAAGGCTCAATGATATATTGGAATTATATTAAAAATATGTATTTTCTTACTGGAAGAAGCAAGTCAATATTTAAATATTCTTTTGGTATCTTGTTAATAACTGTTGAACAGATAATTTAGAACATTTTGTTTAGGGTTATGGGATTTCTAATTTAAAATTCTTAAAGTAGTTTAAAGAGAAACCATACTTAGAATTTCAAATAAAGTGGAAGCTAAAAATTAATCAATTCTAAGTATCATTTTTAGCTTCATATTACTAATGTTTCATTAATTAAGCATTATACTAGAACTCGTAAAGGAAATAGAGAGAGATGGTGGTTAGGTGACTCCCAGCTATTGTATACATTAAATATAGCAAACAAAACTTACGAAGATTTAGAAACTGAAGTGGGGGGGAATGGTGGGTAAGGTAAAGTGATAACATTTCTGAGTAATAGGAATTCTCATGCTTCTTCTGCATGCTTTATCCTTGAGGCTATACAAGCAAAGTCATATGTAAATTGATTTAAGATAATTGATTTATGTATGAAACTATAGTCACTTTTTAAAATAAAAAACATAATAAAAAGTTTATTTCTGCAACATAAAGTAATAAAAATCCCATCTGTTGCAATATCAATAAATTCATTTGTTCTGAAAACATTTTTTCTTTTCTTTAAGTTTTTTTTTTTTTTTTTTGAGACAGAGTCTCACTCTGTTGCCCGGGCTAGAGTGAGTGCCGTAGCGTCAGCCTAGCTCACAGCAACCTCAAACTCCTGGGCTCAGGCGATCCTTCTGCCTCAGCCTCCCGAGTAGCTGGGACTACAGGCATGCACCACCATGCCCGGCTAATTTTTTCTATATATATTTTTAGCTGTCCATATAATTTCTTTCTATTTTTTAGTAGAGATGGGGTCTTGCTCTTGCTCAGGCTGGTCTCGAACTCCTGAGCTCAAACGATCCGCCCACCTCGGCCTCCCAGAGTGCTAGGATTACAGGCGTGAGCCACCGCGCCCGGCCTCTTTTCTTTAAGTTTTTAATAGACTATACTTTTACAACAGTTGTAGATATACAGAAAAATTGTGCAGAAAGTACAGAGTTATCATATACCCTCCCCCACACACAGTCTCTGTATTATTAACATCTTGTAATAGTGTGGTATACTTGTTATAATTTATATACCAATATTGATATATTACTATTAATTAAAGTACATAGTTTACATTAGGATTCACTCTTTGCCTTGCAAAGTTCTATGGGTTTTGAGGAATACATAATGTTACATATTCATTATTTCAGCAAGATACAAAATAGTTTCATTGCTCTAAAAATGCCCTCTGCTCCACATATTCATTGCTACTTCACTGGACTGGAAACCACAGAACTTTTTACTGTAGCTGTAGTTTTAGCTTTTCTAAAATGTGGTATAGTTGGAATCACGTACGTCACTTTTCAAACTTGGTGTTTTCACTTAGTAATATGTATGTAAAGTCTCCCATGTCTTTTTGTATCCTGCTAGCTTATTTCATTTTTATTGCTTAATAAATACTCTCTTAGACGGATAAACCATGGTTTGCTTATCCATTCCCTTTTGAAACACATCTTGGTTGCCTCCAATTTTTAGAAGTTATAAACAAAGCTGCTGTAAACATTTGTGTGCAGGTTTGTGTGTGGACATAAGTTCTTAACTTATTTGGGAAAATAGAGTGTGATTGCTGATCATATGTTAAACTTGGGATTAGCTTTGTAAGAAACAGCCAAATTATTTTGGCTGTACCAGTTTTTATTCCTACCAGCAATGAATTTATTTTCTGTTGCTCCACATCCTTGCCAGCATATAGCACTGCCAGTGTTTTGGATTTTAACCATCTAATAGGTATGTAGTGGTATATCAGTGATGGCATTTGCTAGTCGCTATTGACATATGATATTCAGCATGATTTCATGTTTATTTTCACCTGTGTATCTTCTTAGGAGGGATATGTGTTCATATCTGGTGCCCATTTATTATTTATTTTCTTATTGTTGAATATCAAGAGCCTTTGTATATTTTAAAGACCAGTCATTTATCAGACATGTGATTTGAAATATTTTCTCCCAGACTGTGGCAAGTTTTTTTTTTATTTATTTATTTTTTTGGTTTATAAATAACAGAAATTTATTTCACAAAGTTCTGGGGGCTGATAAGTTCAAGATCAAGGCACCATCAGATTCAGTGTCTGAATAGGGCCCAATTCCTCACAGACAAACTTCTCCCTCTAACCACACTTGGCAAAAAGGGTAAGGGGGTCTTTCTTGGGACACTAATCCCATTCACATGGGGTCCACCCCCATGACTAATTACCATCATAGGCCCCACTTCCTAATATCATCAACTTGTGGGTGAGGATATTTTTTTTGTCATAATGACTTCTATAATTTTTATTTTATTTGAGGATATTACAGGGGTACAAATGTTTAGGATAAATATATTGTCTTTTCCCCATCCGAGTCAGAGTTTCAAGCTTGCCCAGACCCCAGATGGTTCCCACCGCACCCATTAGATGTGTATATACCCATCCCCTCCTCCCCACCATCTTCCCAACATCCAATGAGTGTTATTGCTATATGTGCACTTAAGTGCTGATCAGTTAATACCAATTGGATGGTGAGTACATGTGCTGCTTGTTTTTCCATTCTTGTGATACTTCACTTAGCAGAATGGGCTTCAGCTCTATCCAGGATAATACAAGAGGTACTAGATCACCATTGTTTTTTGTGGCTGAGTAGAACTCCATAGTGTACATATACCACATTTTATTAATCCACTCACATAATGATGAGCACTTGGGTTGTTTCCCATCTTTGCAATTGTGCTGCTATAAACATTCGAGTGCAGATGTCTTTTTTTTATAGAATGTCTTTTGTTCTTTCGGGTAGATGCCCAGTAATGGGATTGCTGGATCAAATGGTAGTTCTACTTGTACCTTTTTTGATGTATCTCCATATTGCTTTCCACAGAGGTTGTTCTAGTTTGCAGTCCCAGCAGCAGTATATGAGTGTTCCTGTCTCTCCACATCCACACCAACATTTGTTCTGGGACTTTGTGATAAAGGCCATTCTCACTGGAGATAAGTGATATCTCCTTGTGGTTTTGATCTCCATTTCCCTGATGATTAGAGATGTTGAGCATTTTTTCATACATTTTTTGGACATTAGTCTGTCTTCTTTTGAAAAGTTTATGTTCGTGTCCTTTGGCCGCTTTTTGATAGGGTTGTTTCATTTTTTTCTTGCTGATTTTTCTGAGTTCTATAGAGATTCTAGTTATCAGCCCTTTATCGAATGTGCAGCATGCTAAAATTTTCCCTCATTCTGTAGGTTGTCCATTTGCTCTCATGATAGTTTCCTTGGCTGTGCAGGAGTTTTCAATTTGATCTGGTCCCATTTATTTATTTTTGTCATTGCTGTGATTGCCTTTGGGGTCTTGTTCATAAATTCTTTGCCTAGGCTAATGTCTGTAAGAGTTTTTCCAACATTTTCTTCTAAAATTCTGATAGTTTCACGCCTTAGGTTTAAGCCTGTTATCCACTGTGAGTTGATTTTAGTGAGAGGTGAAAGGTACGGATCCCATTTCAGTCTTCTACATGTGGCTATCCAGTTTTCCCAGCACCATTTATTGAATAAGGATTCTTTTCCCCAGTGTATGTTTTTGTCTGCTTTGTCAAAGATTACATGGCTATATGAGGATGGTTTTATATCTGGGTTCTCAGGTCTGTTCCATTGGTCTATGTCTCTGTTATTGTGCCAGTACCATGCTGTTTTGGTTACAATAGCCTTGTAGTATGGCTTGAAGTCTGGTAAACGGATGCCTCCCCTTTGTTCTTTTTGCTTAAGATTGCTTTTGCTATATGGGGTCTTCTCTGGTTCCATACAAAGTATAGGATTATATTTTCTCGATCTGTGAAAAATTATTTTGGTATTTTAATAGGGATTGCATTAAGTCTGTAGATTGCTTTGGGTAGTATAGACATTTTAACAATGTCGATTCTGCCAAACCATGAGCATGGTATGGTTTTCCACCTGTTTATGTGCTCTGCTATTTCCATACTCAGTGTTTTGTAGTTCTCCCTATACAGGTCTTTTACATCCTTAGTTAAATATATTCCCAGGTATTTTACTTTCTTTACTACTATTGTGAAGGGTATTGAGTCTTTGATTTGGTTCTCAGTTTGATTATTGTTGGCGTATAGGAATGCTACTGATTTCTGTATGTTGATTTTATAACCTGAGACTTGGCTGAATTTGTTTATCAATTCCAGTAGTCTCATGGCAGAATCTTTGGGGTTTTCTAGATATAAGATAATATTGTCAGCAAAGAGCAATAGTTTGACCCCTTCGGACTCCATTGGGATGCCCCTGATTTTCCTTCTCTTGTATGATTGCTCTGGCTAGGACTTCTAGCACTATGTTGAATAGAATCGGTGATGGAGGGCAACCTTATCTTGTTCCAGTTCTGAGTGGGAATGCTTTCAATTTTTCCCAATTCAGTATGATATTGACTGTGGGTTCATCATATATGGCTTATAGCATTTTTCGGTAAGTCCCATCTATGCCTGTTTTGTTAAGCATTCTTATCATAAAAGGGTGCTGACTTTTGTCTAATGCCTTCTCTGTATATATTGAGAGGATCATTGGTCTTTGTTTTTGCTTCTATTTTTGTGGCAAATGACATTTATAGATTTGCCTATGTTGAACCATTCCCTCATCTCTGGGAGGAAGCCCACTTGATCTTGATGGATTATTTTTTTTGATAAGCACCTGAATTCAGTTTCATAGAATTGTGTTGAGAATTTTTCATCTGTGTTCACAAGGGATATTGGTCTGTAGTTTTATTTTTTTTGTTTCATACTTCCTTGGTTTTGGTATCAGGGTGATGTTGGCTCATAAACCATGTTGGGGATGATTTCCTCCTCCTTGATATTGTGGAATAATTTTTGCAGGATTGGCAGTAGTTCTTCTTTATAGGTCTGGTAAAATTCAGATGTGAAACCATCTGGTCTGGAACTTTTCTTTTTAGGAAGGTTTTTTATTGCTGCTTCAATTTCAATGTTTCATATTGGTCTGAACAGGAGTTCTAGTTCTTCCTGATTGAGCCTAGGGAAGCTGTGTGTTTCTAATAATTTGTCCATTTCCACATTTTCAAGTTTACGTGCAGAGAGTTTTTTATAGTATTCATAGATGACATTTTGTATTTCCATGCAATCAGTTGTTCTCCTTTTCTATTCCTAATTGAGATTAATAGAGTCCTTTCTTTTTTTTTTTTAAATTTGTTGAGACATGCTTTGTGGCCTAGGATATGGTCAATCTTTGAGAATGTCCCTTGAGCTGATGAGGAAAATGTATATTCAGTAGTATTGGGGTAGAATGTTCTGTAAATGTCATTCAGGCCCATTTGTTCTAGAATTCTGTTTAAGTCCATTGTTTCTTTGTTTGGAGAATCTGTCCTGTTCTGTCAGAGGGTTGTTGAAGCCTCCAGCTATTACTATGTTGCAACTTATCATTTTGTTTAGATCAAGTGGGACTTGCTTTATGAATCTGGGTGCACCTGTGTGAGGTGCATCAATATTTAGTGTTGTTATGTCTTCGTGTTGAATTGTACCCTTTGCCATTATATAGTGACCATCTTTGTCTTACATTACTTTTGTCGAGTTGAAGACTAAGTTATCTGAAATCAGTACTGTCATGCCAGCATTCTTTTGCTTTAAATATTCTTTTCCATCCCCTCACCTTGAGTCTGAATGCATCCTTGTGGGTTAGATGTTTTTCCTGAAGACAGCAGATACTTGGCTTGTGTAAATTTGTCCATTTGGCCATCCTATGTCTCTTTAGTGGACAGGTAAAACCATTTACATTTATTGAGAGAATTGATAAGTGGAGTAGATTCCCTTTCATCCTGTTGCGTTGAACTTTGTTGCTTTGTTTTCTCTCTTGAGTCATTGTCATATCTGGCCTTTGGATAATTTTACACTGATGAGTGTCTATTGTGCTGATCTGTGTGTAATGCTATTCTGAGCACTTCCTGGAGGGCAGGTCTTATCTTGATGAATTCCCTCCGTCTTTGCTGGTCTGAGAAGGTCTTTATTTGCCCTTCATATAAAAAACTTAGTTTTGCAGGGTGCAAGATTCTAGGCTGGGCATTATTCTGTTTGAGAAGAGTGAGAATGGGGCCCCAGTCTCTTTTTATTTGTAAGCTCTCAGTTGAGAAGTCTGCCATTACTCTGATGGGTCTTCCTTTGTAGGGTACCTTCTTCTTTCATCTTACAGCTCGTAGGAGATCGTCTTCCTTGGTTATTCTGGCCAGTCTGATGATTGTTTGTTGTGGTGTATTCCTTTTTGTGATGAATGTCCCAGAAGTCCTTTCAGCTTCCTGTACCTGGATATCTAGATTTTTAGCAAGGCCTGAGAAATTTTCCTTTATTATATCCTCAAATAGCTTATGCAACCCTGTGTATTTTCTTCTTCACCCTCATGGATGCCTATGATTCTCATGTTAGGCCTCTTCTTATAATCCCACGTTGCTTGTAGGCTTTCCTCTTTTCTCTTATTTCTGTGCTCTATCTCTGCAACTGACTTATTAAATTGAAAGATCTTATCTTCAATCCCTGGTATTCTTTTTTTCCACTGTGTTTTGTATATCCTTGAATAAATTCTTCATTTCCAGAAGTTCTGGTTTTCTTTAATATTTCAATTTCTTTAGTGAATTTTTCTTCAAAGTCCTGAATTTGTTTTTTTGTGCTTTGTGTTGGTTATCCATTTTCTCTTGCATATCTTTGAGTTTTCTTACAATCCATGTTCAAAGTTTTTCTTCTGTCATTATAGTGTTCTGAATTTGGTTGACATCCATTGCTAGAGAGCTGGTGTTCCCCTTTGGGGGTGTGCTTTCTATTTGATTCTTCCTATTTCCAGAGTTGTTTCACTGATGCCTTCCCAACTGGATCAGCTGTTGCTTCTTACCTTTAGATTTTCATTTGGATAATGACCTGCTCAGGTTAGTCTCTGAGCTAGTAGGTGGTACTTGTGGGTGAGATTTGATCAGACCCTGTATGATGAGTCAGTAAATGCAATAAAAGTGTGCACATATTGACCTCCCTGTTACTAGGTGGTGCTTGCTGGGAGGAGCAAGCTGTAGTGTTATTTTCGGGTCCTGTAACTGGCTGTCCTTCCTCTGGAGAGGCACTCTAGTGCCTCAGGTGGTGGGTGGAGCCAGGTAGGGGAGTAGGCTGAGCAGAGCCCGATTGGCTGAGCCTGCCCTGAAGCTCCACAAATGCTGTTAGCAGGACTCAATAGTCTGTTCTCTGTTTCTGGGTGAAAATGCCATGGAGGGTCTGAAATGGCCCCACTCAACCAAAAAGTCTGTGTGTTTGGGTAGGGCTGTCTGAGACCTGCAGGATAGAGCAGGCCTCGTTCCTTTCCACCCTTCCCTATTCTGCGTTTTCTCCCAGGCCTCTGAGAGCAGGCAGGACCTCAAGTCAGTGGATCTCCCCTGACTCTACGGGAGCAAGGAGGTTCTCTACCCAGGATCACAGCCTGAGCTGGGAGCAGGGCACTCCCATGGGGGAAGGGTTGCCCCTCAAGCACACTACAGCTAGGACCCACTCTGATCTGCCCCTGAAGGCACACACACCTCAGTAGACTTGTTCACAAAAATCCCTTCTGGACCCCCAGAAAATGCCATTGAGACATGGGTGTATGGGATCTGGCCTGCAGGCCTGTTCCCCAGGCCCCAGAGATCAATCCCTAACCCTGACAGGGAGAAGAATGCTGGCCTCATGTCACCCAGGGGGTGCCCAAGGTGGATCAATGTCTTTATGCCTTGGGGTTTGTCCTGCTCTCCTGGAGTCACCAGGAAAGCAGCACCTGGGAGGGCCGGTGGGGAGGGAGCTCACAGTCCAAGTACCCCTCAGTTGTGGCACATTTTTTAATTCTCATCTGTTCTTTCAAAATCTGGAAATTTTTAATTTTAATGAAGTCCAACTTATCAAATTTTTTCTCTGATGTATCATACTTTCTTGGTGTCATATCTACAAAATCACCACCAAACCAAAATGTCACCTAGATTTCTTCCTATGATATCTTCCAGAAATTGTATAGCTTGCATTTTAAATTTAGATCTATGCTTCATTTTGAGTTAATTTTTGTGAAAGTTATTATCTTGCTCTATAAATGTGAAATGTTATATAAATATATTTTATAGATACATTTGATCTTAGCAAAAAGGCCAAGAAGCGATATATTTTTATATATAATTTTATTTTTTACAAGTGCATGTTCACTTTTTTCTGCACCATTTGTTGAAATGAATCTCCCCTTAGAATTCCCTTTTCTCTCTTCTTAAAAATCAGTTCACTATATTTGTTTGGGCCTACTTCTAGGCTATCTAATATATTGCATTGGTGTATTTGTTTATTCTTTGATGATTGCCACACTATCTTGATCACTTTAACTTCATAGTAAGTCTTGAAGTTGTATTGTCTTGGCATTTCGGGGTCTTTTAACTTTTCATATATACTTTAGATATCCATCAAATTTGATATCCATAAAATAACTTGCTGAGATTTTGATTGGGATTATGTTGAATTTATAGATCAAGCTGTGAAGAATTTATATCTTAATAATATAAAGGGACACCAAGAACATGGAGTAACTCCCCATTTGTTTAGATTCTTTCATCATGGCTTTGTCGATAGCCTCATATAGATCTATATAAATTTTGTTAGATTTACAGATGTATTTCATTTTTTGTTATTAAGATAAACATTGTTGTTTTTAATTCCTAGTTAAAATTATTTATTACTGCCATGAAAGAAACCATTTGACTTTTGTATTTTGACCTTGTATACTGCAACTTTGCTATAATTGTTTATTAGTTCCATGAGGTTTTTTTTGTTTGTTTGCATTATTTGTCAGTTCTTTAGATATTCCACATATATAATCATACCACATGTGAACAAGGAGATTTATTACTTCCTTCCCAATCTGTATGCCTTTTATTTCCTTGACTTATTCAATTAGCTAGAACACCTAGTTAATTGGCAAATAGGAGTGGTGAGAAGAAACATTCTTATTATATTTGCAATTAAAGGGGGAAAATATCTAGTCTTTCACCATTAGGTATTAGGTTACCTTTCAGGTTTTCTGCAGATGTTTTTATCAAGTTGAAGAAGTTCTATGCATTCCAGGCTTGCTTAGAGTTCTGATCATGTATTGTATTGAATTTGTCAAATATTTTCTGTATTTATTGATATGTTCACATGATTTTTCTTCTTTATCCTCTGCATGTAGTGGTCAGAGTAATTGATTTTGAAAGTTGAAATGGCCTTGCATACCTAGAATAAATATTATTTAATTTGTGGTATATAATTCTTTCTATACCACACACACACACATACATACCCACAGATGTACACACACATATGTAGTTGAATTCAACTTACTAATATTTTGTTGAGGATGTTTGCATCTATGTTCATGAGAGATCTTCATTTTTTATTTTCCTCCATAGTTTTTTTTTTGGGGGGGGGTATCAGGGTAATTTTGGCCTTGTAGAATATGTTACACTGTATTTCCTCTGTTTTTTTCTGGGAGAAATTGTAGAGAATTGGTACTGTTCTTCTTTAAGTGTTTGGTAGAATTCATAGTAAAACCATCTGTCCTGAGGCTTTTTGTTTTGGAAGGGTGTTGATTGTAGACTCAATTTGAATGGGCTTTCATCTATTAAAGGAATTATCTATTTCTCCTCTTGGCAGTTTCAGTAGATTGTTTCTTTCAAGAAATTAATCCATTCCATCTAACTTGTCAAATTTGGGGGCATAGAGTTTTTCATAATAATATTTATTATTCTTTTAATAACCATGGGATCAATTGTGTCAGTCCAACTTTATTTCTGATATTAGTAATCTGTGTCTTCTGTTTCTCTCTTGTTTAGCTTGGGTAAAGGTTTATCAATTTTATTGATATTTTCTGAGAAACAGCTTTTAGTTTAGTTGATTTCCTGTATTTCCTGCAAGTTCATTGACTTCTACTGTAACTTTTATTGTTACTTTTTTTCTGATAACTTTGAATTCAATTTTGTCTTTTTTCAAGTTTCTTAATAGCAAAGCCTATATTTTTGATTTTCAATCTTTTATCTTTTCTAATATATGTATTCAGTGTTTTATATTCTCTGTAAGCAGTAATTTTGGTATATCACACAGAATTTAAAAGTTGTATTTCCAATGTAATTTAGTTCAAAATTAAAAAAAAATTCTTAATATTTTTCATTTTACCCATGTGTTACTTTGAAGTCTGTTCTCTGCATGTCCACATATTCAAGTACATTGACATTTTCTAGCTTCTTTCACTTATAAATCTCTATTTTAATTTATTTGTGGTCTGAAAATATACTTTGATTTTTATTTTTTTAAAGTTTGCTAAGATGTGTTTTATGGTACATGATGTGGTCTATTTTGGTGAATGTTTCATGTGAGCTTTAGAAAAATGTACATTTTATGTTTTTGGATGCAATATTCTATAAATTCAATTAGATTCAGTTGATTGATGTTGTTCAATCCAAATATATAGTTACTAATTTTCTGCCTGCTGGATTTATCAGTTACTGATGTAAGGGCTTAAAGTCTTGAACTATAATAGTGTATGTACCTAGTTCTCCTTTCAATTCTATCACTCTTTAATCACTTATTTTGGTGTATTGTTGTTAGGTGCCTACATATTAGGAATTGTGTGCCTCCTGGGAGAAATGATCCCTTTGTTATTATGTAATGTCATTCTTTATCCCTGATAATTATCCTTCCTCTGAAATATGCTATGTCTAAAGTTAATATACCTAGTCCAGATTTTTCACAATTTGTGTTAGCATGGTGTGTTTACTTTTAATCTAGTTTTGTCTTTATAACTAAAACACGTTTCTTGTAGGCAAGATACATTAGTTTGTTTAGTTTTTATCCACTCTGATAGTCTTTGTGTTATAATACAGATATTATTTTAAGAACATTTAAAGTGCTTATTGACAGAGTTGCATTAATATTCACCATATTTGTAACTGTTTTCTATTTGTTGCCCTTGTTCTTTTTCTGTGTCCTTTTTAAATTTATTTTATGTGATTCATTTTTAGTGGTTTCTCCAAATTTGGCAATATAGGTTTATAATTAATCTAAAGCTACTTTTCAAATACTACTATATTGCTTTACTGCTTGTTCAGAAATCTTATCACTGAAGTATTACCATTAACTCACTTCAATCCCTCATAACATGCATTTTATTAATAAACATTTCATCTAAACATAAGCAATAATCATCCAATTTATTGTTGCTATTATTTTGAACTCTTATGTGATAGAAGAGTTAAGAATAAGAAAAGAAAAGATTTTACTTTACCTTAACTTTTCCCTTCTCAAATGGTCTTTCTTTTTTTATATTGACCTGAGTTTCTAAATTATATCATAGTTTCTCTGAAGAACTTCTTTTAACATTTCTTGCAAGGCACGTTTATAATGAAAAATTCCTTCAAATTTTGTTGACCTGAGAAAGTCTATTTCTTCCTTACTCTTGAAGGATAATTTGGCTGGATATAGAATTATAGGTTGCTGGATGGTTTTTTGGCTTGTTTTTCTTTCAACACTTAAAATATTTCACCCCACTCTATTCTTGGTTGCATGGTTGCTGAAGAGAAGTTTAATGTAATTCTTATTATTCTATAGATAAGGTCTTTCTACCCTATTCCCTCCCTGCCTTCTTTAAAGCTTTTCTCATTGTCTTCGATTCTCTACAGTTTGAATATGATATGACTAGGTGTAGATTTTTTGGTATTTATCCTGCTTTGTGTTCTTTGGTATTTCTTGATCTATGGTTTTGTGTTCATTAATAATTTTGTGAAGTTCTCAACTGCTGTTGCTTCAAATATTTCTTCTGTTCCTTTCTATCTTCATCTATTTTCATTACATGTATGGTACACTTTTTTTTACTTGTTTTAGAGTTCTTACATATTGTATTTCATCTTTTGTCTTCTTTTTTTCTTTTTGAATTTTACCTTGGGAAGTTTCTGTGGATATGTCCTCAAACTCACTGAATCTTTTCTTGGCTGTGTCTGACATCTATAAGTCATTCTTCCTTTCTGTTTTCAGTTTCTAACATTTCCTTTAATTCTCTCTTAAAAGTCCATGTCTCCACTTATGTTTCTGATCTGCTTGGGTGTTGTCTGATTTTTCCATTGAAATCTTTAGTATATTAATAATCCTTATTTTAATTTCCTGGTCTCATAATTTCAAAATTGCTGCCATATCTGACTCAGGTCAAACATCAAAACTAATCTCTGAAGACTATATTTTTGCCTTTTAGTATGTCTTGTAACTTTTTGTTGAAAGCCAGAAATGATATGTTGGCTACAAGGAACTGAAGAAAGTAAGGCTGTAGAGTATGGGTTTATGTTTCTCTGCTAGGAGTTAGGCTCACTTCACTGTTTGCTGTAGGTGTTAGAGGCTACTTTTGTTTCCCCAGTTGTTTTTGTGTTTCCCTAGGGACTTCTACTTAAATAGGGTCGGAGTCTTGCAATTCTTTTCAGTTGTAATCACTTATAATTATACAGGAGCCCTATTTTTGTGATGGCAATACATGGAGGGAGAGAGAACATTCTATAATACCATGATTAAGTCTCAGTGTTTTAATAATTTTCTGCCCCAGTGCTGTGAGTTTTCTAAGTGCTTCTCAGGTTTTTATTTCACATCATAGGTAATAAATACTGGAAGAAGCTGGAGAGTGGGTATTTCCATTCTCCCACCTTGAAAGCTACAGGAAACAGGACTTAGATATTTACCGTCCCTCACACTGAAGGCTAGAGGGGTTTATAGTTGGATATTTCTCTTCCCCCACATTGAGTAGGCTCAGTATAATAGTTTTTTTTTTTTTTTTTTTTTTTTTTTTGAGGAAAGGCCTTTTTTAAGAATTACTGCCTACTCTAGTTTTATTACAAAATGGCTACATTTCCCTGCTGGAAGCAGGAAGGAATTTTTCTCACATCTTTGCAGTTAATACTTGGTGGAGCTCCTGGAGGTAAAACTCAAAAAACTGTGGAGAAGCTTTCAAGGTCAGGCCTCCAGAAGTTTTCATCTCTTAAACAAGTCTACACTCAATCTCTAGCCATCAATCAAGTACCCATTAAGTATTACTACCTGAGGCTGACTCCAGCAGTGGTTTTTGCTCTGGTAAGATGTGCTTCTCTATATCTACCTATTCCAGTTTTCAGGACAGTCTCTTGCCCTATAACCTCAATTCTCTGAGGAATCTAAGAAAAGATGTTGATTTCAGTTTTCCATCTTTTTTTCTTGTAAGAAGGTGAATGATGGATTTCAAGTTCTTCACTTGTCAGACTGGGAACAAGATATCCATTTCTTAATATAAAAATAAAACAAGAGTGAAGATTGTGGAATATTTTAAAGGAATAAAAAACACATTTAAACTTACAATTCTATATCCAGCAAAACATATCTTTTCCTGGCATACAAAAGCTAAAGGTATCTTATCAGCAGTATATACTTCAACAGATATGAAACTATTGCCAGATGGAAAAGTAGAATAAAATGCACCAGAAATGGTGACTACATGGATAACTATTTAACATTATTTTTCATATGAGGTAAAATCTTTAAATATAATTGATTTAAACAAAAAAATCTGTGCTTTGGGATTTATACCATTTTTTTTAAAAAGATTTGATAACAACAGTATAAAGGCTAGAAGATGAGACATGGAAGTCTTATTGTAAGATTCTTAAACTGTATTTGAATTAATGCAGTTTACTTGAATGTCAATTTGATAAGAATGTATATTATAAACTATAAAACAACCATTAAGGTAACACAACAAAGGCTAACAGAGATAAAAACAAAGTAACAAAATCTAAAGGGAGACACAGAGGAAAAAAAACAAAGGAGAGAAGAATAAAAACAAATAGGTGATAGATTCAAACTAGCTACATCAATTATTATATTAAATATAGATAAGCATTTGAGATTGGTTGGTTGAAGAAGAAAGACCCAAGTAAATATGGTCTACATTGAAACATCATTTTAATATAAAGACACAATTAGGTTAAAAGTGAAATAATGGAAAAAAGTATATGTTAACATTAATCAAAATAAAGAGGGAATGGCTAGATTAATATTAGACAAAATAGATTTTAGAACAGAGAATATTATGAGATTTTTAAAAGTCATCTCATAGCAATAAATTGTTGGGTTATCCAGACAGCATACACATCCTAAACCTTTATACAATTGATAATAGAATTTCAAAATACATGAAGCAAAACCTTATAGATCTGCAAGAGAAACAGAAACACTAAAATAAAATTACTTTAGACCAGGTATTGTGGCCCATGCCTGTAATCCTAGCACTTTGGGAAGCTGAGGCAGGAAAATCACTTGAGGCCAGAAGTTTGAGACCAGCCTGGACAACATAGCAGGACCCTGTCTCTGTAACAACAAAAAACTTCAGAAGATTTCAACACTTTTTCTTGAAAACTTGATAGGATAATCAGACAGGAAATTAGTAAGGGTATGGAAGACCTGAATAACAATTTCAGCTGACTTGATCAAATTTAAATTTATAAGACATATTACACAACAGCAGTAGAATGAATATTCTTTTAAAATCCACATGTGACATTTACAAATAGAGAACATATTCTGAGATAAAACAAAAGTCTAAGTAAATTTAAAAAAGATTCAACTTACACAAATTGTTTTCTGACAATAAAATTAAATTAGAAATAATTAACAAAAGATATCTAAAAAACTTCCATGTATTTGTAAACTAAATAACACACACATAACTTATGATTCAATAAAGAATTCCCCAAAAATAGAAAACATTTTAAACTAAATAAAAATGAAAATAAAACATATCAAAATCATGGAATGCCACTAAAGAAGTGCTTAGTGGAAAATTTATAGCATGTTAGAAAAAAAGAAATGCCTCAAATCAATGAACTGGAAAAATATCTAAGCAGAAAAGATAATATAATAAGTAAGGGCCAAAATCATTTACAGAAATAATAAAGAAAATAATGAAGCAAAGACTAATTGTTTGAGAAGATCAAGAGCATGATTTGCAGTCATAGTGATCAGTGAAAGGCAAGAGAAGACAATATTAATAACATCTGGAATTATATAGGACCATCACTATGGAATCTACAGATATTAAAAAGAAAGTGCTAATATAAATGAATTTATTTCAATAAAATCAACTGCTTAGATAAAATGGACAAATGCTTTGAATGGCACAAATTATTAAGGCTTACTCAAAAATATATAGCCTTATATAGACCTTTAACTAATTAAAAAAATTTAATTTGTTGTCAAAACTTCCCACAAAGAATACTCAGAACCAGATAACTTCATTGATGAAGTCTATCAAATATTTAAGGAAGAAGTAATAACAAATCTCTAATAAGTCTTACAGAAAAATTGAAGAAGAGGAAATTCTTCCTAACTTAATCTAAGAGATTATGATTATTACTTTCATACCAAAACTAGAATAAAAGACATTAGAAGAAAAGTAAACACACTTCAGAATTATATCCCTCATGGAAATATATGCAAAACCTCTAAACAAAATGATACTGACTCAGATCTAACAATTTATAAAAAATATTTAATAACTGTGATTGTTAATTTTAATTTTTCTCTTTGGCTAAGCTAAAATGTCCAGTTATTTGGTCAAACATTGGTCTAGATGTTGTTGTGAAGATATTTTGCACATGCCATTAACATTTATAATCAATTGAATTGAAGTAAAGGAAATTACCTTTAATAATGTATCACCTAATAAGCTGAAGGTCTTAAGAGCAAAAACTGCTCTGAAGTTGCCCAGAGTTGGAGGAATTCTGCCCCAAGACTGTAACACAGAAATCCTGTCTGAATTCCCACGCTGCCACATGAATGTCAGTCTTTCTAGACCTCACAATTGTATAAGGCCATTTCCTTAAAATCTCTATGTCTATATTGATATCTAAGTCTCCTATCAGTCTGTTTCCCTGGAGAATCCTGGGTAATAAAATGACCTAGTAGGGCTTAGCCCACAAATGCAAGATTCCCTTAATATCTGAAAGTCATAATAGGAAATTTACCATATAAAAATGTTCAGCAAATTGCAAATATGAAACAAACAACAAACTCCTTCAGGCTGATAAAGGGCATCTCCACAAACAAGCTAAAACAAACTTACAGTGATTAGTTGAGAATAACTATATGCTTTTCCCCTAAGATTGGAAACAAAACATGGACTGTCTACTCTCACTTCTGTTCATTATTTTACTGCTTGTTCTAGTCAATGTAAAAGGATTTGCGATAAATAAAAGGTACCCAATTGAACAAAATGTGAAATGTTTAAAAATTTATATGTGATGTGATAATCTAAGGAGAAAATATGATGGATTCTAAAAACAAACAAAAAACATATAATTTGAAATTAGTAAGGTTATAAGATACAAAATCAATATATAAATATCAATTATATTTCTATCCTAGAATGCAAATTTGGAACTTAAAAATACTATTAATAAGCAACAAAGATACGAAATAGGGGTAATTTGATAAAATGTGTAACATATACTGTACAACAAATACCAAACAATGCTAAAATAAATAGGGCCTAAAAATGTTGAGAATACTATGTTTATAAATCAGAAGAATCAATATAGGTAAGATGTCATTTTCTGCCCAAATTAATCTATAAATTCCCTGAAATTCCAGTTGAAATCCCAGCACACTGTGGGATTTTGTAGAATTGTAGAAATTTACCAGCTTGATCTAAAATTCATATGGAAATGAATTATTTGAAAATCTAATACAACTTGGTTTTGAGATTCATTATCAAACTATAGTAATTACTAACAAAGTATTGGTATAAATGTCAACAAATAGATGAATGAAACAGAAAAAAGATTTCAGGAACAGATTCATAAGGATAATTGCTTTACAACAAAGGTAGAACGGCAATCCAGGAAAGAAAAGACAAGTTCCAATAAATACATGGTGCTGAGACAATCGGATAATCATATCTAAGGATATTTAATTTCACTCTATACCTCACATCATATCCAAAATTTAGCTCAAACTGAATGTTAGACATAAATGTAAACATAAATCTGTAAAAACTACTACACAAAAACATAGTAGAAAATCTTCTATGACCTAGAGTTAGTCAAAAGTTTCTTACACATAACACCAAAAGAAAAAAACTGTAAGAGAAAAAAATACATTCTTATCACATTACAATTTTTAAAATCTTTTGCTCTTGAAAATACACTGTTGGGAGCATGAAAAGACAAATCATAGCCTAGAAGAAAACATTTATCAATTATTCACCTGATGAAGGACTTGTATTCAGTATACAAAAAGAATACTCAAAAATTAATTATAAAAAATAAAACAAAAACCAGGAAATACTTCAGCTGTTTCTTTAAAAGATATTCTACTTCTAGAAATTTGCATAGGAATAATGAAAGCATATGTCCCTACCAAAAAGTGGACTCAGATGTTCACAGCAGCTTTATCTGGACTAGTCAAGAAATGGAAATAACTCATTGTCAATATATGAACAGATAAACAAATGGTGATACAGCCACACAATGGGATGCTACTCTGCAATAAGAAATGAGTAAATGAACTACTGACACTTGCAACAACATAGATGAATCTCAAAATACTTAGGGTAAAAAAGTCAGACAAAAAAAACAGAAACAGTATATGATTCCATTTGTATAAAATTCTAGAAAAATACAAACTATAAAACAGGTGATCAGTGGTTGCTGGGGGAGATTGAGGGAGGGTGGTAGGAGGGATTACAAAGTAGCATAAGGATACTATTGATGTGATTAGTATGGTGACATTCTTCATAGGACTCATGATTTCTACAGGTTTATATTAATACATATGCCTAAACTTATCGAATTATACAGTTAGCTATATTTAAATGACTACATGTCATTTTTACCTGAATAAATGTTTTTAATGGGTAAATCTCTTGTACTTTAAAATACAGTAATAAAATTTGTTTATCTAGCTCTGCATATCAAATACTATTTGGGATTCCATTTATCTTTGAACACTTATAACCACGACCTTAATCCTATGATATCTCTTGGAGGTTTCAAGTGAGTATAATTATCTTTATTTTGTTTATGGAAAGAAAGAAGTGCTGGGGTATGAAGAGAAGTACACGGAGTCACAGAACAGGCCTATGGCAGAGAAAGTGACTATCATAAGTAACGTGTGGGAGAAAAGCCGCTGATCTGCCTCAAGCTCTGAGTCAGATCAGAACATACGGCCTGATGTAAAACCTTGCCAGCTCCATCACTCACTTTCGGCATTTGTCATTGACCACTGACGGACAAGAATCCAGATCAGACAGCTCATCTGTTGTGCTACAGTGACAGTCCAAATTTGTTACTTATAAAAGAATGCTGTTCTGGCAGATTCACATGAAAGCTCAGTTTGGAGTGATGTCAGTGAGTAAAAGATTAAATAATGAATGATAACATCATGGATAGGCAGACAAAGCTTAATACCAAATGATTTCTTAATAAAATGAAAATGTTGTTCTTAGCAAACTTAGATTCATAGAGGTTAAAAAAGAGGCTCTACTTTTAAATCCTGAAGCAATTTGTTAATCTAAGCAAGTAACAATTGAATAGGTTTAGAAAGAATGATTGAAACGTGGAATACCTTCTAATCAAGTAAGATATTCCATCTGACTTAGATTGCTTTTCTAGAATAGGAATTTAGATTTTTAGAATTTAGATGCTTAATTGGAGTGGGAATAGATTAAGCAGGAGAATTGGAAAAACACTTGAAAGAAAACAGAGAAAATGAATGTTAAGTCCACAGTTTTCTGGAAATCTATTTGGCACACACACAAGGTCACCCAAAACCTAACTCAGGCCTAGCTGATGTAGTGATTTTAGAATGTAGTGATTTTAGAAAGCCATGCTAGTGTTATGTGACCCTACTCTTTATCAACTGATAGTTTGTGACAGTGATGTATATATGACCCAAACTGAGGAAGGAATGCACTTTTTATCTAACTCCATATGAGGTTATGGTCCTAGTTCCTGAGGTGCCATGACAGCAACCCAAAGTTAACTGTGAGCTGATGTTTTAGAAGCTGAAACAGACCCTTTCAGTGACCACATTGGGTAGCCTGACACCAAAACGCAAATGTAGTTCCAGATTTTATATATACTAAAAATTTGTAAAATTTATGTATACATATTTATATCATGCATCATGTATTTTGATATGTAAATATTAAATTTATGATAAATATGTATATTAGTAATCCCTATATTACATATGTAGTATAGGCATTGTATCTAATGAATTATATATTTTATTCTATTATATGTATATTACCACCTGGAAGAGATTCTCCCAACTTTAAGTACAAAATCTCAATTAAGATTCATCCCACAAATAAGTAGTTAATTGTGTGCCTAGAATCTCCCTGACATGAAAGAGGTTGTTATTTATAATTAAATATATAAACTATATCCACTCCATTCTTTACTAAATATAACCCATTTATTCCATTTACTACACCTATATAGCTTTTTGTGAATTTCTTGAGTGGAATCTGAAATGAAATAATGCTTACAAGAACCTTAGCCACCTACTATATTTAATCACTGAATAGTTTTAAGTTTCATTTGATTTTATTGCCTTCCAGTCTAGATTCTGGACATTTAAAATTTCACTGCCTAAGCTAAAGATAGCTGCTTCAGTAGTCACACTACAATCATGAATGGATGGAGTTTGATGAGGTCACTTTTATCAAGCTCTGCCATCTATTGTGCTTGTGAGTATTTGGGCATTCATGTGCCTTTGTGTAATTTTTACAGCACTCCAGTGCTGAACAGCTTCCAATAATTCCCAAAAGAAATCATTTTATCAAAAAGACCCCCACACTCAAATGTTTATCACAGCACAATTTATAGTTGCAAAGATACAGAATCAACCTAAGTGTCCACCAATTCATGAGTGGATTAAAATGTGGTGTGTGTGTATATATACAAACACACACACACACACACACACCATGGATTACTATAATGCCATAAAAAGAATGCAATAATGTCTTTTGTAGCAACTTGGATGGAACTGGAGACCATTATCCTAAGTAAAGTGTCTCAGGAGTGGAAAAACAAATACCATATGTTGTCACTAGTAAGTGGAACTAAACAATGAACACATATGGGCACAAAGAGATGTAAAGGACACTGGAAACCAATCTTATCTATCAGTTCCAATTAATACTGTCCTGGTGACTGGCACACTGAAAGTCCTGACTTAAGCATTATATATATATCTATGTAACAGACACATTTGTACCCATTTAATATTTTAAAATAAAAATGTAAAAATTAAAATCAAATCTCTGCCCTTTCAAAAAATCTATACAGTAAGTTCTCACTTAACATCATCTATAGGTTTTGGAAAACTGAGATTTTAAGTAAAATGACATAAAGTCCTAGAAAAATGTCATTTCCTTCAACATAATTTCATTATAATGTTGATAAAGATTGGTTTTGTTTTATATTGATTCACTTAAAGTCTCAGTTTTCAAGAACTTCTTGACGACCTTGAGGACTTACTGTACTAGCTCTCATCCTCTTAACATGCCTTTCTTTTGTGTTTTACAGAATTCTATATACTATGGAGGTACGTTCATTCACTGAGCACCTAATTCATGTCAGGTGCTGGATATAGAGCAATGACGGGACAGATGAACCCATTTCCATCGTGGGACTTACATTCCATGTTATCAGATATCTATAATGTATTATCAGAGATGATTTAATTTTTCCAAAAAGCAGTCCAGATACAGAGATAAGGTCAAGATCTGACATAGAATGTAATGCTAAGATTTATGAGTTAGCGTACAGTGGGCAATCAGCAAAAGAAATTACGCATTCACTTGAGTTGGCACCAAGACCATTTAGAGCATGCAGAAATTTAGAAGTTAATCAGAGTCATTAATCAATGTGCATTCATTCACTTATTCACTCATTTAATAATATCTTTACCAAGACTAGGAACTCTGCTCAGAGATGCAATTATTAAAATAAATAAAGTTTGCTTTTGACAGAGAGCATAGTAAGAGAGAGAAACTCACAGGAGAACCAAGGATTTTCATCATGTCTAATAAACGTAAAGCTCTACAAGTGAATGGAAAAGGGGAACTTAAACTGAGCCTTCAGATACATCAATACTGCTCCATCAAGAACCTGACTGAATTTTGCAGGATGAAAGGTTTAATGCAGGAGCAAAGAGTCTTCTATTCAGAGGTAATAGAATATGGAAATTCACAATTGAAACAGAGGTACTATAGGCAATAGCCAAATTGAAAAATCAAATATAAAATGGAGTAATTAAAGATGGTAATCCATATTTTACATATAAAATTAATCATAAAACAACACAGATTATTAAAAAAATAATTTTGTTTTTTACATCTTAAAGTCATCTTTCAAGATTTGACAGCTAATGCAATCTCATTCTTTCACTGATTTTGCCATTAGGGAGGGCAATAGATTGTCCCATATTTAAAATGTCAACTCTTCTGCTTACATTTTGAATGTTTGAGTTTTGGTCTTCCCAGAAGCAGATCTCCAGATGTGACTATATGAGTAAGAAACACATGCATTTGGGGAAACATGTGTGACAGACAAAAGGGAGGAAAGAAAGCCTTGAGACCATTACGCAACTCTGGCACTAGTGGAAAAAAAAAAAAAAGAGCAAGAAAGGAAGAGGCTTGGGTAAGAAGTGTCTCAGAGTGCAGTTCAGTTCTAAGAAAGGTTTGTTCAGGCAAATGGGGGGTCTCTGAGCCAAAACTGTTAGTTAGAGGAGTCCTGTGCTTCACGAATGGGCTGATGCTAGTACTCTTTGCTCTTTTTGCCTGGCAGCAGCTAGGAGAAGTGTGGCCTTGATGGGAACATAGTGGTGGTTCAAGCAGGTAGCAGCCAGGGTCCCAGCACATGATCTGAGCAGAGAATTTTTGTCTCTGTAACAGAGACTGTGGATAACATATATGAACTAATATATTTATAAGATTAGTTTTATAGTAGCTTCAGTAAAGATAATGAGACTGCCACCTTTCTGGGACCATAGTGAGAATCAATGAGTTAGAGCTTATAAAATGATTAACACAGTGCCTAAGATACAGTAATCACTGAAAATATTCTATTCACTGAAATGCTATATGCCTTTTTAGAGAAGTGACATATTCATATCTTTATTTACCATGATATCTATCAGAGCACTATGATTACATAATCCATATAATACAGTCTCAATAAATTGTCAATGCCTGTCAATGACCATCAACAACATGCTCATAAACAGACAAAGCTGAATTTATTCCCACAGAAAGGAAGACTATATACCCTTGTAGAGTTAAAAGGTGTCTCTCAGGTGGAGGGTGGCAGGAGGAGTTAGTTATAAAATTTGGTCTTGTGTGAGGTGATTTTAGAATGGATCAAGGAAGCAGGTTTTTCTTTAGTTTGGGTGCTCTCCAAAACTAAGGGTAATTCTATGATTACGTACATCAATAATTTTTTACTTAGCAACAGTAGGAGCAGCTTAGGGCTAAGGCCATAATTAATAAACTTATTAGTTATGTCAGTTAAAAGAGGTATATATTTGGTAATTTTTGTCATTTGTACATTGTTTTTAGCTGTGCTCACATATAATAATGAGTCATCATGTTTGGTCTTAACAAATCACAATCAGAGTTATCGTGTATAAGGTTGATGTTCTGTGAGTTATTTCTGTTGAGAAGTGAGCACCACAGTTAAGCTCTTAGAGGTAGATCGGCTACCAGATGGCAGCTCTGAGATTTGGAAAAATTAGGGGGACAAGCTTTAATATTCCCCTGGGGAAAGAGCTAAGTCAATTTTGTGGGTCAAAAGAAGAAACATGAACAGATTGGAGAGTATCCAGATGCCCAGGCAGATTCTGATTTATCAGGAATGGACTGTTTTCAAACTGCTTCAGTTTTGTTAATAATTAAGAATAGGTCTCCTGAGGTCTATCTCTACATCTTTTAATGGGTCAGTGCTACTGTGAGTGCCTGAGTTGTCAAACCAAATACTTATTTTTTTATATGTAACCAAAGTCAGACTTCCAGGTGGAGGAAAAATCTGATCCTTAAAATATCCAAGCATCTATCTACTCAATTTTATTTTAGGTCCTCATGACATCTACTATTCCAAATTTTAGGAAACAGGAAAAAAATATCTAGATGGCAGATAAAATATCAGTTTTCCTCTTAGTTACTAGGTCTACATCTGATTAAAGTCAAGAGTCCCCTGAAATTTTAGTATCTACTAAAAAAATCTAATGTAAATCACCTGTTATACAAATTAGTATAATATTCTTACTCTTTTTTGGCCTCTAAAAGAATGAAAGATAAATAAATCAGTTGATGGTTTTTTATTTTATAACTTTTTGGCAGCTAATCCAAAATGCAGTCTGTGTCCATTTCACTATTCTTCTAAACCATTCACACTCTTCAAAATGTCACAGCTAATCACTGCATCTACAGCTTCCACAGAACAGAAACTTCACACCAGCTCAACTTTTTCAGTCATAGGACACTGTACAGTCAAGCATATAATCAGCCTTTTGTTAGATACTTTATAAATTTTTAAGCAAAAACAAAATAAACAAGACGACTAAAAGATCTTTAAAAAGAATGACATTTCTATTCAATTCATTATCCTAGTCTACATGTTCTTTCAACCTCACACTCTCTCTTCTCTATCTAAAAGTCTGAAATTAACACACATCCGTGTTTGATTGTTTTCAGTGGCACTGCTTCATCTACTGGATTGACTTTGACATTGGTGATCACCCAGTCTATGGGTGGAGTAAATGACAAGTGCTAATGGACAAATGACTTCAGCAGAGAGACAGTGTACATAAATAGAAGGTCACGTTCCAAATAAAGTATAAAAGAATAAATATTAAGCGATATCTGTAATGTTCATGTTTGGATTCTTCAAGTGCTTTAATAAGATCTTACCTGGTAAGAAAAATAATAAAGTATATCTTAATAATGTTAAGATTGAGTAAAATATCTATTACTATCAAATTCTTTATTTTTACCATTATACTTGTTGTGACTCCAACTGAATTAAGTAAATATAGGAGATCCTGAAGTTAAGCCCTTAATGAAGACTTCCCAGATCAATGCCTATATGATCATTGCTTTACTCTGCCACCTCCTTAGAGCTGACACTATTTGTGTGTCAATCTTTCATTTGCCCCAGACAATGTGTGTGCCTAAGTTGTTCAGTTGCAGAGAAACCACAATGATGTTGCAAATCTATCCCAAAGAGTCAATTGCAGTTTCGTTCATACACTTAATAAAGAAAAATACTAACTTTAAATTGGGAGAATACACTGGTGAAAAGAATAAATATTTGTTCTTGATCATGTATTATATGTAGGTGAGACAAAATATGAAAATTAAAAGGACAGAGTTTGTGCCCTCCAGGAATGTAGAATTTCCTAAAGGAGATATTAATAAAAATGTATCCAAGGCCATAGGACATTTTAAATGGCAGAGTCATGAAACACATTCCTATGGAGATACAAAGAAGAGAGTAGTCACTTGAGCAGGGTCATAGTGAATGATTTCAGTGAAAAACTGATATTTGAGATGAACTTTCAAAAATGGATAGAATTCTGATATGTGGGCAAAAGTGATAATTCCAGATGGGAGGGGGAGCCTAAGCGAAAGCGTGACAAGGGAGAGTGTTAAATGCCGAGGTAACGAGCCTGTTTTCAAATCATTTATACTGGGGAAGATGAGTTTGAATATGAAAATAAATGGGAAGACAAGTAATACGGCAAGCAACTAAGCAAATGTTACATTCTTTCAGGTACAAAATAATGAAGACTATAGACCCAGTATAAATGTACTGGAAATAGAAGAGGCAGCTGAGACAGTGCAACAGTGGTTTCTCTACATGACTTGGTACCTGATCAGATATAAGTAAGTTACAAATAAGAGAAAAAAATTTGTACTTCTTTTTTCTGGACTTTTATGTTCATCCAAATTGATTGGAAAGACTGTGATATATTGGTAAGAATAAGGAAAATAATGACTTAGATATATACAAAGGTGTCAAATACATCTTTTCATTTTGAAGGAAAAATAATTGGTTTGGGCAAGATTGGAACAAATTAGTCAATGGTACATTTCTGTGTGAAAGTCGCAGTCATTATCATCATCACAATTTAATGTCATAAATATTTACTAAGTTTTCAGATATATATATAATGTATATTTTTATTTATATATTATATATATTTATATATATACACACACAAATGAATAAAGAGGCGTAATGTCTGTCCTTCAGGAATTTCTCATCGTATCAGGATTTGACTAGCTGAAGAAATCAGTATTAAAATGAGAAATCATACCCAAGGCAGCATACTGCATTATTTATGCCTAAATAGCACTTTAAGGTTTTTAAAAACACTTAGATGTATTACCTAATTTAATGTTATTAAAGCCACATAGAGCAAGAATACCCATTCAATTTGCTCTTTGGGAGGATGGGTTCTGCCACAGGAATGGTCTTTCATGCTACAGTACACTACTGTAATTGGGGACAGAGTGATGTGATCTAGGAACAAGGGTCTTCAGGAAATATCTTGAAGATTTCCAACCAAACAAGTTTTACAAAATGAATTGACTTAAGTTAATAAAAATCAAAAAAGCAATTTGAAAACAAGAGAAATTGAAGAGAGGGTAAATAGTGAAAACTAAATAAAAGCTGTAAGACAATGAGAATTTTTTTTTCTTATTGGAAAAAAATCAAAGAAAATTTTGTGACACATTAAACTTATATGAAATTTAAATTTCAGAGTCTATAAAGTTTTATCAGAACACAGCCACATTCACTAGTTTATGTAGTATCGATGGCTGCTGCCTTCATGTTCCATGTGGCAAAGGCAGAGTTGAAGAGTGATGACAGAGACCATGTGGCCTGCAAAGCTTAAAATACTATTTGGCCCTTTATAAAAAAAGTTTGTCAGCCATGATCTAAGAAAAAAATTTATGGCAAAATTTTGTCAAAATTTTATTTAGCTTCATACACTGATGGAGAAGAAACCTTTAAAAAGTTCCAGTGTCAGAAGTGGTAGAGCAGAAACAAGTATCTTGGGAGACGAATTTATTAGTCTGCGTGGGCCGCCAGAGCAAAATATCACAGACTGAGGTATTTAAACAACTGAAATGTATTTTCACCCTGTTCTGGAGGCCAGGAAGTCCAAAATCAAGGTGCCAGCAGGGTTGGTTTCTCATGAGAGTTCTCTGTTTGGCTTGCAGATGCCACCTTCTTGGCGTATCCTTAGATCTTTTCTCTGTGTGCATGTGAGGAGAGTAAGAGTGAATTCTCACTTTTTGTAAGGACATCAGTCCTTTTGGAATAGAACCTTGACTTCATAAAAACTCATCTAACCTTAAATATTGCCTTAAAGTTTCTATCTGCAAGCGTAGTAACATTTGGTGTTAGGGCTTTAACATATGGATGAGGGACACAATTCAGTCCATAACAGGGATGGAGATGCCACAGGGCACATCCCATTCAGCTCACATGCTCTGTTTGAAATCTGTGATAATATCAATATTTATTATGTAGTGTATGCTTTCTATGTCCTGTGTACTGTGTTATATCTCCTTTACATGCATCACCTAGTTTTCTGCATATCCATGAACTCTTTTTGTTCTCAGATGTGAAAAAAGACAAAGCAGAGATCTTACTTACCTAATGTCCTGTAACACTGAGGTCCCCAACCCTCAGGTTGCAGACCGTACTGGTCCATGCCCTGTTAGAAACCAGGCCACACAGCAGGAGGTGAGCAGCGGGCAAGCGAGCAAATCTTCATCTGTATTTATAGCCGCTCCCCAGTGCTTGCATCACCACCTCAGCTCCGCCTCCTGTCTGATCAGCGGCAGCATTAGATTCTCATTGGAGGCCCAACCCCACTGTAAACTGCACATGTGAAGGATCTAGGTTGCCTGCTCCTTATGAGAATCTAATGCCTGATGATCTGAGGCAGTGATGTTAATGCTGGGGAGTGGCTGCAAATACAGATTATCATTAGCAGGGAGGTTGTATTATGGCGGGTTGTATAATTATTTCATTTTATATTGCAATGTAATAGTAATAGAAATAAAGTGCACATAAAAGTAAT